>LR880972.1:11644014-11670372 GCA_904067115.1 Aegilops sharonensis | reverse complement strand
AATTATGCCAACTCAACATATACTTTTGGAGACACCTGTAGAGTAACTTTATAATCACCCAGTTACGTTGTGACGTTTGGTAGCACACAAAGTGTTCCTCCGGTAAACGGGAGTTGCATAATCTCATAGTTGCAGGAACTTTGTATAAGTCATGAAGAAAGCAATAGCAACATACTAAACGATCAAGTGCTAAGCTAACGGAATGGGTCAAGTCAATCACATCATTCTCCTAATGATGTGATCACGTTAATCAAATGACAACTCATGTCTATGGTTAGGAAACATAACCATCTTTGATTAACGAGCTAGTCAAGTAGAGGCATACTAGTGACATTCTGTTTGTTTATGTATTCACACATGTATTATATTTCCGGTTAATACAATTCTAGCATGAATAATAAACATTTATCATGATATAAAGAAATAAATAATAACTTTATTATTGCCTCTAGGGCATATTTCCTTCAAAAACCGCCATTCATATTGTTATACGTGTTACGCAAGATCATTGCACATCCTGGTACACTGCCAGAGGCATTCATATAGAGTCATATTATTTCAGTTTATGAAGTTGTAAGTAAAAAGAAGTGTGATGATCATCATAATTAAGCATTGCCCCGGTGAGATAAATAAAGATGGAGACTGATGAGTCCTCGAAAAAGTGGGGATGAGGTTCATGATATTGTTCCAAGAAAATAAGAAAAAAATGAGAGAAAAAGAGAGAAGTGGGAATGCTACTGTACACTTGTGCTTAAAAGTAGCATCATGTTCTTCATACAGAGAGTCTCCATGATTTGTCAGTTTCATATACTAGTGAGAATTGTTACATTATAAAACATATCTTGTATATTTCGATGACAGGCTTTCTCAAATGCCCAAGGTCTTCATGAGCAAGCAAATTGAATGCACACCCACTTAGTGTCAGTATTGAGTTTTAATACACTTATAGCTCTAGTGCATCCGTTGTATGGCAATCCATACTCCCCGCATTGATACTGATTGTAAGGCCTCTCCATTGTCTAACGATCCGTCGAGTTGATGCGAGACTTTTTCCACTTTTTGTCTTCCCTTATAAACCTCTACCAACATATTCTATTTCACCCATAGTGCTAAGTCCATGCCTCACGGTCATATATTGAGTGAAGTTGAAAATGCTGACATTAGTTATTTATTCTAGGACCTTCCTTGAACCGGTGTTCTCCTTTTTCTTGTGTTTTTTGCCTTGTTATTTATTTCTTATTTTATTTTTCCTACTCTTTCTGGTTTTCCTTCTCTTTTTTCTTTTCTTTTTTATTTCATTTTCTACTCTTTTTTCAATTTTTTAAGGTGTACCTTTTCTTTTTAGTTTTCCCATTTTTAGTTCTATTAAAAAACCATCTTTCACATTAGTGAACATTTTTTCAAATCATGAGTATGTTTTAAATTTACAAACATTTTTTTAAAAATTGCAAACTTTTTTGAAATTGTGAACAGCTTTTGAATTCTGGAATATTTTATGAAAAAATGAATATTTCTTTACAAATTCGCAAACTTTTATTGGTTTCATGAACTTTTTTTTACAAATTTGAGATTTGTTTTCGAAATTTCGAACATTTTTTACAAACTGGAACCATTTTCTGAATCAGCAAAAAAAATTAAAACGATGAACATTTTTTAAATTGGAAACAAAATTTGAAATTCATGAACATTCTTTTTATGAACATTTTTTGAAATGCGTGCCAGTTTTTGGAACGAAGGGACATTTCTTGAATCGGTGAACATTTTTTGAATAATTTTAGAATTTCATGAAAATTTCTGTATTTTTTGTGATTTTATAATTTTATGAATGTTTTTCAAATTCATGAATATTTGTGGAATACATGAACTTTTTTGAAAAATCATAAACATTTTTTATATCCCAAACATTTTTGTCAAAGTCATGATTTATTTTGAACATTTGAACATGCTTTCAAAAGCATGAACATTTTTCAGTATGCGCGAAAATTTAATAATTTCTTCAAACAAAATTTAGAATTCGCAATTTGTTTGAAATTAGAAACTTCTTTGAAATCCTGAATTATTTTTGTTTTCCGTTTTTGTTTTTCCTTCTTTAAAATGAAAAATGAAAATGAAATAAAAGGAAAGGAGTGTCCCGTGTCGCACACATGGATGGCCCAACACCACGTGCGCGCGGGGGAGGGGGGGAGGTGCGTGTCCGCTCCCTATTCAGCGTGTAGGTCGTTGAATAGGGGCTCCCAGGTGTGGGGCCCTCACCCTATTTTCTTCCAATCAGATTAGCGCAGCTAAGCATCCCCGTGAAACCCGTAATTATAAGCCCATGTGTGTAATAAAGAAAGAAGTTTGGAGCCACAAATCCTTTTTGGAGTTCATCTGCCTTATACTTCAATGGTTTTTAGTGGAGTTTGTAAATAGTTAATTCACAAAAATCCTCAAATTATTCTTTTTCAATCCTCTGGCCCATATTGCTCCCAATGATCATGCCATATGGTCGAGAACCTGAAAATTCCTAAAATTATTCTTTTTCAATCCTCAGTGATCCCCGCCGGAGAGAGAGGGAGGGAGGGAGGGAGGGAGGGAGGGGAGAGAGAGAGAGAGAGAGAGAGAGAGAGAGAGAGAGAGAGAGAGAGAGAGAGAGAGCATGTAAGGTCATAGGTGAACCCCGTGGCCATAGGCGTGGTTAGAGCATCTCCAATAGATGATGTAAAATACATCACCAAAAAATGTTTTTTACAAAGATAATGTAAAACTAGTTGAACTACGACATCATTTCAAAGATAAAATTCAAACATGCCAAGTTCATTTGAAGCAAACATAGTTCATAAAAGCTACAACTACTAGATCATACAAAACTACTACTCCTCCGAGTCTACTTGAACTACATCGACTATAAAACTCCTCATCGTTGCTCTTGAATTGCTCCTAAAACTCGTCCTTGTTGGGGTCATGGGAGTCGTTGAACTCGTTGTGCTCCTACCCTGAGTCATCCAGTCCCAACAAGTCAGAATCAACCGGGACCACCATCGAGGGCCGGCCACGTTCTCCTTCTTCACCGCCTTCTCTTCTGCTCGGCCTCGTGCTTCCAAAAGAAATCCCACTCGGCCTAGACATACTCCGGATTCTTCCACGCAAACCTCGCCATCGTCGCGTCAACACTATCGACGGGATATTCTTCTTCTTCTTGCCCATTCGCCAAATCTTAATATTCGCCAGCCCGAACTCCACGACCTCCCGTGTTTCGATCTCCCGGAAGTTCGTCTTGTGCCTCGGCCAGCTGAAACACCACGCAGCGATGTGGTACGCACGTGCGGCCTTGTCAGCGGAGTCGAATGTGCCGATCCCGTAGAGATAGCCATCGCACTGGAACTCCACGCCGAAGTTCCTGGATGGCTTTGTCTTCACTAAGAAGTCGGTCTTGCTCTTGAAGACCTTCTTCGGTGGCACGAAGGCGGCGAGGGCTTCAAGACGACCGATGGAGTCCAGGCGCACGACAGCCGTATCGAGCTACGGTGTGGCTGCAGGTGCGGCATCCGGAGCGGAGAAAAGCGACAACGCAGTGGTGGAGAAGCTCCAAATGGCATGGTGGCGCGGTGGCGGTGGAGCTACAAATGCTTCGGATTTGAGGCGTGGGCGGCGGAAAAGTGGCGACTCCGGCGGCAGCGGGGTGAGGAGGTCGGAGGCTCTGAGGATGATGGAGAAGCTTAAATTGCGCGATGGCAACGGAATGGCGGATTGGGGCGACTTGCAGGCGGGGGTGCCGGAAATGCGACAGATCTGACGCGGGGTGGGGTGGGGTGGGGGGGGAGGCAGGATGTAGTGGCGGCGAGGTGTGGCGGGGCCTAGTGGGCGAGCGGCGCGATAACGTGGTGCGGCGGGAGGCGAGGCGGTCGGTTGGTGGGAGGTAGGATGTGAAGTTAGTCGGGCTGCTGGCCGTTTTTCGTCAAGGGCGGCCAAGTGATGTATATTTGCATCACTTGGTTATGCATTTTACATCAGATGTAAAATCTGAATAAAAAGAATTTGCACCTAAATCATGAAGAGATGTTTTTGAGCCTAAGTGATGTTTATTTCGATTATTTTTTTTACGAGAAAACTTTTGATCTATTCATCTTCAATCATGATAATACAAAAAATACTAGGAATAATACAACCATATTTCGGTTATTTCTACGTCTACCTCATCAGTTGGAAATGCTCTACTGTGATGGCTAGTGACAGAGGCAGTGGTTAATCGGCTTCTCTTCTCCAATATTTTTTTTTCTTGATACTCTTTTATCATCGTAGAGTCTGGAAAAATCGGTTTATGAAAAATCTAAAAAAAATAGTTTTTTTGTCCGAAGGTAATCAAATGATTTTTGAATTAAATTTTCTTGGGATCTATATATATATATACAAAAGAGTTAACCTAGAAAGAAGAACAAACGAGTCTAGTTCTATTGATCATCACGATCTGTCCTCTCTCCGAAGTTGTGGGTTTGAACCCATTTAGCAGTGTCCCAACGTTTAAATTCAAAAGGTTTACCAACCGGATTCTCGTCAAAGACAGTGGTTTCCTTCTTTATTCAGCTCAATAGAATAGCTTTTAGTTCTGCGCAAAGATAAAATTAAGTAACATGGGGTCACTGCCAAGTCTCGGCAGCACAATCAATTTTTTACTCGAGCACCATTCGGCAGAATCGAGATCTGGTTTGCCATCCATTTTTCCTCCGAGGAGTATCCTGACGGAGAGGAGACTGATGTGCCCACTGCCGCCGTGATTATAGCTGGAATCCCCGGCTGGTGTTCTGGTTGGGTTGCCGCCATGAGGGTGAGATCATAGCTGACAAACTCTTGCTGGTCTGTAGCTGCTGCCCTCAAGCTAGCTACTACTCCCTCCGTTCCAAATTACGAGTAGTGATTTGGAACGGAGGGAATAGAAGATAGTGATTTGCGGATCCTCCATCGGTTGCTCATCTCGTTTGTGTTGTCTTGAGGATTGCAGCAAAAGTTCGTGCTGAAGGTGGGCCTGCACGACAGCAAACAGGGAAACGAGGCGCTGAAATCAGTCTCCAAAATCGCTGGTACTACTATACTTCTCCTGAGGTTTTTCTGCGCTTCCCAGTTTTGTTTGTGAATCCGTCTCTGACGCCTCAGGTGTCGAGTCGGTGACTGCGGACTTGAGTCATGATGAGAAGATCACGGTCATTGGGGTCGAAGTTGACGCCTTCATACTTCCAACCAAGCTGCGAAGGTTGTTCGGGCACGCTGATGTCATCCCCATCGCGCCGACCAAGGAGGACAAGGATGAAGACGACGGCGGCCAGGAGCACCAAGGCGGTGCGACTCCTCCGTACGAGTTTACAATCGGCTTCTTGAAACGTATCACAAACAATTTCTCCGGCGAGCGCATAATTGGTTACGGTCGGTTCGGAGTAGTCTACAAGGTACTCCCTCCATTCCCTTATGCGAGGCCACAAACTCAAATTACAGATGCCAAGATAAAATTTAATGACATATTTGCAAGCCAATTTTTCTTTTCGTTAATTGAGATCATTTATATGCCCGTGTGCATGCAAGGAAGGAATGGGAAGGAAATAGCATAGCGTCATTATGACTACATGCATGCAAGGATTAAATAAGTTGGTAGTATGAGGAAACATCATTAATTTTTGCCTCGATTACTGTTAGTGGCTTTGTATAGATGCAAAATGTATTTTTCATAATGACCTTGTATAAAGTATAGCATGCAAGTATTAAATAAGTTGGTAGTATGAGGAAACATCATTAATTTTTGCCTCGATTACTCTTAGTGGCCTTGTATAGATGCAAAATGTATTTTTCATAGTGACCATGTATAAAGGAATGGAGGGAGTACTACGATTTTCTGAAATCTTTTTTTTCAATGATTTTTCTAAGAGAATGAAATTAGAACAGAGATTAATCTTGAGAATGGTGGATTTCATAATTGCTTTCTTATCTATTTCATCGAAAATGCTAGCTTTGCTTGTCTCCAGGGCTTTTGCCCAATTATTAGTGTCTAAAACGAAAACAGAGCATCCTTTCTCATCTTTGGCAGTAGTCCTAATCAAATCATTACCTCAAAAACTAATCAAATCATTCCCTCAAAAACTTGCCATATTTGCATCTTTCAAAGTTCCTATCGAAGATCTAATTTCTACAAAACCATCTTTGTTATGGAAGTTCTCAGGCTGCAACAGCTCCTGACCACTTAGTGGGTGACTTAATAGATATGTTTTGCCAGGGAGTACAGGACAATGGGGAATATATTGCTGTGAAGAAGCTTAATCTCATGCCAGGGCTTGACGACGAGGAATTTAAAAATGAGTTTAATAATCTTATGAGGGTCCAACATCCAAATACCATACGGTTAGTTGGTTACAGCCATCATACAACACAAGTGCTTGCTGAGCACAATGGAAAACATGTTTCTGCTAGAGTGAAAGAAAGATCTCTATGTTCCGAATACTTGGAGGGAGGAAGCCTTGACAAGCATCTTTCTAGTATGATTATGCTCTACTTACACTACCATTTTTGCATGTAGGCAATAATCTCTAAACCTTACATCACGGTAATACACATTTTGTTGTTTACTTCTATAGATGAACCATGTGCTCTTGTCTGGCACACATGTTACGAAATAATTAAGGGACTGTGTCAGGGTTTACATTACCTTCACAAAGGATTCGAATATCCTATTTACCATCTGGAACTGAAACCTACAAAAGTTTTGCTGGATAAGGACATGATGCCCAAAATTGGAGGTTTTGGTTTCTCTAGGCTCTTTGATTCAACAGAAGCCTCCAACACGCCAGAAGTTACAGCAACAAGGTACATTAATTAACAAACCATGAGAAGTAATCAAATTCTTGTAAGGAATTTTTGTGAGGATAAAATATTTTTGTACTATGCAGAGTATACATGCCGCCAGAATACATCAGTAAACGGCTAATCACACAAAAGTTTGATGTATTCAGTCTGGGCATTATAATCTTGCAAATCATGGCAGGAAAGGAGAGCTACACCAAATGTATAGATACTTCTCCCGAAGTATTTATTGAGCTTGTAAGAAAAAACTCTATATTATGAAATGTAATACTTTCACTAATATTAGGTTGTACCAGGCATGCATGCCAAGGAATTATGTTTCAATTCTGCAGGTATATAAATACTGGGTAAACAGGATGCAGCGCACAATATCGAAGCATTACTTCACGTGAAGTTAGAACATGCATCGAAATAGCTCTAAAATGCGTGGAGTCCAGTCGAGAAAAGAGGCCTACTATAAAGGAGATCATACAGACACTGAATAAGATTGAGTGCTCATCTATACGTCAGCTACATAGAACAAAGGAGTTTCCATTCGAGTTCTTAGAAAATATTACAAATGGTTTCTCTGAGCAAAGCATAGTTGGCCGTGGTGGATATGGAGTTATTTACAAGGTATGGTTATTACTTCATGTGCTAACTTACAAACGAACCCTACCGTTAACTACAAGAATGATGTGCCATAAAGACTGAGATTTTTAACAGGGAATGCTCGACAATGGAGAAGAGGTTGCTGTTAAGAAACTTCATCAAATGTTGTGGATTGATGATGAACAATTTAAGAATGAGCTTAATAATCTAATGATGGTCCAACACAAAAATATTGTACGGTTAGTTGGGTACTGCTACCATACATCACAGATAGTTGTTGAGTACAAGGGAAATCATGTTTCTGCTAGTGTGGTAGAAAGAGCAATTTGTTTGGAATACGTGCAGGGTGGAAACCTTGACAATCAACTTTCCGGTATGATTCTTCTCTACTTGCACTAAATTATATTTGAATTCCCTATAACATAAAGTGTGAAGATGACGGAACTATTTTTTGCAGCACCTAGAAGGGGAAATCGGGTGATACACTGGACTATCTTTTAGATTATACACACTTGGTAATACTTTTTTTTTTACCTCTACAGCTGAACCCTGCAGACTTGATTGGGACACATGTTACAAGATAATAAAAGGAATATGTGAGGGTTTACATTACCTTCATAATGATGATACTCCCATTTACCATCTGGACTTGAAACCAGCAAATATTTTGTTGGATAAGGATATGGCGGCAAAAATTGCTGATTTTGGTTTGTCTAGAATTTTTTATTCAACGCAAACCTATATGACAGAATCCCAAGATATTAAAGGAACACGGTATGTCAAAAACTCAGAAAAGTTTAATTAGCATCTTTCCTCGAACTTTCAGAAAAATAATCGTACTTGATGAAATGCAGTGGATACATGCCCCCAGAATACATCAACAGACAGAAAATCAGTCCAAAGTTTGACGTATTTAGTCTCGGGGTCATAATCATACAAATAATGGCAGGAAAGGAGGGCTACTATAGTTTTCCATACTCCCCTCGGAAAGAATTTATTAAGAATGTAAGAAAAAGGATTTCATATCAACATTTTTTCACAATTTTTTTATTGTGCCTTACCCCTGTTCCCCACTTTTGGTGTTATTATGTTTCAATTATCTAGGTACGTGAAAACTGGCGAACAAAGGTGCAGGCAACAATGTCACCCCATGCATCTGAAGAAGTGAGGACATGCATCGAAATAGCGTTGAAATGTGTGGAGGATGACCGAATGCGAAGGCCTACAATAGCCCAGATTGTTAATGAACTAAGCAACATTGGTGTTGCTAAAAGTTCACCCATCAGCCAGGTACATATTATCTGCTCCCGCAGATCATCTCTTTTTTGTCAAGACTAGCCTTATGTCTTCTGTCATCCTACTTTAATTCATATGTTCCCTGCCATAACCTGTAACTATCTTGCACCGGTAGGAATTTTAAAGTAATAACAATAACCAACTAATGTAAAAATAATAATAATTCATTTTTGTCGATTCCTACATTATTTAACGGTTCCCTTCTGGATGCAGTGGGCGAACAAGCTGACTGCGTTGAAGACCTTGTTCTTACCCACCCACTACAAACATTGGTTGTTCCTCTTTGTCGCAGTGATTTCCATGTTTCTGGCATGGCTTCAATTCTGCCCAGGTATTGCCACATTGTAGATGAACAAGATTAATAATAGCTTGATCTGTTGGATTCTATTTCCATATTGGATTAACTCCGTTGGATTCTGTTTTGCGCAAATCTTTAAATTCCGCAGATTCATGGTGCCAAGGGATTACAAGGGGAACGTAAACAGCAGCGCCAACAGAATGCCATCCATCTGCGTGCCCCAAAAGGCGGCAGCAGGGAGTACATATTAGTTTCTGTTGTAAAGCAAGCAAATATGGCTATCTCCAGAATCAGTAGAGTGTTATGGTATCTGTATATGTTTTGAGAAGCTCATGTATCTTAGTCCGTTGGCTGACATGAACTTGAATGTAGAGAAGCTTTTTTTACACCGAGGTCATATGCGTCCTGCTGAAGCGCCTGACCACCGCCGCCTCTAAGCCTCCTCCCGTGCCCTGAGGTACCGGCCGCTGCCGCTTCCCTAGCCGAGCCGCGGTCTCAAGCTTTGGCGAGGCCTGCAATCAGACCATGACACCTCCAACCGAAGACTCACGCATAGTGTTCGATGAAATGGTCAGAAGGCATTTTGTTTCCTCTTCTCTTCCATTTCTTGTAATAATGTGGAAATATTTTTGAAATTGGTTTCATTTATGCAAAAGGATGTGTGGATTAGCAAACAATTTCTTTGGTAACCTTCGCGTGCTGCGTGTTGCATATGACATTGTACAAATTTCTGGATGGCAACCATGCTGTGTTGGTTGGCCATCTGCTCTCAGCTTGTACTGAACCTGTGTGCTGGCAGTTTTAATGGAATGCAACAGCAGTGTTCCTTACAAAAAAGATGAGCAAACATTCTATGTTTCGCACGAATAAATGGGCCTCAGCACTGTTTCTAACGTAATCAGACCCTAAACTACTGGCAGAGCCTCCCTGTAAAAAAACAAACGAATAAAAAGGAATACTATTGGCAAAGGGTGTCGCGAGCGGCAATATATTGTCTTCGCCGCGTGCGCGCGACAGGCTCAGTGTTACATCTTACATCAAGAGAAGGAGGAAGTAAACACGATGTCGCCAGAGGCAGGATTGAAGGAGGCCTCCACAAGCGCGGCTGAGCCGTCGGCTGGGTTCACTTCCACAGGCTTGCTCAGGAGCTGCACGCCTTGCTTCCAGTATCTGCTATCTGAGAGAGGTCAACAATACCAACAACACCATCAGGGAAATGCAGTAGGCAACCATCAGTCTCCATTAGACACATCTTACATGTCGTAGATACAGTTACAAACAGGAGTGAGATGAAGGTGAAATGTTTTATTTTACCTGGTCCCGTGCTTATCACGATGGAGTTCTTCTCGTCGAGCACCCAGTCGATCCAAACCGCGAAGCCGTGGCACGTGCCAGCGTCGGCAAACTCGATCTACGAGCCCGCATGTATAATACATCAGCCAGAAAACTATGTGCATACCAGGGCACAAAATTCAGTCAGAAAACTGCACGCATACTGTAGCCAACAGAGGGGCGCTTTTACATCGTGTATCTTAGTGTGCATGAGAGGCCGAGGAAAGAATGATACCCGGGTTTCCTATGCATTGCATTTATATGAACTAAAAAAGGTCAAGGCAGAACAAAATCGCTCCCAGCAGACGCATAGCAAACAACTTTGCGCTAGTATCATCTAAGTTAGCGAGATCTCATGTATTCGCATCTTCTTAAAATTCAGTTAGAACCAGTGACAGCGTGGACCTAATAAAACTCAAGGATCTCTGTGAAGTTGAGGTAACTACCACAAAGAAAAACTCTTATTACGTTCATGCCACCAGAAAGATAACAGCATATACCTTTGTTTTCCCAAAGCAGGAGTGAATAGGCTCAGAAAAGTTGAAGTCCATGAGAGAGTACACTTTGCTTAATTTCTGCTCAATTTTGAATGCATCGTTAGTCACTTTTAATAGAAATGATATGATACATTTTCAATGCATTCAACCTCAAGACAGTGTTCGTTGTACCTTCGCATAACCACATTGCCATACATAATAGGGCAGACAAGGACCTTGCTGCTCTCCAGGAAGATCACCGCAGGCTCCTAAAGTCTCGTTAACAACCAAGTGGTCAAAACCCTCGACATCTTTAAGGCTGCGACGACTCTTCCACAAGTCCTGCAGTACCCCAGTTATTAGAAGGAAAAAAACTCTGTTCTTTTGCCCAAAAGAAAATAAAGAGCAATTTGTGGGAAGACTAACCGGAAGAGACATGGCACATAACTTTAATACTCCTTTGCAAGGCATTATGAGTGCATCCTTGGATAACATTGAATCAAACAGAGTTCTTGCATTCCTAAAGCAAAAGTAACAGGAGCAGATATTGGCATCTTCAATTGGCATTACAACACAGAACAATAGACATCAAAGGCCTTCTCATTTAAAATGTGGATTCCATGTTCTAAAAAATATGATTAAACTTGTTGAATTCAATGAAAATTAGATCAATAGGCGTGTTTATCCTACAAGGAACTCAAAACAACCATATGACCCTTCCAGCCTAAACTTGGATCAACAAACCTAAAATGGTGGCAACAGTTAAAAAATAAAGCCAATTTCCCTAGTGAAGAGGATATAGAAGTTCGTTTCTTCGCTCGTTACTTAAGGCATATATGTGAACAGATGCATGAAGGTCTACAAGCCAACATTTGCTTCTCTGTTCAAATTGAGGGTGCATTATTTTCTTTTACAATACTATGTTGCCACAATTGCAGTTTACTAGTACTAGGAAGGATCTGTCAAAACAAAAGTACTAGATAAAAGGAAACATTTAATAGTGTGCCATACTTTCATTAAAATATGGGTTTGAGAATAACGAAATTATAGTATAAAAGTGAATTTTAACTATCAATCAAAACTACATCAATTTCTGCCAGGCCAGAAGAATTGATGAGAACATGGAGACAAAGAATCAAAAGAAGATATACTAACAGAAATGCAACAAGGAGCACAACATGGACGGTGTTTGAACTTGAATGTGCAATATCAACTGACTGATTTGTTAGTAATGGTGTGAAGCTTAATTTGTTAGATAATTAGTACTAGAATTTTGAAGTAACAAACCAGAAACGTAGGTTTTGCCATGGAAGCATCCCTTCACTGCCGCAATAAAATGGTTCACCCACTAATAAGTTAATCTGTGGAGATAAAATGATAGAAGATCATGAGAAATTCATTAAAAAAACAGTACGAATCCTTGAACTACTTTTGAAGCCAGACTATAGACTAGCAGCAAACCTTTTTATGTTCCAAGTTATCCGTTGAAAGAGATGCCGCTCTTTTACCAATCACTTGAATTTGATCCATGGAGAAATTGTTTGCCTTTGCAACAGCCTGGAGATATGTTGCACCCTTGTCCCGTAGACCAGGAAACATGGCAATGACTTTTGAAGATGGTGAGAGAGAAGAAACTAATAGAGCCAAGAATATACTGTCATCAGCCACGATACAGGTTTGCGGAGATCTGTCACTCAGCTGGGCAGAAAAACATTGAATATGAATAGACGATGTTAGAATAATGTAGGTAATCTGTATCAAAAAGAGAATGTAGGTAGCATAAACCATGGAACTGATCAATGTACTCCAACTGAAACTAGCAAGGCAACAGTATAGCTTCCAGATTGTCGAAAGGGTAAAAATCCCTTCAGACCATGGGACCAGCTAATATTATGAGTTGAGAATTTGAATATGATTATGCAAGCACAGTTTTTTCTTCTATTTTTCAAATGGCCAAACTGCCAAACTGCAGAAACTACTGAAACCCAGAATTCATGTTCAAATGTTGGCAGATCATTAGAATATTTTTGCCTCAGCAGATCTGTGGAGTTGTTTTAGAACATTGAAGTCTTAAATTAACATCCTGATCCATTTCTAACAGTGGAAAAGAGAAGTTTGTGGAAATCAAGTGCGCAATGCAACAACATAATATTATAATCAAATGAACTGGAATACTTACAGCATTTTTAACTGCTGTTATCAAAGCTGATCTCCAATATATATCACCATAAAGTGCTATCCTTTCTGGCAACAATGTTAGATTGTCAGCTTTCAAGCTTTCATTGCATGTTTCATCATTGGGGTTTAGCAGCTGATAAGAGATGCTAGTGAGGTTATGACTAGCCCTTAGAGAAAGAGTTTGATCTTTCATAACAGGAGCACCCCTTCCTTGTGTAAACCAAACACAATGCTTCCAGTGATCACACCAATCCTTCGTGTCTATAAAGATAGAAGAAAGATATCGTTAAGTCGCTTCAGAATGCAAAACAGTTTGACTCCTATAAGGTCTACATATCGAATATGCTAGTTCAAACAAGTGGTGTCAAATGCTAGTGAGCTTAAGAAGAACGTATGTTCTAAAAACAATCATATTCCCAAATCGGTTACTTCTTCAACAGTAAGGTATCACATCACTAACAAATAACAATACTATTAACATCGTTAGCATAACACCATGAAGACACGTTAAGGCATAGGTAAGCATCCATGAATGTGTATTGGGACAGTATCCTGAACATTCGCAATACATTATACCAGAAAAAAAATGCACTGATTCCATTCAAACCTTGCAGTGCAGTTGTGAACTTATATATGATACTTAGTCCCATGGATCAAATGCACAATCCCCTTTAAAATTTAATGGTATGTTGACATTTTGAATTTTATTTTCAAGTAAATTGTAGGCTAAACATATGGTGAATTGGTGATATAAAATTTCTAGGATTTGTACTGATTGCTGTGTAAGTACTCCCTCCATCCCAAAATGTAAGGTTATTTTTGACAATATCATAGTGTCAAAAATGATCTAATATTTTGGGACGGAGGGAGTACTATATAGATGCCGTGTTGATGAAAGGTATTTCTTCAAAATATAAGACAGTCAGTTCCCATAACATTCTAGATACCCACATGGCCCAAGTCCAACATTACCAAATACATCAGGGAAATGAAGATAAATGTTGGCCAAAACATGCCAACAATATAAGCCTATCAATCTAGGGAAATGCAAAATGACACTGAAAAATGCAAAAGAATTACTTAAGATGACAAAAGTCTTGATTATTTAACCAACCATCGACGCATTGTGGTAGATCCTTGATACTTGATTGCTTCACCCATTTGGGAGCTGTGGAGTAGAAGATTGACCCAGCAGAATCTAACTGAAGGACCCACCTACATTTGAAGATAAAATATTCATTCAGCGCACTTTTAACTATAAGGTGACGAAAAAGACTACCAGATGCTGTACTTGCCATGATATAATAGCATGAACACAGCCATCACCAGTTGTTTTAATCGTGATATTGTTTTCACGCTGGCTCTCCGGTCGTTCCGAAAAGTCAAATTCAAAAACTTTGAAGGGTTCTGACAGCTAAAGCAAAATAAGTTAGGACCTGGGACAACAAATTTTCTGAACATGCAAATAATTGGGTATAGCATACCAATCGTATCTCATCTTCTAATGGGTCACATTGCATTGCATGTTGTTGCAGCTTCACTGAAACAATATTTTCCATCCCATCAGGAGTAAGCCAGACACCATCTGCAGCATTTGCTTCATTGCTGTGCAAATCATGCATCTTCCACAAGAATGGACTTTCGACTAACTAGGATGTCCAAGAAAAAAAAAATCCAGTATAAACCAATCAAACATTGCTTCAGTAGAAAATGCGATCCAGATAAAGTCATATTGAACAGGTGGATGGAACAGACCTGCCCGTACGTAGTTGCTCGATATGGGACTGTCTTTGGATTTTTCACCAACAACGAATCATGAGCTTGCTGTAGAGTAGGTATCAGACCCTCACCCAACAGCTCAGAATCAAGAATTTCACTCACCTGGGAAACATAGTATGTTTTGTCAACTATAATGAACTTTATCTGCAATAGTAGCACAAGCCTAATGCAAAACAAGTGCCAACTACGCATAAATCCCTAACTGCATGAATAATAGCTAAGGAATATCACAGGAAATGTTAATTCATCAAATAAATAAAACAATCAATATAACTGCTTCCTAATAAGGAAAGTGCTCCTAATAAGGAAAGTGCCTACTATGGTGTCGCTAAGTATGAACTGACAACTGAAATAACCAAATCTGAATGATGCTGGTAATTCAGATTTAGTACGTAGTGATACAGTTGAAGCATAACAACGAGTATGAGTATTACAATAGCTTATTTGACTGAGCATAAATATGTATAATACTGGAGCAGGTTCATGTAGTAGAACAAGAAAGCCAGTTGAGCTAAAACAAAAACCTACCAGTACATCAGCTGGCGAATCAAGCTCGACTCCAACTTCGAGCTCATCTGACCGCTTATGGAAGAGTTTCACCTTATTCTCCATCCCGTTGGCTCTCAGTACCTTCCGCGTCAACTTGCCCATGGGAAGGTAGGATTCACACGCCGACACGCTGCCCCTGCCTTCGCCTCCAACAGCCCCCAAAGCTCGCGCGGACATCATGGAGAGCAGCCCCGTCCCGGCTCTGAACCATCATAGGCATTAGCATCCACTCTGTGGCTTAATTAACAAGAGGACCAATTAAATGTTAATGGCCTTAATTAACTTGTCTGAATGTCCCAATGTGACCCAAAGTATACATGCTCCAATGAGTGTAAATGCATCGATGGGCGCTCACCCGATGTCGAGGACGCGGGCGGAAGGGTCGGAGACGGCGGCGTCGATGGCGCGGCGGTAGGCGCGGTTGCGGGCGGCGTCGTTGAGCATGTCGAGGTAGGAGGTGGCGGCGAGGAGCTGCCTCTGCGTCTGGGGAGGCGCCGCCCCCGCATCCTCCCCCTCCGCCTCGTCGACGACGAGCCACTCGGAGTCGCCGGTGAGCGGGTTGAGGCGGAGCTGGAAGGCGCGGGACGGCGCGGCCGCGGAGAAGGCCATGCGGCCGCGGCCGCGGAGCAGGAGGTGGAGCGCGGCGGGCGGCGGAGGGGCCAGGCCGGCGAGGCAGCCCGGCATGAACGGGGGGCTCCGGCGGCGGCGGCTAGGGTTTTGCGGGCGGGCGGCCGCGAGCTCGGCCGCCGTCGGGAGGGACTGGGAAGTGGGAGTGGCGCTTTCGCGGAATGGTGCCTGGGGACCCGCGTATTTCTGCCTTGAGGGCCTGTTTTGAATACAAGGTTTTGTTTCAGGGGCACTTGGCATTGATTGAACTGTCATGTCATGCTTCCCCGGAATCCGATACCGCAAACCCCCCTACCCCCCCTCCCCCCACCCCCCACCCCCCCCCCCCCCGCCCCCCCCCCCCCCCCCCCCCGCCCCCCCCCCCCCCCCCCCCCGCCCCCCCCCCCCCCCCCCCCCGCCCCCCCCCCCCCCCCCCCCCGCCCCCCCCCCCCCCCCCCCCCGCCCCCCCCCCCCCCCCCCCCCGCCCCCCCCCCCCCCCCCCCCCGCCCCCCCCCCCCCCCCCCCCCGCCCCCCCCCCCCCCCCCCCCCGCCCCCCCCCCCCCCCCCCCCCGCCCCCCCCCCCCCCCCCCCCCGCCCCCCCCCCCCCCCCCCCCCGCCCCCCCCCCCCCCCCCCCCCGCCCCCCCCCCCCCCCCCCCCCGCCCCCCCCCCCCCCCCCCCCCGCGCGAAAATGACCCGTCCACCGACAAGGCCACCACACCCACCGGCGATGCAAGCCATCGAATGGTCGGCGTATGTGTAGAAGGTTTCGGCGTCGACGGCCTCCAAAACTTATAAGCTGGCATCGTGTACCCTTTAACTCAACGTTATACTTCTGAGCATATTAATTGATTTATAAATTATAATAGTTGTTCACAAAATAATTATTGCACCGATAGGCAGGATTTCTTTATCATGGACCAAGTCATTTTGCAATTGCTAAATGCGACATATGAGCATAATTACCATATGTCAAATAGGCTCCGAAAAACCAAGTAAAACGTTCAAGAGCCATTCTTTTTCACTATCCACAAGTTGTTCATTCACGGGGAGCGAACATATGGTTTGCATATGATCCCAGATAAATTTTGCATGGGGCGTACGATTATCAGTGCATGAAAACTGGATTCATTCTCCATACTTCAATGAACACAAGTGTCCCCGGTAGCTAGGTGACCATGAAGTTTACACGTGACAATAGTTAGTGCGCCCGTGGCAGCCTTCCATGTCGTTATCTTCATTTTCTGTGGAACTCATACTCTGCAAATGAGATTCCATATAGACCTATCACCTTGAGGGACAGAACTAGATGCTCCTCCAGAGAAAGATACATCATGATCAAAAGTAGCAACCCGATAGACGCTCTTGACAAAAAAAATTCCACTTTTTTCCGGTTGCCAAGCAAAAAATCCTATCGTTGTCTTGGTGATGTGCTAATTTTCAAAATTTCACGAACATCCATTAGCCAGAAATATTCATTTAGCCGTTGAACGTTTCAAGCATCATGCATGCTCACCCAAGAAGTTCGCCACCCAATTAAAATGACAATTGTGTTTCCGTGTAATCAGTCTGAACGAGGGCCTCCATGGAATCTACGGATACCTCCAAGCTCTGATTGAACAACCATCTAACAACCATCTCCCGCTCGCCGAATGATTCCTTTTGTTAATAAGATCTAGGCCATAAACTATTCCCTTCCACACAACCAAAATATTTCCCGAAAAGACAATATCCAAGAGATTATCATTAGAATATATTTTTACCAGAGGTAAGTGAGCACACAAGCATTAAGGGGTATTTAGTAAGTGCCAAGCTTGATTAGCTAGCAATGCTTGGTTACAAAACTCCCATGTCACGAAATCTCATCCCACCTTTGCACTTAGGCAACCTCATCTTGTCCCAATTTAATCACGTCATTTTTCTTTTTATCATTATCCACACCACATCAGTATTGCCGCATGAGTCGAGTTAACTCATCACAGACCAGTGCAGGTAAGCAAAAAATAGTCGTCGCATATATTGGAATGGCTTGGGCTACTGATTTTATAGAAAAACATTACACATGATGTGATTTTGATGTTGCTTTATATGCTCTGCGGACCTATATTGTATTTAAGCTAATCAAAGCCCAAATTGTCTAAGAGATGATTAATAAGACAAATACTTTTGGCTTCTCGTGTACAACGATGCACCATAGGGCATAATTAAAGTTTCCATTTCCTTGTTGCTAGTGTCCGCGTGTTGTGTGGGTCAACACTTTGCTTCCTTCTTCTATGACATCTTAAGGTGTTTTATTTAGTCATTTTGGCACCAGACATGAATGATGCGGTTATCAAGATAAGAGAAGAGAAGTCTGCTTCAAGTTCTCTTGGGTCATGTCGACATCAATTATCGAAGAAAAACTCGTATTAGACTTTGGAACCATTACTAGAAAACGACCTCAAGCGAACCCGTTGGTTGGTTGACTTATAAGAACAACCATCGGTCAAATATTCCGAGAAGAACAATCACCTGCATATTTTGATTTCGACACCCGGTCAGGCACCAACGAGTACATAGCAGACAAACAAAGCTTTCTTTGCATAAAAAATACTGGTACTTCGATGATAAAACGATATATATTAAGCAAAACAAACAGTGTTCCCATCTTGCTATTTTTTAGTTTGATGAGGTGGCAAATGCCATGAATAGCAGCCAGCATCATTTTATTCCAGGTGGCGAAATAACAAAATGCACCCTTTATAAATCAACAATAAACAAATAAAATAAACAAGCTAGAGAAAAGGAGCAGGAAGGGGCGCCCTCCTGACCGCGCACCAACCGCCTCCTCCACGCTCGATTCCATCTGCGAATCTCTCTCCCTCCCACCGATCCCCGCCGATCCCGATCCCCACCGCGCAGCCGCCGGCGCCGGCGCCGCCATGGCGCTCCTCCTCCGCCACTCCCGCAAGGTACCCCCATCCCCCCTCCATCCCCGCGCCGTCGCCGCAGCGCCCCCCCAAGTTTGTCGGACGAATTCGTGGCCCGGTGGTCTGTCTGTCCCGGCCCACCAATTCCCCATGGCTCCCATCCGGTCAGATCCGATCCGGTCCTGCCTCGGGGGCGATGGCTGGAATCGGACGGCGACGTTGGCCGCGGCCGCGGGATCGCTCGCTGGCTGCCCCCCCTGCGGCTGCGTATGACAGATTGATCACACACCCCGCTCATGCATTCCCACCTTAGCGGCCTGGATTGTGCAAAATTGATGCGGATTGGTTGTTCTGAGTAGAGATGCGTGGCTGTGGACCAACAGGGTCGACTGGGGCAGATTAATCTGGACGCGGCGTCGTTCTGAATTTTTTTTAGCACCGGCAAGGGAAGCGTCAGATGTATGTAGACAATAGGTTTTGATCGATGTGAACGATGTAATCGTGTGATTTTTGCTTGGAACCGTGAATCCCTGCCTCGTTTTCATCATGTGCTAATAATGGTTGCCCACGTTTCGCTTGTGCAGCTGCGAAGAGTGCACGGCGTCCTGGACTGCGAGCGCGGGAGCATCGCCCGGCACTTCTCTGTCGCCGCTGCAAGAGAAGATGGTACGTGCTCCTCTGTCTGTGTTCCCGCGGCATCTTGATATAAGCTAGTAGCTGTTTTTGATAAAACTGTAACTAGTGTCCTGCCCAAGTCCAATGTATGTTTCCCTTTAAATTCAATATGAAGTGAATGCTCATGTCGTCCTCTTATGTTTGAACAACTGAGATGTCAGCAATGAAAATACAGTTAACTGTGTTGTTTTCTGAATGGCCGCTAGTTCTTCTAAAAGGAAACTCTAGTGTATGTCGGTTATCTCCTAATACGAACCTTTGCAACACATACTGTTTTGGTTTCAGTGTGTGGAACAGTGATTTCCTCACTTACTGGCTTGCTTATCATTAAAAATAACCGGTCTTGCCCTGCTGCAGCTGTCACAAGTTCTAGTGTTCATGGGGAGTACGGGAAAAAGGTTGGAAGGTCGAGCATTTTCCTAGATAGGCAGTCTGAAAAAGATCTCCATACCTTCAAGGTTATGCTGTTGTGATTATAATCCTACTTATTTAATTGGAGCCTAGTTGTGTATTCTGACTTCGGTGGACTGTCCCATCTATCATGTTCGCAGGTATCATCACGAGAGGCAAGGGGAAGCTGCAGCTCCAAACGGATGCCAATTGCTGCTACCGGGGTCAATAGCTTGTTCTCATGGTATGCACTCTCGTTTATGTCTTTTTCCTGAATTTCCACCTCCATATATTCTATGCTAGTTCATCATAGCTGTAACCATGTTTTTAATGCCTGTTGCTATTTTTCAGTGGACAGATAGTTTCGGCCAGACATTTTTCAAGTGGGGCAGGTCTCTCTCTCTCTCTCTCTCTCTATCTATCTCTCTCTCTCTCTCTCTCTCTCTCTCTCTCTCTCTTGTCAAGCTATCTGTGTATTAAAAATTGTTTCCAGATTTGAGTTATAAGATGATACAGAGAAGTTGATATCTTCATATAACATTTTTAACAAAGTAATATACCATTTCAGATTTGCCACCGCATGAGGCAATCGGGATGCCTTCTCTTTCCCCTACTATGACCGAGGTAAATTACTGAAATTGGAAATAAATGTAAAGTACTGACAGATAGAACATAAAGCATGACCAACGTGCATGTGTTTCTTCGATTGTCTTTGTGGTGTAAAAAACTTTTTAATGGTCTGTAGGGAAATATTGCAAGGTGGGTGAAGAAGGAAGGAGACAAAGTTTCACCTGGTGAAGTTCTTTGTGAAGTGGAAACCGTAAGTTCTGTTTCCTGTCATGTACACCCTGGGCACAACCTGTGCCCACTAGCTAATTGTCAAGGACATGTGTTGACTAGGATAAAGCTACCGTGGAGATGGAATGCATGGAGGAAGGTTATCTTGCTAAGATTGTTTGTGGAGATGGCGCAAAAGAGATTAAAGTTGGCGAGGTACATATATGCTATATCCTGATGCATAGGAGACTTCTTTTTGCCACCGTCTCTTAACATAGTTGTTGGACTAATGACGACAAGTTTTTTTTTGCGAACTAGATTATTGCCATAACTGTGGAAGAAGAGGGTGATATTGAGAAATTTAAGGATTACAAGGCTTCGTCTTCTCCTTCAGCTGAATCAAAACCCCAATCTGAGCCCGTGGAACCAAAAGAAGAGAAGAAAGAGGTTTCCAAGGCCCCCGAGCCAACAGCTACAAAAACTGAAGAATCTTCTCAGTCAGGGGATCGCTTATTCTCTAGTCCTGTTGCCAGAAAGTTGGCGGAAGACAACAATGTAAGCCCTTACATTTCAGATATCCTGACTGTCCATAAGAAATGCAGTTTTTGACCTTCAGAATTGTGCCCCAAACAGGTACCGCTTTCAAGCTTAAAAGGTACTGGTCCAGATGGGCGTATTTTGAAGGCAGACATTGAGGATTACTTGTGTATGCTCTCTTCTGTCTATTTTTGTCCTTGCCAGTGCGAACAAAAGTCATTGAGTCCAAAAACTGAGCATGATTAGTCATTAATGATGTTAGTTAATAGGGTGGGTGTGGTTATGATACATACGTACATCTTTTAGTTGCATGGATTTCTCACCTTTTCTCTGCCACCATTTTTTTTACTCACCACCACTCATTTTTCGGATAATTAGTGGATGGTAGAAAAGGTGTATTTGAAGTGTTTAATCCGCATTAAAATGTATCCATTCAGTTATGCAAGTAGAAGGGTTCAACCAACTGATACTGTTATGCTTATGCTTGATGAAGCTTCTGCAGCCAAGGGTTCGAAGAAGGAAGCTGCAGCAGCTCCAGGACTAGGTTATGTGGATCTTCCAAATACACAAATACGGAAGGTAAAATCAATGCTATGGAGTTCTTCAAATGTACGTGTCGCTTATGGTATGCTCTACTGCAATTGACGGCATCTAATTTTGTTTTCCTCAGGTTACTGCAAACCGCCTGCTGCAATCTAAGCAGACTATCCCTCACTACTATCTGACAGTTGATAGCCGTGTTGACAAACTTATCAAGTATGGACATCGTTCGTACATTTAACAATTTATCTTACACATTACCCATTTTCCGTGAACTAGATGGATAGTTTGCTCAATCATTGTTTGGGGTAATCAGCCCTATCCTTTGCCTGCACCATTATTTTGCTTCTGACACGGAAGATCCATCCATTATTTTGTTTTATTCTAGATTGCGGAGTGAGTTGAACCCGATGCAGGATGCATCTGGTGGGAAGAAGATATCTATTAATGATCTTGTTATTAAGGTAAGTTTTGACGTATGGTGGTTTCTGATGCTCCTTTTTATCTTTAGGCAATGTGTTTACTTGAGCGATCGGAAATGTTATCTGAATGAGTTTATTTTGGGTTCTTCACACAATTCTCAGTTGCTTTGTGTACCTCTACACTACAGTATTGAATTGATTGCTGTTTAATATGCAGGCTGCAGCATTGGCTCTTCGTAAGGTTCCTGCCTGTAACAGTTCCTGGATGAACGATTTTATTCGCCAGTAAGATAGGGACAGTCGGTCAATTAAACTGGGAGCTTCATTTTCATTAGTCAGAACGTGATGTATTTCATCTGCTTCCCATGCAGGTATCACAACGTGAACATTAATGTTGCTGTACAGACTGAGCATGGTTTGTTCGTTCCAGTAGTTAGGGTGGGTTGCTCGACTCGGTACTAAGTTCACCGTGCTATTCTTCATATCATCTGCTCCTTTGACCTGTATTGTTTATACAGGACGCGGACAAGAAAGGCTTGGCCACTATTGCTGATGAGGTGAAGCAGTTGGCTCTAAGAGCAAAGGATAACAGTCTAAAACCAGAAGATTATGAGGTATAGACCAGCGGAATATATATCTAGAATACAAGAGTTTTCAATAGTATTCGTCATTGATAATTTTGATGCTGCGCTTTGCAGGGCGGCACTTTCACAGTCTCTAATCTGGGAGGCCCTTTTGGAATCAAGCAATTCTGCGCCATCGTAAACCCTCCCCAATCGGCAATCTTGGCTATCGGCTCTGGTAAATATGCTGCCTAATAGTTGGGGATCCATACCGAAACCCCTCGGTCATGCTACTTACTCTGTTACTTACCACGCGGTTGGAATTTTTTTCCGGAGCAGCTGAGAAGAGGGTAGTCCCCGGGGCGGCTGAGGGCCAGTACGAAATCGGGTCCTTCATGTCAGCCACGCTAAGCTGCGACCACCGGGTCATCGACGGTACTTCTTTTTCCTGCCAATTCTGAAGCAGTGGACGGTGCTTCTCCCTGTGCATGCATCTATGACGAAGGTTTGTCGTTGATTACGGACCACTCTCCCGTTTTGCAGGTGCCATGGGTGCGGAGTGGCTCAAGGCATTCAAGGGCTACCTCGAGGACCCGACGACCATGCTGCTGTAGGAGAGTTCTTTTTCGATGCTGTAAATGATGATGATGAGAGCAGTTTTTCTGTGTAGGCTCTCACAAATAAAGACCACAATAACCACGCCTCATTTTTCGGCAATGAGGGCTGGGAACCAAGAGCAAACAAACAGATCATAGTCGGCACGAGATGTTTTAACCTATTTATCGGCAAATGGCTGATACACCTTTTTTCCCCTGTGGTACTTGACTGGTGGAAATTTGTCGCCTACTTTTGCTCTTCTACTGAATTCGATTTAAAGAAGATTGTGTATCATATTGGTGCAAGGTGCCAGTTCCTAGAATTTTTTTTATATAGTTTTGTGTCGTTTATGTTGGGCAATGTGATGATGAAATAAGGGCGCGACTATGTGCCTGTAGCCTTGCTTGAAGGACGCACAGAAATGGACAAGGCCCACTTAACTCGAAGCGTCCCTGGTAAAAGCGTGTAGCGATGGGGCATGTCGCTGAAGGGTGGTCGGAATTAAATCACCCTATGTACTTTGTTTATACTCCCAAATATTATAAATAAATATATTACATAAATCACTCTACATAAAGATTTGAAAAATGGTGACCAACCATTTGAAAAATGTTAAATGTGTATTGAGAAAAATGTTTATTATGTATACAAAAAATGTATACAAAACAATGTGTATGAAACAAATTGATAATGTTTTTAAAATGTCAATTAAGCATTTGAAAAAATGTTGAGAAATTATTTGAAAAATGTTAATCAAGCATCTGGAAAATATTAAATGTGTATAGAAAAAATATTGACCATGTA
Source organism: Aegilops sharonensis (assembly GCA_904067115.1). Classification (NCBI taxonomy): domain Eukaryota; kingdom Viridiplantae; phylum Streptophyta; class Magnoliopsida; order Poales; family Poaceae; genus Aegilops; species Aegilops sharonensis. The sequence continues at coordinate 11,646,233 of LR880972.1, read as the reverse complement.
TTAAAAAAATATTAAACTTGTATTTGAAAATATTAATCAAGCATTTGAAAAATGTTAAATACGTATATAAAAATGTTGATCATGTATGAAAACATTTAATATGGTATTTAAAAAGTTTAATCAAGCAATTGAAAAATGTTAAATGTGTGTAGAAAAAATATTGACCATGTATTAAAAAAAATGTTAATCTTGTATTTGAAAAATGTTAATCAAGCATTTGAAAAATGTTAAATACGTATATAAAAATGTTGATCATGTATGAAAACATTTAATATGGTATTTAAAAAGTTTAATCAAGCAATTGAAAAATGTTAAATGTGTGTAGAAAAAATATTGACCATGTATTAAAAAAAATGTTAATCTTGTATTTGAAAAATGTTAATCAAGCATTTGAAAAATGTTAAATACGTATATAAAAATGTTGATCATGTATGAAAACATTTAATATGGTATTTAAAAAGTTTAATCAAGCAATTGAAAAATGTTAAATGTGTGTAGAAAAAATATTGACCATGTATTAAAAAAAATGTTAATCTTGTATTTGAAAAATGTTAATCAAGCATTTGAAAAATGTTAAATACGTATATAAAAATGTTGATCATGTATGAAAACATTTAATATGGTATTTAAAAAGTTTAATCAAGCAATTGAAAAATGTTAAATGTGTGTAGAAAAAATATTGACCATGTATTAAAAAAAATGTTAATCTTGTATTTGAAAAATGTTAATCAAGCATTTGAAAAATGTTAAATACGTATATAAAAATGTTGATCATGTATGAAAACATTTAATATGGTATTTAAAAAGTTTAATCAAGCAATTGAAAAATGTTAAATGTGTGTAGAAAAAATATTGACCATGTATTAAAAAAAATGTTAATCTTGTATTTGAAAAATGTTAATCAAGCATTTGAAAAATGTTAAATACGTATATAAAAATGTTGATCATGTATGAAAACATTTAATATGGTATTTAAAAAGTTTAATCAAGCAATTGAAAAATGTTAAATGTGTGTAGAAAAAATATTGACCATGTATTCAATATGTTAATCTTGTCTTTTAAAAACATTAAACGCGTATCAGGAAAATATATTAGATACATACCAAAAATGTGTATAGAAAAATAGTGAAAATTCGAGACAACAAAAGGAAACTGATGAAATGCGAGAAAAGAAACAATCAAAACTGAAGAAAAATGAAATGGAGGAAAACAGCCATTGAAAAACGAAGTAGAAACAAAAAAAACAAAGAAAAAAATAAAGAGAGAAAACCCAGTAACAACATAAAAAAGGTAGAAAATCTGGTGAAAAAAAAGAAAAAACAAAAAAAAAAAACGGAAAGCAGTGAAAAAACGGCTCTTTTTTCCTTTAATTTGGTCGCGTGCTACTAACTTAACACGAACGCGCCGGTGTTTCAGTGGCTAGAGAGCTGCACTGCACCCAGGAGATCCTGCATTGATGCTTGCTTGTTCTTTTTTCTCTCTGCTGAATTTATTTCAAGTATGAGCGAATGGGCCGGCCCGCAACGCTTCAGGTGAGACCGCAAGAAGACTCGCTATAAGCGAGATATAGTCTTTGTGTGCAGCGACCGTGCATCTTCCATAAGCCACTGACCCACATTTTTCTCATTCGATTTTTTCTAATGGTTAAAAGGATTATGCCTGATGTCAGATTGCCTTTTTCTCCATGGTGAAAAGGGTTATGTCTGATGTCGAAGATCGATCGAGGGTGGGTCGTCTGGTTTGTTCGTTCTTACATGTCAATTGTGATCTGCATGTTGTGTATACGGGTGTATCTATTCTGTGTTTGTCCAAGATTGTGTATTCTCATGTCTTCAACTTGTACACGTTCACACCCAGCACCCAGCACCTAGATCCATCGATCGTAACACTCCTCAACACCCTATTCTCTGCCATGGCAGCCAATAAGCTGACCCGCACCACCATCCTCCTCCTAGTCCTAGCTGCCGACGCCGGGTTCCCTTCTAGCCATGCCCAACTCCGTCGATCCCGAGCTCCCACCTGCCGCTGCTGCAGCTACGCATCGGCCTCCAAGTACAGAACCTGGCCTTCCTCATCATCTACATATTCATTGTAATTTGATCTTTTGAACCCAAATTTTCTGTCAACTCTGTGTAAAACTGTAGATGCGTATTTAAGATACTTGAAATAGGTAAGTACTAAATGGAAGTTTACGATGTTTGCTTATAAAAGATGTCCGA
>LR880972.1:11619084-11631434 GCA_904067115.1 Aegilops sharonensis | reverse complement strand
TCGACACGCTAGCTAGTAAGAAAATGAAGGAAACCATTAAGTACAGAAGTTCATCATGCATACCGAGAGAAGTTATCGATCGACCTCTCCTTCTCCGAGAGATTGGTCGAACAACAAGTTTTTGTATTATCTATCCGACGCTACTGGCTACATACATATATACAATATGTAAGATCTCTTACAATCCCCTAGCATTTGAAATCAACTTCCACATGGTATTCTCCGGCTTTATTGATGACGTGGTCAAGAAAGACCAATTCCTCTTGAATTGCTTTCATGCGATCTTGTGGTAGGAGTTCATTCCGCATCTGCCATGTCTAATTTGAACAAGAGGGTTAATACATATATATGAATGAAACTCAACAGAAATGATGGTGTAATAAAATGAAATTGTGAATATTATTGCTTACGCACTTCATATTGTCTTCTAGAGTAGCCCCGCTTATTTTTCAAAGTCGCGTTGTAGATGAACTCGCACACGTAGTATCCACAGAAATCATCCGGGTTCCTGCCACAAGCACTTTACGAGAAATAGAGGTCAATCAAAATGATAATGAAGCATTATAAATGGCATTGATGAAAGTATAGCTATAGAATCAACGGGAGATGCGCGCAACTAGCTAGCTAGTAGTACTTACTTTCGGGTATGTATATCACAGCTCCTTCGGCAGTCCCGGAGCTTTTGCGGTGAACTGTTTCCAAACCCTGCAAGACAAAGAAAATAATTATTATTACTTGAGACAACAGGAAATGAACAAAAAGTTGCCGATATGGTGCGATAATGATCGATTGAACTTACTTGTTGAGCATTTTAGTCATGTCCGCATAGGTTTCGGGATCTTTTCGTCTCGAGTCTAAGACGGTTACTAGTCCCCGCTCAAGCTTAATCTTCAGAGGAACGTAGTGGAAGCTGCGCACGTATGCATAACTCATCAATTACATTACTATAACCTCGATCGAGTAATAAGGGAAACAGAATATGAACACGACAGTAACACTCACTCGAAGTTGTAAGGAAAGAGTATTAAATCTTTGTTTTGATTTTTGATCAACGATTGTAGCAAGTTGTCCTCGGCCTCTTCGCCCTTCTTTTTAACCTGAAATTCATCTATGATATTTATGTTAATGAACCCAATATCATACATTTCTTGTTTTTTGCACTCGACGATCTTCAATCTGCATAATATAGTGAGGATAACTAATTATAAATACATGCAATGAAAGAACCGAGCTATATATAGAGACTTAATGACAGAAATAGTACTTACAGACAGTAGCAAAAGACCGTTAATTTATCCAGGGCCTTTTGATTGAAGAACTCGAAGAACTCCTCAAATGGAACATGCAGCAGATCAGTTCCAACGAGGTCGAGCTCCTCTTTAATTCTCAGATACAAAATATTCGTCCCCCCAGACTCTTTGCAGGTTTTCATGTACCAATTATGGAATCTTCGCATCATCGTTGTTAGAGATTTTTCATCTTTGACGAGAGGCTTCCCGTACTCGTATCTGTGTTCGTTCACCTCCAAGAAATCAAAATGTACATCGTCAGGCAGGTAATCTCTAAGATTGTTATAACTGGGCACCCCCCGGAGCATTAGCGACGATGTCGCTAGACACATTGAGTGGGGGGCACGATTGCTTTGCTTGTTCGCCGAGTTGGGCAATTTTTTTCCCAGCTTCTCGTTCTTTTAACCTTTGGTCACTAACAGTACTTCCCGACCGCTCCGCTTGGAGATATGCCTGTTTAGTAATGCGCTCATAGTTGGTTCTCGCGGAGAGTTTGGTGGTTTCCTCAGGGCATCGATAGTGCGCTTTGCTTTCACCGGATCTACCTTCTTCTCCGGAGGTGGATGTCTCTTTGCTTTCAACCCTTCAAAGAAGTCCTTCACTTCAGTATGCACGATCTTCGCATTTTCCTTCTCGGTCCTCTCGTACGGTAACTTCTCTAGATGCTTGAGATATGGAACGTATCTGTATTGCCTCCCGCCTCTGGCTGTACTGCTAGACGCCGGAGCAGACGGAGCGGCTGCGGCTGTCTTCTTTCATGCTTGCTTACGAGGCGGAGGAGAAGGACTACGACGCGCCGGAGCAGCCGGGGCGACGGCGGGTCTCTTCTGCCCTTGCTGGCGAGGCGGAGAAGGAGGAGGAAACTGGCTGCTCGGGCGCGCCGGCGCAGGCGGAGAAGGAGGCGGAGTGCCGCCACGCACCGGAGAAGGAGGCTGAGTGCCCTGATCACTCGCCGGAGGAGGCGGAGGAGGAGGCGGAGTGCCCTGACTCGTCGGAGAAGGAGGAGGAGGCGGAGGCGTCCAGTTCAGAAGGTTGATGAGCTCCTTCCGCCATAGGCATGGAGTCTTCAGAAAAGAACCCAACCGAATCTCCCCTTCACCCGTAGGGTGGTCAAGCTCAAGCTCCTCAAATCCGTCCGTTATTTGATCCACCATCACCCTAGCATATCCTTCTGGAATCGGCTGGCCGTGGTAGGTTGAGCCAGGTTCATTAGGTATAACAAAGCCAACAGCTGCCTTGACTTTCAATGTCATCCATCGCGTCATAAGATGGCAATGTTGAGACTCTGTGATAGCATCCACGGGGTAGCCCGTGAAGACAGGCTCCAGCTGCTGAGTCTGCTCGGTGGAAGCCACGCTGCTTCTCCGCTGAGATGGCGGGGTAGCTTCAGGGGAAGCTTCGGCAGGTCGTTTGCTGCGATCTGCTTCTCATTCCTCTAGCCCTTGTACCCTTTCGTGCAGCGCCTGCAGTTGTCTATGCTCCACTTTCTTCCTCCTCTCCTGGGTTTTGTAACCCCCTGCGTCCGGAAACCCAGCCTTCCATGGAAGGGAGCCTGGCGTGCCTCGTGTCTGTCCAGGGTGCTCAGGATTCCCGAGGGCCATTGTGAGCTCGTCCTTCTCTCTGTCTGGAATGAACGTCCCTTCCTACGCTTTCTCGATATACTCTCGAAGCTTCCTGATGGGTATTCGCGGTTGCTCTTCCGTCCAAACGCACTTCCCTGATACAGGGTCCAAGGTTCCGCCAACCCCGAAGAACCAAGTACGGCAACGGACTGGCCATCTCAATGTCTTTGGTTCGACCCCTTTAGCAATTAGGTCATTCTCAGCCTTGTCCCACAAAGGTCGGGCTTTGACGTAACCACCTGACCCCGTGCGATGGTGATGCTTCTTCTTCGCAGCATTAATCTTGTTTGTCACTGACATCTTCTTACTCTTTTCCGATGTCTTGTGGGCCACAAATGCGGGCCATTGATCTCTGATCTTCTCAAACCGGCCGGTGAATTCTGGTGTCTCTTCTTTGTCGACAAACATTTTCAGCTCATTCTTCCACCTCTTGAATAGTTCTGCCATCTTCTTAAGAGCATGAGACTTGATCAATTCCTCTTTAACTGGCTTCTCTGGATCCTCCTCTGGCGGTAGGGTGAAATTTGCCTTAAGCGTTGCCCAAAGATCTTCTTTCTGCATATCGGAGACATAAGACGTCGGCACCTCAGGGTATTCCTTCTTTGACTTTAACCATTGTTGGATACTGATCGGGATCTTGTCCCTAACAAGAACCCCGCACTGAGCACGAAATGCATCCCTTGTCCGGATGGGTTCAATCGGCTTGCCATCGCGCGCGATTGCTGTGATATCAAACCTTTCATCCGAGTGCAACTTTTTCTTCGGGCCTCGTTTCTTTACCGAAGTTGATCTCGATTCGAAGGGCTAGAGAAAAAAGAAGAAAGACGAGAGTTAATTAATATGTGTACATATGAAAACAATAAATGCATCAATTAACTAGTCAGCACGGGCTTAACTAATATATATATATATACCTGGCCGGACTCCGTTCGGTCACCAGAGCAGTCAGCACGGTCTCCTTCTTGTACCTCCATTGGGTCACTGGAGCCATCATGAACATAGCCCTCTTCTTGTACCGGCATTAATGGGCTGGAGCCATCATGAACATAGCCCTCTTCTTCACCCAGTCCTTCCTGACCATCGGAGTCGTTGAGAAATGACGCAACGACATCACTTCCTTGTGCGATTATGTCCCCCAACATCGCTTCTGTTGCTTCGTTTTGGGAGTGCTCCATAGTTTCTGCAAATATTTACAACATGTCAATTATTATTCAAACATGGTACAGATGGATATATATATATATATATTAGTGGCAAACGTAGAACTAGTTAGCTAATCACAATAAGGAATCATGTTAGTGGCCTCGACGCCGCTTCTCTAGGGTTTTGGGTGGCCTAGACAACGCTTCAAGGGTTTGGGGTGGCCTCGACACAACGCTTCAAGGGTTTGGGGTGGTCTTGACGACAACACTCTTTTAACTTGGTAAATTTGGGTGGCCTCGAGAGAGTTTGTCGGGTAGGGGCGCGGCGGGAGGGGGTAGGAGAGGGTTATATCGACAATGACGGGACATACATATACATGGGAAAATAATGTTATCGGGGAGGGGGTATATCGGTAACCCCCCTCCTCGTGTTGAAGTTCTCGGGAGGGGGTATATCGACAATGACATACCCGATAAAAAATAAGAAGATAAAAGAAGAAATAAAAAGAGGAGAAGAAGAAAGGAATAGAAGAGAAGCAATCGAAGAAAAAAAAGAAGAAAAAAAAGGAGAAGAAGAAAGGAATAGAGGAGAAAGAAGAAAAAAATAGATTGAAAAATCTATTTTTTTCTTCTTTCTCCTCTATTCCTTTCTTCTTCTCCTCTTCTTTTTCTTCTTTTTTCCTCTTCTTATTTATTTCTCCTCTTCTTCCTCTCCTCTTCTTCTCCTTTCTTCCTCTTCTTATTTTCCTTTTTCCTCTTCTTCCTTATCTTCCTAGCTAGATCTATAATACTAATCTAAAAAATGTAACTTTTGCATATATAAAACTTTTTCTTCTTCTTCCTTCTTCCTTCTCTTCCTTCTTTTCCTAAATATATAAAACTTTTCTAAAAATGAAACTAACCTAAAATGTATTAAATCAGAGAACATATATAGATAAAACTAACCTAAAATGTACCCAAATGTACTAAAAATCTAACTTTTATATGCACAGAGAACATACATACATATATACATTTTTATAAAAAGGCAAAAAACAAATCATCATATATATGAACAAAAAATCTGAAAAAGGACATATAATCAGATATACACACATACATATACTCACACATATACATATAATCTAGAAAAAACATCATATATATGTGAAAAAACAGGGGAGGGGATGGGGGGGGGGGGGGCGCCGGCCAGACCAAGGAGAGGTGCGGCGTGGTCGGGGCAGGGGCGACGGCGGTGTGGTCGGGGCAGAGGGCGGCGACGACGTCGACGGGGCGGGTCGGGGGCGCGGCAGAGGCACGACGAGGGCGCGCGGCGTGGTCGGGGGGCAGGGGCGACGACGGCGTGGTCGGGGCGGGGCAACGGCGGCGTGGTCGGGGGCGCGGCAGAGGCACGACGAGGGCGCGCGGCGTGGTCGGGGGGCAGGGGCGACGACGGCGTGGTCGGGGCGGGGCAACGGCGGCGTGGTCGGGGGCGCGGCAGAGGCACGACGAGGGCGCGCGGCGTGGTCGGGGGGCAGGGGCGACGACGGCGTGGTCGGGGCGGGGCAACGGCGGCGTGGTCGGGGGCGCGGCAGAGGCACGACGAGGGCGCGCGGCGTGGTCGGGGGGCAGGGGCGACGACGGCGTGGTCGGGGCGGGGCAACGGCGGCGTGGTCGGGGGCGCGGCAGAGGCACGACGAGGGCGCGCGGCGTGGTCGGGGGGCAGGGGCGACGACGGCGTGGTCGGGGCGGGGCAACGGCGGCGTGGTCGGGGGCGCGGCAGAGGCACGACGAGGGCGCGCGGCGTGGTCGGGGGGCAGGGGCGACGACGGCGTGGTCGGGGCGGGGCAACGGCGGCGTGGTCGGGGGCGCGGCAGAGGCACGACGAGGGCGCGCGGCGTGGTCGGGGGGCAGGGGCGACGACGGCGTGGTCGGGGCGGGGCAACGGCGGCGTGGTCGGGGGCGCGGCAGAGGCACGGCGAGGGCGTGCGGCGTGGTCGGGGGGCAGGGGCGACGACGGCGTGGTCGGGGCGGGGCAACGGCGGCGTGGTCGGGGGCGCGGTAGAGGTACGGCGAGCTCGGGCAGCCTGGCGGCGTTGTCGGAGGGATCGAAGAACTGACGAAATTTTCACGATTGCTGGCTTATATAGCAAAGGCATTGGTACCGGTTCGTGGCACCAACCGGTACCAATGCCCCCCTTTAGTCCCGGTTGGTGACCAAAGGCCCCTGTGCTGCCCGCGTCGCGGCCAAAGTTTAGTCCCACCTCGCTAGTTGAGAGGGGCGCGCAGTGGTTTATAAGCCCCACTGCCGCACCCCTCTCGAGCTCCTCTCCACTGCAGGCTTACAGGCCTACTTGCTACTGCTTTGCCTGATGGGCCTTCTGGGCCTACCGCGGGCCTGAATCTTGGCCCATGGATGGGTTTCTAGTCGTATTCAGGCCGTGGTGGCCTAGTTGGTGGCAATTTTTTTAATTTTTCACAGTTTTTTTTCTTTTTGCTTTATTTATTTTGTTTTGTTTCTACTTACAACAAAATACTTATTTATTTTATTTTATTTTGGTTTATAATTACTTATTTATTTTATTTTATGATAATTTTTTTGCTATTAAAGTTTCTAACAAAAAAAGTTCTTTATGAATATTTTTTTTAATGATTTTGAACAGAAAATACTTTGATAATTTTAGTTGCATCAATTTTATATAATTTTAGTTTCAAAAATACTAGAAGTTGCCTATAATATTTTGAACAGAAAATACTTTGATAATTTTAGTTTCATAAATTTTATATAATTTTAGTTTCAATAATACTAGAAGTTGCTTATAATGTTTTGAACAGAAAATACTTTGATAATTTTAGTTTCATAAATACATTCAAGTGCTCTCAGTCGACTGATGTTCAGACTCGCCTCATTACCCAGAAGAATAAACTCAGGGCACATTTCCATGCGTGGGGTGGCAGCCTGGTGAGCGACGATGAGCCTCTCCCCACTCCTCCCGCCCCTACAAACTTCGATCGGCTTCCCTTCAGGTGAGGAGTATGCCGACTTCTTCGACGATGTTAAGTTTCCCATAACTTTTCTCAATTCCCCGTAAAAAGAAATCCCCTAACAAAGGTTTCCCATAACTTTTCTAGCAAGCAATTGAGGCTCCATCATCACACCGCCACCGTGTCTCCCTGCGGATGCCCTCGATACTTCTCGTTGAGCAAGCTTGATCCTCTCATCCCCTGCATGACTGCAACACCATGGGATCTTCTCAGAGTTACCGGAGAGCCTCCTCCCCAGCATGGCTGCACACGTGCACTCCCATGGTGATCCTCCCAAATCTTGTTGGAGCAGCACCTTCTATACATGCCTAGCTGCACCGCCTGGGCAATCGACACGATCCAGCGGACATGGAAAACCGTGGAGAGCGAGATGCTACGTACGTATTATAGCCAGCATGATGGCCGATGATTCCCCATTGATGAACAACCGGCGTGATCCAGAGGATATGAACATCCGCACAGAGGGCTCTATTGTCCCCAAAGATTACGGTCAGAGCTGGCATATGCCAAACATGAATACCACCTGAAGCTACCGGTATAACACCTGGCATAGATATGTGTTTGGCCAGCAGCAGGAGGTTCGCTCGACTGTTTACACCATCAGGTCCTGACACTCGCCCTCCCACTAATCATGAACGAAATTGCCGTGTACACGATTGTTTGACACACGATTTTTGCAGGATGCTCCCACCGATGGCTGTTGAATGCAAAGCATACGTGATAAACCGCTGTAGTTCTCCGTCGTCTGAAAATCATGCACAAACGGTTGTCCGTGTAGTTCAATCGTGAATCATACATATATACAAAGCGTGCGGCTAGGTCTCAGTCGACTGAGATTTAACCAAGTTTCAGTCAAATGATATAACATGCAAGAAAGAAAAATAAAAAAAACTGATTTTTTTACACGGATCTCAATGTAAAATCTCACGGATATAGCATCAACTGAGACTTAACGTGACTAAAACTTAGCAAGACTGATATAGGAAAGCATGCATCTGCATTGTAGAAGGACAAGATGTGGGCTGTGCAATCACGATATATTGATCGGTGCACCAGGCACGTATATATAAGTAGTAGAGGTGGGCCACAACCTCAACTATACAGAGGAAACATGAGGTGGGCCCTACACACAAATATATACGTACACAATATACTCAACACCCCCCTGCAGTCGAAGCGGCGCCAGTGACGCAAAGACTGGAACGAAACTCCTCGAATGTAGAAGTTGGCAGTCCCTTCATCATCACATCGGCGAACTGTTGTGCAGTCGGCACATGGAGAACCCGAACGCGCCCAAGAGCCACCTACTCACGCACAAAATGAATGTCCAGCTCAATATGCTTAGTTCGGCGATGATGAACGGGGCTGGCGGAGAGGTAAACCGCTGAAACATTGTCGCAGTAGACAACCGTAGCCTGGGAGGCGTCGTGATGCAGCTCCTGAAGTAACTGTCGTAGCCAGGTGCACTCAGCAACTGCGTTGGCCACAGCTCGGTACTCAGCTTCCGCGCTGGAGCGCGAAACCGTGGGTTGTCGCTTGGACGACCACGAGACGAGTGAAGGACCGAGGTAGACGCAATAGCCAGAGGTGGACCGACGAGTATCTGGGCAGCCAGCCCAGTCTGCATCGGAGTAGGCCATCATCTCCAGAGAAGTGGACGCCGTGAGTGTCAGCCCGAGAGTCATAGTTCCGCGGATGTAACGAAGGATCCGCTTGACGAGAGTCCAATGGGAGTCACGTGGGGCGTGCATGTGGAGACACACCTACTGAACAACATACTGAAGATCCGGTCTGGTGAGAGTCAAATACTGAAGAGCACCGACGATAGACCGGTAGAAAGGAGCATCCGACGCTGGCGAGCCCTCAAGAGCAGAAACCTTGGCCTTCGTGTCAACATGAGTAGCAACCGGGTGACAGTTGAGCATGCCAGCACGCTCAAGGAGCTCGTGCGCATACTTCTGCTGATGAAGAAAGAAACCGTCCGGGCGTCGAGCGACTTCAATACCAAGGAAATAATGGAGAGCACCCAAATCCTTGATGGCAAACTCGTCACGCAGCCGGAGAGTAATCTGCTGAAGAAGAGCTGCGGAGGAGGCCGTCAGGATGAAGTCGTCGACGTAAAGGAGCAAATATGCAGTCGTGTCACCGTGGCGATAAACGAACAGTGAAGCGTCCGAGCGAGTGACGCTGAAGCCCAGTGTCTGAAGAAACCCGGCGATCCGCTGGTACCAGGCGCGGGGTGCCTGCTTTAGCCCGTAGAGAGAGCGGGACAGCAGACACACATGGCCAGGAAGTGAGGCGTTGACGAAACCGGTGGGTTGCTCACAATACACCTGCTCCTCAAGATGACCGTGGAGAAAGGCGCTGGAGACATCCATCTGATGAACAGGCCAGCCTTGGGACACTGCGAGCTGGAGGATGGTGCGGATCGTGCCCGGTTTCACAACCGGGGAAAACATCTCAGTGAAGTCCACTCCAGCGCGCTGGCGGAAACCGCGGACCACCCAGCGAGCCTTGTAGCGCTCGAGAGTACCATCCGAGCGGGTCTTATGGCGAAAGACCCACTTGTCGGTGATGACGTTGGCGCGAGGAGGCCGGGGAACCAGGGTCCAAGTGCGGTTCCGTTGAAGAGCATCGAACTCTTCCTGCATCGCCGCAAGCCAGTGAGGATCACGGAGGGCAGCGCGAGCGGACGCGGGAATAGGCGACGGCTCCGCGGTGGAGGCGGCGGGGACGTACTCGTTGCTCGAGTACCGGAGGCTCGGATGATGAACGCCGGTCCGAGCTCGTGTGACTGGGCCAGGCGGCGCCGTCGGAGCCACCGGCGAGGCAACCGGCGTCGCAGCCGGCGAAGCGACCGGCGTCAGGGCCGGCGAGCCGGCCGGCGTCTGGGCTGGCGAGGTGGCCGGCGTTTGGGCCGGCGAGGTGGCCAGCGTCGGGGCCGGCGAGGTGGACGGTGTCGGGGTCGGCGAGACGACTGGCGTCGAGGCGGCTGAAGAAGCGGCCGAGCCAGCAGCGCCCGATCCCGCGGCGCCCGAGTCGGGGGCGGCGGGTGAAGGGGGGCGCCAGCTGCGCTGTCAGAGTCGGCCGAGGAGGCCGAGGGGGCGGGCGCTGGCCTGAGGGCGCGAGGACCGCCAAAGCCCGGAGGCGGTCCACGGGCCGAAGGGGACCGCCCACATGACGAAGTCGTCGAAGGGCCGCCGATGGCCGGCGGTGACGAGACGACAAGAGGTACCTGCTGCTGAAACGGAAACACTATCTCATCAAAGTAAACGTGTCGGGAGGTGAAAACACGATGGGAGACGGGATCATAGCAGCGATAGCCCTTAGTGTTAGGTGGGTAGCCGAGAAAGATGCAGGCGACGGAGCGGGGTGCAAGCTTATGAGGCGCAGTAGCGGTGATGCTAGGGTAGCAATGGCAGCCGAAGATGCGAAGTCCATCATAAGAGGGGGGTGCACCGAAGAGAAGATGATGAGGTGTAAAGTTCCCGCGAGTACGACATGGGCGGATGTTGATGAAGAGTGAAGCGGTGGCGAGAGCGTCAGGCCAAAAGCGCGGAGGCACATTGGCATGAAAGAGAAGAGTCCTAACGCAGTCATTGAGAGTGCGAAGGATGCGCTCAGCACGACCGTTCTGCTGCGAGGTGTACGGGCAAGTGAGACGAAAGATCGTGCCATGTGTGGTGAGAAGATTACGAACAGTGAGGTTGTCAAACTCCTTCCCGTTGTCTGTCTGCAACGCGAGAATGGGACGACCAAACTGCGTGAGAACATAAGAGTAGAAGGCCGCGAGAATGGATATCACATCCGACTTGCGGCGCAACGGGAAGGTCCACACATAATGCGAAAAATCGTCAAGTATGACAAGATAATAAAGAAAGCCCGTATTACTGGCAACAGGAGAGGTCCAAACATCACCGTGAATTAACTCAAACGGGTACGATGCAACAAAAGAAGAAGCCCTAAACGGAAGACGAGCATGTTTGCCTAGGCGACATGCATGACACGAGTGATCCTCGTTCTTATTACACGTGAAAGAAAAACTCCGAAGTATGTGGCGAAGGGTGGCAGGATTAGGATGACCCAAGCGAGCATGCCAAAGATCCACTCCGGTGGCGAGAGCGACAGGGGCGGCGGAAGTGGTGGAGGTGGCGGAGTGAACCGGGTAGAGCTCGTCGGGGCTGTCACATCGGTGGAGCACCATCCGCGTGCGAGCGTCCTTAACAGAAAAACCACATTCGTCAAATTCAACAGTAACCGGATTTTCACGGTGTAAGAGAACGAACAGAAACAAGATTTTTAATAAGTTCAGGAGAAACTAGAATATTAGACATGGATATGGGAGTGGAGTTAGACGGAAAATATGTATGACCAATATGGGTGATAGGAAGAGAAGAGCCGTCACCGACGGTGATGCGGTTGAAGGTGTGGACAGGATGGGCGGTGTGAAGGTTACCGGGGTACGCCGCCATGTGAGCGGTGGCGCTGCTATCCATGTACCAGTCGCCGCCGCCGGTGTAGCTGGACGGGGAAGGAGTGTTGTGGAGAGCCGCCAAAAGGGCCGGGTCCCACGGTGCCGGCGGGAGAGGCGGCGCGGCCGTCAGGCAGCAGCGGCGGCCCACCTGGCGGCGGCTGCTGACCGTAGGGCACCGCGTAAGGCTGCGGCGCGGCGTAGTACGCCTGGTGTGGCTGTGGCCGGGTGCCGAGAATGCCCGGGGCAGGGGCCCGAGGAACCGGCATGGAGTAGGCGTGTACAACGCCGGTCCATGGGTTCTGGCCGGCGTACCACGGCGCCGGCTGAGAAGCCTACTGCGGAGGACGGGGTGCTCCTCCCTGAGCGCCTGCGCCCCCTGCTTGCGGCCACCACGACGGCCGCCGCGATGACCCCCCCATTGGCCGCCGGCTGGGGCGGCGGGAAGGGGGCGACATGGGTGGGCGGGAAGCCTGGTAGGAAGGCGGGCGCCGCCGTTGGCGGCGTCGGGCGCGGCGGTGGTGGGGCGGAACCCCCACGGGTGCCAGCGATGAGGGCGGTGATACGTCTCCAACGTATCTATAATTTTTGATTGCTCCATGCTACTTTATCTACTGTTTTAGGCAATATTGGGCTTTATTTTCCACTTTTATATTACTTTTGGGACTAACCTATTAATCGGAGGCCCAGCCCAGATTTGTTGTTTTATGCCTATTTCAGTGTTTCGAGGAAAAGGAATATCAGACGGAGTCAAAACGGAACGAAATCAACTGGAGAAGTTAATTTTGGAAGGAAAGCAACC
>LR880972.1:11558680-11601324 GCA_904067115.1 Aegilops sharonensis | reverse complement strand
GGGGGCACCCCATGGACACACAAGTTGATCTACGGATCGTTCCTTAGCCGTGTGCGGTGCCCCCCTCCACCATATTCCACTTCGGTCATATCGTCGCGGAGCTTAGGCGAAGCCCTGCGCCGGAGAAGTCATATCGTCGCGGAGCTTAGGCGAAGCCCTGCGTCGGTGGAGCATCATCATCGTCACCACGCCGTCGTGCTGACGGAACTCATCCCCGACACTTTGCTGGATCGGAGTCTGGGGATCGTCATCGAGCTGAACGTGTGCAGAACTCGGAGGTGCCGTACGTTCGGTGCTTGGATCGGTCGGATCGTGAAGACGTAGGACTACATCAACCGCGTTGTTATAACGCTTCTGCTTTCGGCCTACGAGGGTACGTAGACTACACTCTCCCCTCTCGTTGCTATGCATCACCATGATCTTGCGTGTGCGTAGGAAATTTTTGAAATTACTACGTTACCCAACACGCTCCTCCCCGGCCCAGTCACCATTGCCTCGTGCGCCCGACGCAACAGTTTAGCCCCACCTCGGAAGCTGACGGGGGAGAGGACCGGCTTAAATATGCCGCCGTGGTAGAGAGGTCGAACTCCTCTGCTAATAAGGCCTGACCTCGCCGCCCCGTTGGACCCGGCTGCTGGGCCCTTGTTGGGCCTTATGGACCTCCCGAGTCGCCTCGTCGGCTTGATTTGAGTGGAATATATCCCAACTTGCGGTCCAGCAGCTGCCGGTCGGGCATATTTTGTGCATAACGCCAGTCGGGCATGTTTTTATCCACATGTACAGTAATGTACAGTAACAAAAGGGCAGTATATAAAAACTGTGAACTCTTTCACATAGCAGTACAAATAAGATGGCAATTCATTCAATAAATATGATGTGTCATATCACATATGTTCACATAAGTATTTTCAGCACACATAAACAAATTGAGACATAAAGTTTTCTGGCACACACGTACGAATAAGAAACAACATAGGTTATTCGGACTAGACTCGTGCGACCACTTTTATTCTTCCAACATAGCAAGATGATTCTCTACGCCCAATTCCTGAAGAAAACATAAAATTATGGGTGAGAAAATATAGTTGGTGAAATCAAAGTAGCAACATAACAAAAATAAGAAGGTAGCATCTTATGTCTGGTTTTTTAGACAAGTAGCCTTGTTATGACCTGGGAGACTACATAGAATGCACAAAGGACCATTTTTTCTCTCTGTAAAATCTTTTGGCCTACCATTCTTTGTAACGTCGCCCCCCCCCCCCCTTTGACCGCCCCTTCTTAGGTGCTCCCTTCGTCGAAACTTTCTGAGGATCACCAATACCAGGTTCAACTTGTTGCGCTTGACTTGCCTCCTTGTTAAGCTTAGCATACCTTCTACTTCCTATAAGTTCCTCCTCTGGTATCTTTTTCTGCGCTATTATGTTGTCCATACACTTCATCAACTCGTCAAACAAGAAGGGATCATTTGCTGCAACATGAGCAGCCTCTGCGGTTTTTATGCTTATTTGACTATACCGGTCTCTCTCTAATGGCCTTGACCAACCCCATCCAAACATATCACTCTTCCGCTGCACAGGCAATCAATCTCTCGCATTTTTTGACAACTGATGAAGGACACAACACTTTGATATTTCATTTATGCTCAGATGATGGAGAACAAAAAGAATGTGTTTGCATGGCAGCCCTTTCCGAACCATCCTAAGACAACTGCATGTTATAGTTTCTTCTGAGTTATCTGGTTCATAAACAACATTGTACATGAACTTGTGGTTATCCTTCCACGTCACCATAAAAGTCTGACACTCAATTCCCACGAGCGTCTCAAATATCTCCAACTGACTCATCTTTTGCAAATCATCTTGCAGGATGTAGAAATTAGCAGGTGTGAATACTTTGGCGGCATGCTCCTCAAGTGCCTTATATTCAGTAACCGATGGTGGTTCTTTCTGGTGTGCCTCGCAGTCATCGTACGCCTCATTCTCACGCAGGCGAACTATACAATTCTCATAATGCACAACCAAATCAACTATTGTCATACCGTAGTCCAGGTGAAGGTGAAGGCAGGAGTTGAGGCTTTCGCTCCTCTGGTTACTTCGCATACCAAGAAAAAACCCATCGGAAAGATATGAAGCTGTCCAAAGTCTCTTCTTCATGTACATCTTGTCAAGCCACTCTTGAGTTCTATCCGTCTTCCACTTATTATAGAAAGCGGTCGATCTCTGCTCAAAGTTCACTTGAGAGGTGGCATAGTATAGGAGCGATCTGAACTCATCCAGTGACTTGTAATGCAGGTGCCTTTGCATATTTTTCTCGATATGCCAGGAGCAAAGACGATGGAACACATCTGAAAGGACAGTCCGAATAGCCTGGATCATTGCAGCGTCATCGTCTGTGATTATTGACTTTGGCTTCACCTGACAGTTTGCCTTCATAAATGTCTGCAGCAGCCACACATATGTCCCTTCCATCTCGTCAGCAATGATGGCACATCCAAACACTGTGGTGCAACGGTGGTTGTTAACTCCAACAAAGGGGATGAATGGCATACCATACCTGTTCATCTTATACGTGCTATCAAACACGACCACATCTCCATAGTCCTAATAGTCCCTCCGCGACTGTGCATCACACCAAAACATACTCTTCAGTCGCCCTTCCTTGTCAAGCACATACTCAAAAAAAAAAAACTCAGGGTCCTTCTCATTCCTTCTCCTCATAATGCCAACTGCCGTCTCAGCGTCACCCTTTGCAATGAGCTTCATTTTTTCTCTGCAACAAAGATTGTAAATGTCCCTCCTGATAAGCCCGCACTTATCGTACGAACCGTATCTGCTGATGAAGTTGTCCATTATTATATGCTTTCTTATCCCGGCCGCTTCCAACGCCAATATCTCTACCCTCGTGCCTTCTCCAATCCGTCTGTGTGACCACGGAAAACAAACCTCGTCGGGCCTAGCCATCGCGTGGTTGTGATCATCCACAGATGACGCGACGAACCAAATGCCACGTTCTCTGTCCAGCGTCACCACCATATGTGCACCGCAGTCGCAACGAGTCTTCAGTCTAAGCCTGCGCTTGCGGCCCTCCATGGTTATAAACTTGCTCTGCCTTCTACCTGCCCTGGAGCAAAGAAATCTCCGGTACCGTATCATTCCTGAAGCACCTCGTTTGACCTTCTGTTTCCTGATGCTAAACCCGTTCTCTTTAGCGTGATTATTATAGAATATGTATGCATCACCTTGCGACCGAAAGGTCATAGCCATCACCTTCCAATGTGTCTCCACCATTTGCTGCTGGCTTCGAGCCTCCTCAATGTCGATCTCCCCCTAATCGTGATCACCGCTAATACCATCTGATTCCTCCTACAAAATTCATATGAAAATATATATGTTAATTACTATCATTTAATTCATACTATTCATCGATGTACAACATCTATCTACGAACCTGGCTCAAGTTATCTGCGAATGATTCCTGTAAACTATTTTGCACATTGTCAACATCCACATCTTCCTGCAAATTTGTATACATAGAGAAATAGTTAGCCATGCCATACATTGCAGATTCAAAGATGAAATCAAAATATACGGCACTTACGTTTTCACTATTTGCGCCATGTTCATTATGATCAAAATCCTCCGGAGGCAAGATATCATATGACGACACGGAATCGTTGTCGCTGCTGTCATCATCTTCATTAAAAATATCATTATAATTCCGAGTCGCCTTATTAGTACCATTATCATCCCCCGTCAATGCGGTTTGTTCATCCATGGCAACACGCCTAACTCACGAAACTGCACAACATTGTGAATTCATCATCTGTTAAGTTTGTACAGTGGATCATGCCCAAGTGCAACACTAACTGTCTACAACATGCGGTTGTGCGGGGAGGCGGCGCTGCGACGACATGTTTACGTGAACCATAAACCCTAGATCACTATGTGTGACTCCTATCATCTAGCATGCTAGGTTTAGACGACGAGATTAGATGGCAAACGTTGGGCCGCGGAGTACACGTCGTCGGTGTACGACGACGGGCCTTCAGGCAGGGGTCTAGCCAGCGACGACGTGCAAGACGAGTGTGAGATGCAAGATGGCGGCGACATGCAAGACGAGGGCCGCGGTGTAGACGTCGCCGGCATACGTCGACGCGGGCCGGATCTGCGGCGGGGGGACGATAGCGCGGTCAGTCGCAGCCGACAAGCCGTCGGACGACGACGTTCAGATGCGGCGTCGGATGGGGTTCAGTCGGCGGTGATCGGCTGCGGCGGCGATCGCACAGTTGGAAAATGGACGTGATCGACGTGCGTGATCGTCGGGCGGGCGAGAAGACCGTGCAGACGCCTTTTTTTTTCCGTACACGCGCGGCGGTCTTTTTTTTTTTTGCATTCCTGAAGGTATACAGACGTTGGTCTATACGGTATGATAGGAGGTGGGTATACATTTCTTCCGTATGACCATTATGCCCTTCTACGTTTTGTGGGAAGGGGGGGTGGTTTCCACCGAAGCAAGCCCCGTCATACTGTACATCTTCCTTGAGGCCCTCGTCACTGTCGTCCTCGGTATCGCCATCTTCCTCGCCTATTGCCCCGATCACCGGGAAGCCGTGATCAACTGGCTGAAGGCCCACGTGGTGGAGCTTGCGTGCTGCTAGACCGTGGGCTGAGCGGTCTGCACCGGACAGGTACTCGTGTAGACCAAGGTACAGCGCAAATGCATGCATGCATGGGACTTTACTCGCTTATTAATTAACTCTCCTCTTTCCAACTTTAATTTGTACTCCATCTGTGTAAAGTAATATAAAAGTTTTTTTAGCACTACGTTAGTGATCTAAAAATTCTTATTTTACTTTACAAGGGAGTTTGGATCTTGACCGAACGGTTGAGACAGGAGGAGGTGAATTGACTGACCCTTTCTGGAATTTCAGTCGACTGTTGCCTAGCCGCTCCCATGCAATAAAACACCGCATCAAGATAGTAGCGGTTTGTATGGAAAGCCACTTCGTTCGTTTATATGGAGTTTTGTCCCGATGACATGACGGGCCACAAGCTCGGAGGTGATCAATTTTGTGTCCTTGTTTTCAAATGTCTGTCCGGTATTTGGACTCTGTGGTCTGACCGGCTGATACTGAGTCGCCTCGTTCTTTGCGAATAGGAATCCCCGGTTCTGACGGTTCGAGTCATGTACCGTAGGGGTTGTGGTCGGCCTCTCTATTGACCCGGTTGTTGGGTAGCGCGGACCGGCTAAAGAAGGACATGGGCAACGATCACTAAATTGAACCATGACAGTTCCCGAAGCGATCTAAGTGCAAACGAAGTAGATGGTATAAGAAGCCGAGAAGAAGCAGTTCTCGATATGTAGAACGACCAATGATGTGTCCTCCTTGTCATGATGAGGAACGTACTGGGAGAAACGACATGCAGCGAGCTAATGCTGAGTAGTACGGGCCGAGGAGCAGATGGCCAACACACATGTGAATGCAATGCAGTTTGCACTCTCATATAAATGCGTCCCTCCACTCTAATCCATATACAAAATCATATGCAGCTATACACCTAGATCAATGGGAAGAGTGATCACTCCAATCTTTAGATCAAGTGACCAGAAGCCAGACCCATGAAAGCTATGCACGCGAGAAGCAAATAAAAGTGCAGTATTAGCACATTCATTTGCAAACAGTTGAGAAAAAAATCCTTCAAATAATTAGGATCGAGCGAAGCGTCTCTATAATATTGAACAATTACGACATAGCAACCAAGGACTACTAGAACCCAGCAATCGTGTAGACATCATCAAAAGTGATGGTGGAATGTGCATTAGTGAGACGGGGCGGTCAAGCTAAAAACTCTCAAATTGTTCACTTAGCATTCCATTGCTTAATTTCTTCATCGTCAAGGCAAGTAAGAACACAGTATAAGCATAATCATTTGCAGGTAGTTGAGAAAAAGTTCCACAAATAGTTCACTTTAACTTTTGACATGTACTTGTCTCTACACCAATTGTCGCAACGGGTCATCAAAATGAACTATTTGTCCATTTTATGATTCAAATAGTTCACTTAACTTATGAGCTGCAGTTGGTCAATTGGTGTATTCATATAGTTCACTTGACTTTCAATTTTTTTCTGACCATTGATCAAGAAAATGTTGATGTCAAATGAGGGCACTAGTGAAACTTGGCTCCACCTATTTGGTGGGATCTCAACATGGAATGGAATGCTGAACTACATGTACAAAAAAAATTGCACGGCAACAAAAAACTTCGTGCAAAAAGCATTTCTCCAAAACCTAGCGAAAACCAAGTGAAAGCCGAAAAAACCCGGAACAAAACCCATCAAAACCCAAAGACGTGTAAAAAAATAAAAAATAAAGAAGTCCAAATGAAGCGCCCAACATGCGATATGTGGCAGCGGCTGGATGTAGCACTTGACGTGCTCCCATGCCACCAAAAGTGATACACAGGAAGCCTCCGCAAAGGTCCCGGGGGATCCCTAGCCACATATGGCGCCTACCAGAAGCGACGAAGTTACCTTTGTGAAAGCATGAGCCTCATAATTCACTTCCCCATTCTCAAAACGGAAAAAAAAATTTACAAAGTGTTTCATTCTATATTTTATCTCATCGAGGACCATTGAATAAGAAGATTGTGCGCCCTGGTTGATGTCTGAGATGACCTGCATACAGTCTGAGGCTATTATCACATGGTGATATGTTCAAATCTTAGGCTAGAGCGAGTGCGTCATTGCATGTGTATGCTTCAATACTTGGCGCGTCTACTAGACCGTCGGAAATCACTGCCGATGCTCCGAGTTACTGGCCACCTTTGTCCTGACAAACTGCCGACGAAGCGCCCATGTTATCCTAACGAGAAAGACCATTGTTGACATTTATTTTAACTGCACTTTCACATAGTGCTATCCATCTCTGAACTCATGAAGCTATTTCCAAGTCCTCCAAATACCTGTTAAGAAAGCACATAGTCGACAATGGTCTCTGGAACTCATTCTCAGGTATAGCACGCCTCCTTGCCCACCAGATTGCACACATTGTGATGAGAACTTTTGGCAGGTCTTGTTGATTCATAGATTCACAGAGCTAGGCATCATCTCCCCTGTTTGACAGCAAATGCTCAAGAACATTTTCATCCCCTGGGGCCCAAACGCAACGTGCCATGCGACAGTCAAACAAAGAGTGACGCCAAGCGGGGTTTGCTCATTTTTCAAAGCTTATTAGTAGGAGGAGAGAAAGGCTTGCCAACCAAAGCCTTTGGCAGAGGCCCAACTTCGCGCAGTCATGAACCCAAAAATCGTTTTCAGACTCCACTGCAACGGATAGTACAGCTCCTGCATCTACCACGGGCCAACAAAGAGCTCACAGGTTAATATATCAGGTTATGGGGTGGCCCGGTGGGAATGGGGATGTAGTCGATTCCAGGGAGATCGTCGCGAACATTTGTTTTTACCTTTTTTTCACTATTAACTTCAGAATTATTATTTTGAAATTCTAAATCGTTTCTTATTCATTTAAAAAAAATCATAAACAATTTGAGATCTTTCAAATTCAAAAATATTTATTTGAAATCACGAACATTTTTGGGTTCGTTAATATTTTTAGCAAATCCATGAATTCGCTTGGGGTGAGTAATTGCTCGCCCACCATCGCGCTATAGGAGCTCGGTTACAATATGCGATTCGCATTTCTGGATGAAAATTGGAACTTTTTTGGTTGGGTGAAATTTCCTCCTATCCCGAGTGGGGTTGTTGGACAGTGTCCTTGCACGTACCCTCTCAATCGCCGTGAGACCTATATGTGCCGGCCCATTTTATCAGTTTTTCCTGTGTGTTTGGTTTCACTGGTAAGATTCCATAATCTTTCCTGAAAGTTTCTTTTCTTTTGTGCGTGTTTTCTTTTGGTTTTGTTCTTGGGTTTTTTAATCTTTTTTTTTTCATTTTAACTTCGGAAACATTTTTGAAATTAAGAACCTTGTTCAAATTTGTGAACATTTGAAATTTTGGAAACAACTTTTTTAATCTGAAAAGTTTTTTCAGTTCATGATTTTCTTTAAATTTGTGTGAAAACTGTACCAAATTCGATTTCGAGGGGTATTTGTCCATCGGACCATGTTTGGGTATAAGGGCATCTCCAACACTGATCCTCAAACCGCTTGCATATGTCTTGACCGCGCTAGAGAACCATCCATGCACTTACCTTAAAGGCGTGATCAATTGAAAGAATTACCTTGCACTGCAACAGTTACAACGTACGAGCCAAACTTAGTTAAGAAACTATTCAAAGATTTTTTTTTTAAATGGAGGCAAAAGATTTGCCTCATCGATTAATTAAGCGGGAGAGAATTGCCCAGTTAATTGGCGAAAAAACGGGCAAAAACCTATACAAACCAACCATATCTTGACTGCTCACAGAGCATTCAACCCCATGAGTATATGCTGAGCTCAACTACCATACCCAACACGTAGCAATCACAAACCCCCACATTGCTACATCGCAAAGACATCCACAACGAGAGTAACTCGGCAAAAGACAACGAGCACCACCATATCCATGTAGACAAGTCATGCCATAAGGACAACCCAAGAGACTGATGACCATCTATCAAGCAGCAACGGACGTCTTTTGTCTGGCACCACTCTTCTTTCCTTTGCTTTTGAAAGCCTCCTCCGCAGCCCTCTTGCCAGATCCAGGGCTAGCCGCCTCCAAATGTTTGCGCAAGCTGTGAATCTCTATCTGGAATCCTTTAAAACTAACTTTTTTACACATCGACACACACAGTTTTAAACATGCTCCCATACTATTTGCTTTGTACAATATATAATCTATATTTATCCAAAAATAGCAAGTGATACAACCCACAATGTCTACAGGAAAATATGTTCAATCTTAATGCTTTAAAATTAATATAATTATTCCTCGAATTTGATAGAAAATATAGACTATAAACAGTAATCTTGCTTTACTAAAAAACAACAGAACTAGCATAAGGTTTTTGGTACCGTAAATAAGAATCAAGTAAATGTTGTACCATTGGAGAGCTTCGTACTAACCCTACTACTTTAGCGATTGGTTTGTTTTGAGATTGGGACTGTTTAATCACAGTTTTACATTTATCTTTAGAGGGTGAAACAACCAATTCTAGATCATTACTTAGCATGAATCTCTCCAATCCATCTATGTGACTTCCAACTATTCTCTAATTAGGAATTGCCTTTGCATCGTGGAATCACTCTTCTATGACAAGCTGCTACTATAACTTTTGGACAAAGTCCATGAATTCTCGTCGTCCTGCTTCTCTGTTCGCCATGGCATTGGCAGCTAAGGACGCCCCCTCCTCCTGGCCGTCGGCACCGGCGCGCGCCGGAGTGGCTTCCAACCGAGGCCAACGTCGTCACCGCTGACCACGCACCTACCGCTGCCTGAGGTCTGCTTCGATTTGAAGTTCGAGAATGTCCCCTTGGTGATCCTCTACGTGGCACTCGGCGCGCTCGCGGCAGCCCTCCTTGCCAGTGTCGTCTACCTCGCGTGCTACCCAGATCGCCGGCATGAGGTGATCGACATTAGTATATCATTGTAGCCTCGTATACAGTGATGGAGCTTCATGGGGCCATGTGACCGACAGTGTATAACATTGTAGCCTCGTATACAGTGGCGGAGCTTCATGGGGCCAAGGGGAGCCATTGCCCCCCCTCCCCCCCCCCCCCCCCCCCCCGCCCCGCCCCCCCCCCCCCCCCCCCCGCCCCGCCCCCCCCCCCCCCCCCCCCGCCCCGCCCCCCCCCCCCCCCCCCCCGCCCCGCCCCCCCCCCCCCCCCCCCCGCCCCGCCCCCCCCCCCCCCCCCCCCGCCCCGCCCCCCCCCCCCCCCCCCCCGCCCCGCCCCCCCCCCCCCCCCCCCCGCCCCGCCCCCCCCCCCCCCCCCCCCGCCCCGCCCCCCCCCCCCCCCCCCCCGCCCCGCCCCCCCCCCCCCCCCCCCCGCCCCGCCCCCCCCCCCCCCCCCCCCGCCCCGCCCCCCCCCCCCCCCCCCCCGCCCCGCCCCCCCCCCCCCCCCCCCCCCCCCCCCCCCCACACACACACACACACCTTCTCTCTTTAAGAAAAAAATCCTACAAGATTCCTCTAAACCAAAGTAGGCCTAAGTGTACTCCTAGGCCTCCTTTGGTTCATACGATAGGAAAATCATAGGAATAGGAAAGTTATAGAAAATGAGATGACATGTGACTTAATACAGCCAGCCTAATCCACCAAAGAAAAAAGATTAAGGGTGCGCTTGGTTACTCGTTTTGCAGCCAAAAACGCATGTAAAACATCGTTGGCTCGCTTCAATGTCACCAATTAGAAACTTGGCATCTTTGCCACTGACTCCTCTGTAGCACCATGACAGTGCCAAAAAGTGTATTATATTTTGATACGGAGGGGTTATGAACAAAAACTAAAACATGAACAGAATTTGTAAATTCTGAATATTTTCTGAATTTAACAACATTGATTAATAAATATGAAAAAAATCTAATGAACAATTTTTTAACATCAAATATATCTAAATTCCAAACAAAAATTTGAATTCTGAAATTTTTGAATTTATCTAAAATAGAAACAATAAATGAAAAATAATAAGAAAAAGTCCAAGAAAATGAAAAGGCAACAGAACAAAGAAAATAGGAGAGAAGACAAAAGAAAAAAGAAAAGGAAAAGGAAAACAACGTGGTTCAGGAACCCCGCAGAAGGTTCCCAAAACCGAAAGAAACAGCTAGGAAGCTAATGTTCCCAAAACAGGGAACACTATTTTTTGCAAAAAAACATGTTGTGAACTTTTTTGAAAATCTTTGAAAATTTTCATACCAGTGAACATTTTTTTAATATCCGTGAGCGCTTGGACCGGCCCAACAGGCACCTGACGGGAGCAATGGCGTCGCCTAGTTGGGTCAAATCCGAAGTGTTTTTTCTTTCTATTTTCATCTTCTGTATATTTTTGTTAATTCATTTTTCTCCCTTGAACTTTATTATTTTCAAGCCTGTTCAAATATTTAAAATATCATTTGAAATACAAAAATGACAATTTTAAGTAAATGTTTTAAGAGTTATGGGAAGGAGGGAGTAGTAGAGATTTAAGAGTTTTTTACTTTGGCACAGCAGCCGCAGCAACTAAACCCAATAAGATACAGTTTCACTAGAACTCATCTAGATGAGATTAATTTGGTCTCATTCATCTTACATAGCCATTAGATGTGATGTTATAAGATGCATGTGTGCTGACGTGGATTGTATTTGTTCTTGTTTTAAAAGTGAATGAGACCAAATTATATCTCATCTAGATGAGTTCTAAGTACTCCCAATAAGATAAGCCTAAAATAGCAAACACTGTATGAATAGTGACCGGTGAGCTCTGCTAGGCATGTTCCAACTCCAAGCCTGAACGAATTGCGCGCAGTTGTGTACCACCATCAGATGGGCTCAGCATCAGATGACGTGTTTTTTTCTTATAACCGAGGACGCTTGCTTTAGTCCCACATCGGCAAGTTGAGGACACTTGACCTTGTTTATAATGGAGGCACATGGCTAGTCATTCGTGCCCGTAAAAGGTGCACACCAAACGGTGAGACGGTGACCCATTGTGCTGCACTGCACAATTAGCAACTTTAAAACAAATGATCAAGGTTAAAAATCATTGTCACCAGATTACCCCCGCGTATGACACATGCGCTTGGCCCTTTATTTTTGGGTTGGGTTTTTATCATTTATGCCGCCGGTTGTGTTCCACTACTCAGTTTTGCCACTAAGAATTTCAACCGTTCAAAAATGCTATGCTTCATTAGGCACATGCTCAAAAATGGCACTGACACCGTTATTGTGATCTCAAATCTCTTTTGCCAGGTTATAATGACATAAATACCTATGGACCAGCATGCCAGCTCTTCCTCTATCTCACTACAATAAAGCATGGGGCCTACTTTATCCCAACACGGTTTTTATTTTTCTGTAAAATTATTCGCTAGGTTACTCCTGACAAGTGGGCCACACTTATCATTATGAGATAGAGAGAACTGACATGTGGGTCTAGGCTTATTTTTTCCATATTACATGGTCAACGGGTTTGACATGAAAATAACGAATGTCTAATGGCATTTTTTAGCCAACATCTAACAGAACCATGGCATTTTTTAGATATCTAATGGGATTTTTGAGTAAGCATCTCATGGATCGATGTCATTTTTGAGTAGTTGTAACTTCTAATGATAATATATTTGATGTTATATTTCTTTACCCACATCAATCTTAATTTGTCTTTGTTCTAAATTCAAGTTTTTGTTTTAATTTGCCATTGTTCTTCTAAATTCAAAATTTTGTCCCCAGATTACCTCAGCACATAACATGTGCGCCTAGCCTTTTTATTTTATTTTTGGATGCCGCGTTTTAACATCTTTTTTATTTTGGAAAGTGAACTCCATCTTTTTGGGCAATTGCCGACAACATGTTTAACATATTTTTTTAGGGATAAACATCTTATTTTATTTTGGAACGCCCCTTTTTGTGCAATTACCCACGACAAGTTTAACCTCTTAAATCCGCGCGAAGTTCCTTTCACGGAAGACGGGAGCTGAAACAAAAGGTAAACCCTTATGCGCTCCTCACGTCACCTACTCCAGGGCGACCTGGGGCGTTAACTTTTGCCGCCTCCACCACCACCTCCTCCATCCTCCCATCTCCTTTCGTCGTGCCTAGAGGTGGCCGCCAGGAAAGCCTGTGCGCCTCTGGTGAAGAGGACGGAAGAGATCTCAAGCCCCGCGGCCGTGGCGTGGCTGCCTGCAGGGGATGTACACGGCGGCACGAGCGGCTCCTCCTCCCAGTGACATGGAGACGCTCTGGTGAGAACGTGGGGACGGCGGACTGGGCTGGGGTGTGATCTACGATTCAATGGCCCCGGAGCGGCGGTTCGAGTCACAACAGCGATGGCGGCCCCTTCGTCAGGGTTCTGGGTCGGCAGACTTGCCGGTCCTCGGTGCGGTTGGAGCTAGAGGTTGAAATAACATATTTCACTCTTTTGAAATAAAATTTTACACATATGAAAATAATTAATTTCACAAGTTGACATTTTCAGTTCCATATTGTTTTCATTTTCAGAAACCACATTTCACTTTTCGTAGCGTTGTTTCACAAAAATCATATATATTTCAACTCCACATTTTTGAAATAACATATTTCACTCTTTTGAAATAAACTGTTACACATTTCCAAATAATCACTTTATTTTCATTTTCAGAACCCACATTTCAGTTTTGGCTGGCTTGTTTCACAAAAAAAAAAACACATCTATTTCAATTCCACATTTTTGAAATAACATATTTCACTCATTTGAAATAAACCGTTACAAATTTATGAATAATCAGTTTCACAAGTTGACATTTTTGTTTCATATTATTTTCATTTTCAGAATCAACATTTCACTTTTCACTCTTAGTTTCAGTAAAATCACATATATTTCAGGTCCATGATTTTTAAATAACATTTTTCACTCTTTAAAAAGTATTACGCATTTGCAAATAATCAGTTCCACAAGTTAACACTACTAGGGAAAAGCCTAGCAGTAGTGCTGGTTTTTGTCCTAGCAGTAGCGTGGGGTACCACGGTAGTGCTACGGCGCTACAGTTAAAGGTTAGCAGTAGCCTTGGTTTACACGCGCTACTACTATACCTACTTAGTAGTAGTGCGTCTTGCAAAAAGAGCTACTGGTAATTACTAGCAGCACGCCTCTCTGCGCGCTCTACTACTATTATTACGTATTTTATTTATTTTTTTATTTTATATCGTATTCATACACCATTATACAAATTGTCATACAGTAGCAATTTAGGGATTGTTTTTATATCATAATGAGTTATTACATCACTGGGTGAAAGTGCCGTGGATTAGTTTCAAGTGGATGGATCCTAAGTGACCAAGTCATGGATTATCGTGATAATCTCCTAAGTGACCAAGTCATGGATTACCGTGATAATCCATGACTTGGTCACTTAGAATCCATCCACTTGAAACTAATCCATAGTTCTTTCACCCAATGATATAATAACTCATCGTTATCACCATCATATCATTAACAACTTATCATGATAATATATCATTGTCATATAACAACTCCTCATGACCATCATTTTTGTCCATGAGACATCATATAATAACTTAGTCACTAGTCATAATCACAACTCGACCTCATCATCATCATCAACTCTAACACATTGTAGCACATAATAACACATTATTGTACCTAGGACATACTCCTCTCTCATAGGACCTACTACCCTCTCTAAGCTAAAATGGCATAAAATAAGATAGGCACGGACTATCCATTATGGAGAATGGAGACTATCCTGTCTCCAGTTCTTGCGCTTCGCACAATGTTGGTTCCAAGTAGCTCCCTACAATTGTCCATATATACATTTTTTTCATTCTTTGATTGTCATGTCTTGATTGGTTTTAGAAATCCGGTATGAACAGTTGTGACGCCTAGGAAGATATGGCCGTAAGCTAATAACATTAAGCCGTCCTTCGAAAACATCAGATCAGGCACACAATCTTTTGGGATTTTCTGTTGAAAAACATAATAATAACATCGTAATTAGCAATGTAGTTTAGCTTTAGAAGAATATATATATATGCAAAAGATGCACGGATGTCATAATAGTAAAAACCTTACCATGCCATCTCCATGGATGTTACCGTAGGTCAGCATGTGCACCAGTGGCATGTATTGACCATAATGTGCAGGAGTTTGATAATTGATATTGCAATTCTCAACATCAATAATAAATGAGATAAGATGATCTTTCTCCTGATAAGTTAATTCCGCGCCATCAGTGTAGTAGGTTCTGTCTACCATCTTCCATACATTCTTTAAAGAATGAAAATAAGCTATCAATGGAAATAAGTTGTCAACTATTTTGAAATAAACAATATAAATTACTTAATAACTATGTTTCAGAAACTCACATAGATGTAGAATTGGAAGCGTATCAACAAGGACCCAAATGTCCATATTATCTTCGTCGATGTCACGATCACCAAGATCCAGGGTGACAAGCATACCCTCATGAAAATCATACTTCTTGCAAAGTGCTTCCCAATTCGGGCAACCAAAATGGGATACGCTCTCAGGATTGTATAGATTTACAGCAAAATCTATACCATGATGGGTCCTTAGGTGAACTATCTTTGTTTCCATACTTTCATGATCTTCAAAATCCATCCTCTCCAAGACATAACGTCTTGCATGGCATGGAATAAGCTAATCGAATAGTAATATACGAAAATTACACATTGAGGAAGCAGAAGTCATGACCATCAATGATTGGCCTGCTCTCAGTAACCTTTCAGGATAGACAAACAAGGGATACCTAACCCTACTACTAACCCTACTACTTTAGAGAGTAAATAAGAATCAAGTAAATGTTGTACCATTGGAGAGCTTCGTACTAACCCTACTACTTTAGCGATTGGTTTGTTTTGAGATTGGGACTGTTTAATCACAGTTTTACATTTATCTTTAGAGGGTGAAACAACCAATTCTAGATCATTACTTAGCATGAATCTCTCCAATCCATCTATGTGGCTTCCAACTATTCTCTAATTAGGAATTACCTTTGCATCGTGGAATCACTCTTCTATGGCAAGCTGCTAACATAACCTTTGGACAAAGTCCATGAATTCTCGCTGTCCTGCTTCTCTGTTCGCCATGGCATTTGCAGCTAAGACCACCCCCTCCTCCTCCTGGCCACCGGCGCCGGCGCGTGCCGGGGTGGCTTCCAGCCAAGGCCAACGCCGTCACCGCCGACCATGCACCTGCAGCTGCCCGAGGTACGCTTCGACTTGAAGTTCGAGAATGTGCCCTTGGTGATCCTCTACATGGCGCGAGCGCGCGCTCGCGCCAGCCCTCCTCACTGGTGCCGTCTGCCTGGCGTGCTACCCGGATCGCCGGGCAACAGTGATCAGCTAAGCATCAGGCATCGGCTACCGGATCGACGACGTGAGGTGATCCACAGTAGTATAACATTGTAGCCTCATATACTGTGGCGGAGCTTTGTGGGGGCATTGCCCCCCCCCCCCCACCCCCCGGCTAACTCTAAGAAGAATCTTAAGTGTACTCTTAATGTACTCTTAATTATTAGGCTTGAATGAAAAAGCGAGATAACAAAGAAAATAGGAGAGAAGACAATAGAAAAAGAAAAAAATGTGGTTCAGGAACCCCTAGAAGGTTCCCAAAACCGAAAGAAACAGCTAGGAATCTAAGGTTCCCAAAACCGGGAACACTATTTTCTGCCACTTTTTTAGTGAACTTTTTTTTTAAATCTTCAGAATATTTCATATCTGTGAACATTTTTTTAACATCCGTGAGCGCTTGGACCGGCCCAACAGGCACGCGACGGGAACGATGGCGCCGCTTTGTTGGGTCAAATTCAAAGTGTCTTTTTTGTTCTATTTTTCATCTTTTGTCCTTTTCTGTTAATTCATTTTTCTCCTTTGAACTTTATTATTTTTGAAATTGAACAAATATTTAAAATATTGTTTGAAATACCAAAATAACAGTTTTAAGTAAATATTTTAAATTATTTTTGTAAATTCTTTTTCCTTCAAATAACTATTAAACGCAATTTGAAAAGCATTTACTATTTTCAATTTTATCTCCTTGTATTTATTAGTTATGTTACCTACTAAAATTATGATTTTAAATACTGTTTTCCTTCAAACCTGGCACGGATACCTACCTTGTGCATGCCAACCTATTGGCAAAAGTTGAGGTCATTTCAAGAATGTCCAAAAAAACACCATGTTCAACATAGGTTGTCCGGATAGGCCAGAAAGCTCCGTTTGAGAGCACATTGTTTCTCGACATCCGTCAAATGACCTAAACTTTTTCATTGTCTTGTATGACCAACTCAAGGCAATTTGTGAGTTGTTTTATTTTTTGACAAATTTTGCATTATGAAGTTTTCTCAGGAAAAAAAGCCAATAAATGGCCGGACGTGTCACAACTTACATACTGTGTCGGAAATCATTCAAACCGGGCATGGATTCCTATCATGTGCATTCCCACCAGCTTGCAAATGTCGGGGTTATTTTAAGAATTTCCTAAAATAGACCATGTTCAATGTAGGGTGTCGATAAAAGGCTCCGTTTGAGAGCATGTTGTTTCTTGACATCCACCAAATGACCCCAATTTTTTCCTTTGACTTGTATGACGAATTCAAGGCACCTTGTCAGGTTGTTTTGGTTTCAACAAATTTTGTATTTTCTAAAGTTTTCTCGGTCAAAAAAGGCTGATAAATTGACCGGACGTGTCGCAACTTGCATACAGTGTCGAAAGTCGTTCAAACCTAGCACGGATTCCTATCATGAGCATGCCAACCAATTGGCAGAAGTTAGGGTCATTTATCCGTAGTCCAAAAAAACACCATTTGAGAGTAGTGTGTCAGACTAGGCTAGACGTGTGCATCCGTGAGCATATATTTTTTCCTGTTTTAAATGCTTTGTTATTTGCAGTTCTGTCATTATCAATCATGAACATTTTTCAAAAATTGGGCACAAATGTTTGGTCCGTGGATTTTTTTAAAGTCCTTTTTAACAATCCAGGATAAAAATACATCCATGCAAAAAAGTATTCATGATAATTTTCATTTTTATGTATATTTTTCTAGTTTATGAGTGTTTTAATTCTTGACATTTTTTAAAACTAAAACTAAAAGTAGTGAACATTTTAAAAGCAAATCAAATATGCAATCATAAAATAATATGTGTCTTTTCAAAAAATGATCCAGATCTATTATCAATTTTACCGGAAGTACAAAGCATCTCAAACGTAATAAAAATTATGTTGAGATTCCAAGACCACCAAACGACCACTACTGTTGTCAGAACACGCCGTCGACGAGCCACTGTCACCACTCCCTTACTAAAGCCGGCTTGATCTTGTCAATGACAGCTTGGAAGTCTTCGTGCACGTGCCCCTGAGGACCAGCACTCTGGAGCCGCAATCGTTGTCGTTGAACCCTTGCATAGATTTGAAGCCCTAGACTCACTCACGTCAAATAAAAATATCTTATTGAAAGGAGCCGTCTACAAAAAAGCGAAACTACAACCCGGTCCAAAACCTCATGCAAACAGCACCCCGGATCATGAAACTAGGTTGCAATCCAGTCCTTTCTAAAGGCAGAGGGCGTAAAATTTAACGTCTTTATTCTTCAAAAAGTTGTTAGTGATGTGCCCGTCAGTCGGCAGTGAGGCAGACTTTGTCAATCTCAATTCATGTCGGCCCATTCTACCGAAGGTGTTCATAGGGATCAGGCATGCGTGTGGATTCATAGGGGTGTATGTGTGTAGTTATGTACCGTGTTCTGGAAAAAGGAAAAAAATTAGAGCGGAAGGCACTCTAGTAAGCGTCGTAGCTCTACAACATGGGGTTGCTGAACTAGACTAGTTCGTCCGCCGCTCGATCCATCCCTTCCCTTTCCCCACCATGATGGCTATGAAATATATGAGACAGAAGTGAACCAAGCTCCAGATCCACGAAGACCTTTGAGCTTACTGAGGCCAAAACAGTCATTGTCGTCCAGATTCGACTGTAGCTCGCTTGCACTCGAACCCTTCCCCCCATTGGCATATCGCCAGCTGCAATATAAGAATGACAATTGTTGGTGAATTGCTTGGTTAGGAATAGATCTTTTGTGGATCCAGACTAGCTTGCCTATGGTAGCACGAACCCTAGTTTTTTGCTGGGGATGGGACTGACCAGAGCTGGCCATATATCTCGACCATCTCTTCCTTAGCAAACTATGGAGGCGGCTTTTGTAAATACGCTTTGTCATAAAGAAAGCAGCTCCCATTAACGGCACTTTTCTTCTCAGCACACGCTGGCTGACACGCGAGCGCCCTTGGGCAATATCCCCAACGGCCCTTGCTAACCCATCAGCAGGGCGCCGACGCACCAGAGCTCTCGCCAGAGTTGCTCGGAAAGGAGCGGGACGGCAGGGGGATCCACTCCGTGTTTCATTCTCATGAACCATAGGGACATGGAATCCACCAACGATCACCTCCCCTGATCCCTTTCCCCTTTCTCTAAGCTCACCATGGATCTCAGTGGAATGGTCGCCATCTCGCGCGCTGCACTCTCGATATCGACGAGGCTTCCCCTGCAGCCAAATCCAACACCTGCTCCGACTCTAGAGGCGAGCCCAATTGGAACAGATGGTCGATCTCCTCCTCCGTCACCCTCGCCATGATGCGCTCGACGAGGGCCAACTTGGATTCCCTCGCCTTCTCCGCTTTATTCGACGCTCTTAGCAGCGCCTCCGGATACTCAGCGACGACCTCCGCTCCCTCGGTCCCCCACTCATCCTGAACTGGATCCGGCACGTTGCTGTTGCTCAGCACTATTCCCAAACCAATTCTGAGGCCAGAGTGGTCAAGTCAGCGGAGCTGAGCGCTCCGCGCCACGCCAGAATGCTCGTCGCCGACGTGGGTCGGGTGGGGTGGTTGGTGGGGCGGGGGGTGGGTGGGGTCGTCGGTGGAGACGCGGTCATCTCAATTTGCTATGCTATTGTCGCCGGGTCGTCTTCTCTGCGCGGCAGCCACGACACAGCGAGGGTTGCGCAGGGGTGGCACTAGGGAGCAGCGACGGGTATGGGCGCGCGCCGGCCCACCGCAACAACGCGGCGGTGGTGCTGCGCATGAACACAGCAGATGCATCGGGGACGACGCGGATATGCTGGACGAGGAGGGAATGACGACGGCCATCTTTTTATAAGGTCCAATTTGAAAATAAAATCAAAGAGAAAAAAAAAGGAGATTCTTTAGCGGGCCTGGCCTGGCACCAGCCCGGCCCGGCGGGAAGCCGCCACCAATACTCTCACTCGCGCACCCGTTCGTGGCCCCCGTCGCCTCCCTCCCCTGAACCCTACTCCACCATGGCCGCCGCCCGCGCCGCCCTCCTCCGCCGCCCCGGCCTCGCCGCCGCCGCCACCAACCCCGTCCTCTTCTCCGGCCACGGCCTCCGCTACCGCAAGCTCGAGGTCATCCTCACCACGGTAAGCCACCCTCTCCCCAAATCTCAGCCCGCGACGCTCCGCCGGTCCTCCTCCACTTCCGTAGGATGCATCCCACGATCCCGCTAGCCGCTTGCGTTTCCGGTCAGTTCGAGCGGGATGCTTTCGATCCGGTGAGGCCGGTGCAGCAGTTTGACCGATTAAATCTTCAGCATTTCTGAAACTTTTTAAGCTAGCAGCAGTATTCTTGACCGGCCGACAAATCTTCGGTTTTGGCCTTTCATTTCAACAATGTCCCTGGAGATTTTAGATTTGCGGGGAAGTGTGAATTATTAACCTTTGAGATCATCCACCGCAGACGATCGACAAGCTGGGGAAGGCGGGGGAGACGGTGAAGGTGGCGCCGGGGCACTTCCGCAACTACCTCATGCCCAAGATGCTCGCCGTCCCCAACATCGACAAGTTCGCCATACTCATGCGCGAGCAGAGCAAGGTTCGCTTCGTCATTCTTTTTTCCCGGAAAGAAATAAACATGCTGCGATGGCCGTGCAGTTTGGAATGCTCCGTCGCGGCTCACAAGCATTTCTTACTCTTGCTGGCTTTTGAGGCTCTGCTTTCCAGAGTTCTCCGTCGCAGCTCACAAGCATTGCTTACTCTTACTGAAATAGTTCTGCCTCTGTCTATTGCATGAATTGTATGAGTTCTCCAATACTTGTTACATCTAGCTCTTTGGTAGAATAGCCTTATACACAACTCTATGCTACTAGTGTTCAGTGAGCTAATTGTGTTGAAGTTATTGTGGTTCATTCTAGTTCATCGCTACTGAAGTACACTTCTTGTAGAGTTCAGTCACTGTAAGAATATTTGAATTGTAAACTATTACCGCTTTGTGAGCTTACAAGTCTCTAATTTGTTTGATCAGCTTTACAAGCATGAAGAAGAGGTGGTTGTCAAAGAAGTCTCAAAGGAGGAGGAGGATGCTCTGGTATGTCGTGCACTGATTACTTCTTCCTTTTTCATGAACTGAGGTGTCGATGAGTTCTTAGTACACTACTAACTGACCCATCCTGTTCCTTCTCTGAAACCCAATTTCTGTCCAGATCTGTCTTTGGAGGATCTGCTTTTAACGCACTTCAAGCCCATTCTAAACATCTGCTGTTAACAATATTGAATATTTTGCCTTGGAAAAGTCTTCTTCTACCTCTCGGCTTCTAGATATTATGTTTAGAATATAGTGCCTCTTAAGTTCATTTGTCACTGTGGCCAACTACTCTGATACTGTTCCAATACTGTTTTCCAGATATACAAGTATAGTAGCTGTCCTCTGAACTGTATTGTGCATCTCATCCATTTCATACTGTACATAGAAAAAGATCCCTTTGATGCTTACTTAAAACCACATTTTTCTTACTGAATACTCTGGGATTGAAGTTATTGTTAATTTTAGCTCCTAAAATTCTTGGTTTGGTTAACTATAGATCTTGTATGTGTTTTCCCTGTCATACTTCATTTTGGTTTTAACACCAAATTTCTCTTCCTTTCTGAAACTGCCATTCAAACACAATTTCTGTCTAGATCCGTCTTTGGTTGATTCGTACACAATTTCTGTCTAACTGACCTCTCCTATTCATCTTCTTAAACTCCGTTTGCTATTTAACACCATATCAGTCCAGAGCTGTCTATGGTGGATTTGTTTTGGTTAACGCACTTCAAGCCCACTCTAAACATATGATGCTGAAAATAGTAAAGATGTTGCCTTGGAAAAGTCATCTTCTATCTGTTGGCTTCTACTCCCTCCGTTCCAAAATAGATGACTCAACTTAGAAAGTTAGTACAAAGTTGAGTCATCTATTTTGGAACGGAGGGAGTAGATATTATGTTTAGAATATAGTGCCTCTTAAGTTCATTTATCACTGTAGCCTGCTAATCAACACTGTTCCAATACTGTTTTTCAGATATACAACTATACAAGTATAGTATCAGCTGTCCTCTGAACTGTAACGTCCAGCTCATCCAGTTCATACTCTACATAGAAAAGATCCTTTTGATGCTTACTTAAATCAGCATTTTTTGTAACTGAATCCTGACATCGAAGCTCTTGTTTTTTGATGCTTTCTCAGTTCAGTTAAATGCAGATCTTGTATGTGCTTTCCCAGTCATACTTCATTTTGTTTTTAAATGTTACTCATTTACTTCTCAACTCAACCATTTGAACAGCAAGCGGAAGAGAAACTGAAGCAGTGTCAAGCAGCAGCAAAACGGCTCGATAATGCTCTCTTGGTTAGTATGGTTCCACCAAATTTTGGAGTCCTGGTGCAGCTTACTTTTGTTCATGTTCCAGATGGACAATTTTGTCTCGTACTAGCGAGTGCTGATCAAAATATTTATGTTTCATAGGTGTTCAGGCGGTTCATCTCCGAAGGGATCGAGTTGCGCACTCCAGTAACGAAGGATGAGATTGTTTCTGAGGTTCCCTTCCAGCGCTGTCATCCGCTATTTATTTAAAAACATTAATCTGTAGGTAGTAACATCAAACTTTACCAACAGGTGGCAAGGCAACTCAATGTCAACATTTACCCAGACAATTTGCACCTGGTGTCACCATTGTCATCCCTCGGAGAATTCGAGGTGCCACTTCACTTACCGAGGGATATACCACGCCCGGAAGGCAAGCTACAATGGACTCTCAAGGTCAAGATCAGGAGACCCTAAGCACTTTCGGTGGGCGATCTTGCTCTCCTTCCAAGGTGCTGAATGGCACCAAAAGGCCATTGCAGCCTTCAGACGAAGAGACATGCTAAAATAGACCTTCAAACTCAACCTTTTCCCTTTACGATTTGCTTGGGCCATCGTCTCGAGCGGGGCGATATGATGGGCCTTTCGTTCCTACAAACAAATGTTAAGAAATAGTGAATAATTTGCTTGGGGTAGGATGCCTAGCATTGTTGTTGCTGTTTGACTTTATCATATTCTTGACTTG
The DNA here is from genome assembly GCA_904067115.1 of Aegilops sharonensis. Lineage (NCBI taxonomy): Eukaryota > Viridiplantae > Streptophyta > Magnoliopsida > Poales > Poaceae > Aegilops > Aegilops sharonensis. The sequence continues at coordinate 11,578,305 of LR880972.1, read as the reverse complement.
TTAGTGTGCCCAATCCTGGTGTGAAAGGGGAGGCAGATGGATATAAAGAAAGAAAGGTTGTGTGTGCAAGGCATCCTTGAAAAGGAGAGGCAGGGAGTGAAAGCTTCCTCAGAAATGCTCATTTGGCGTCGTCATCATCATCATCATACAAAAAAATGGCCGTCTCCATCGACGTTTTAATCGGCTTATATCGGCTCTACGTGTCGTGCGACGGCCTTTTGCTTTGATGTGGAAATGCTCTTTAATTCGCGCACGCATATTTTGTGCCTCCTTATCTCCCCCCATTTGACTGAATGGTTATCAGTTGATCCATGGACCCCTGGCAATCATTGTCTTGGTCCTATTTTAAGATCTGAGCTGAATTACATTGACACTGACTGGACAGTGGAGCCCCATTGATCTCTGTGATCTCCGCTTAATCTTGTTTCTCATTTTTGCCAGGCATTACTTTGAAAATTTATTGCGGTAATTACGTGTCGACGAGGGTTATCTTTTCTTTGCATCCAAAGTAGTAATACAAAATGTTGAAAAGAGAAGGGCAGTGGTACAAAAAACAAGAGTGAAAATCAGCACTTTGGCAGTCTGATGAAGTTTCATGTGGAGCTGGGGTGCCCAGATCCTCACTTTGCTTGAGCACTGCAAAATACCTTTCCTATGCAGCAAGAGAAAGCTGTAAAGCAGTGATCTCACCTGCAAGGCATCAGGGTTGAGAAGCAACAGAGATGCCTTCTTTTGGGGAGGAAACAGCAGCCCAATTAGTAGTAGTGCCTCATTCATTGTTAAGGTGCTGTTGAAGCTTCTTATATGGATGAGATGGTGTGATTTGTGGTCCTAGGAGATGTAGTTTGGGGGTCATAATCTCCAACCTCTTCACAAAATAATACTCAGGTTACATCCATCTATCTATCAGAAGAAAAGAAAAGTCAAACAAAAAGGGTGGTCCATGATGTGATCTCCTCTTTTCTTTCCCCCTCCAACTCCTGTCTGATTGATCTACTCTATGGATGATTGATTTTTTTCCAGACATGTCACATTGCAAAAACTTAAAAAAAAAATGAAATATACAAGCTTGAGGTCACCATTGCAAATAACAAAACATGTGCAATTCAGCTGCATCATGTGATTAAGCTAACCTAGTGCTGGTATGTGGAGCCAAATAAGGAGAGAATTAAGAAAGTTCACCTAATGTGTAGCCAGAGATATACAAATCAACCTGGCTGATAGGGTGTGGAGGGGGCCAAGTGAAATATAAGAAACTGGGGTGTACATGTGATGAGGGGCAAGCCCCATGTGACACCCATATGATTCATGCCCTAAGCACAATATACTACTACTACTGCTGCAGCATCATATCATATCATAGGAAATAATTGCCACTGGTGCATTGGAGTGGACAAGAGATGACAGGCTGCTGAGGAGCTGCTTGGCTATGATAGAGCCAAATTCAAGCTAGGTTAAAATATCTATCTCTCATGCCTTCCATCCAAGGCAGAACAAGAATGACATCTCAGGCCTCAGCTGTGTAGCCATATGTGGTAGACCATTAGTGCTGGTGGTGCTACTATGGTGAATGGAAGCTGAGAGTGAGAGATGAGGACAGCCAGCAAGACAAATCAAAGTGTCACAAGAAAGGCTTCAGCTTGCAATGATCTTCAGGAAGGCTCCAAAAGAAAACTTCAACTTCATATAGAAACTGCTCAAAGGTGAACTCGCGCTTCATTTGCGCAGCCGAATGCAAGAGGACATCGCGTATTATCATGATACCGAAAGGTAATAGCGACGACTCCTGAGTGAATTCCATACAGAGGCTGCTGGCTGGGACAGGCGAAATCAGCTTCGGACTCCGCTAAAATCTAGGCTTTGCTTGAGAAACTAAATTTGTGATATTGGCTCATAATCCACATTGGTAGCAACTGCAAATCGTCAGCTTCGGACTCCGCTAAAATCTAGGCTTTGCTTGAGAAACTAAATTTGTGATATTGGCTCATAATCCACATTGGTAGCAACTGCAAATCGTCAGCTTCGGACTCCGCTAAAATCTAGGCTTTGCTTGAGAAACTAAATTTGTGATATTGGCTCATAATCCACATTGGTAGCAACTGCAAATCGTCAGCTTCGGACTCCGCTAAAATCTAGGCTTTGCTTGAGAAACTAAATTTGTGATATTGGCTCATAATCCACATTGGTAGCAACTGCAAATCGACGTACCAACCACAACTCTGAAAGCAAAAGATATAGATGAATTGAGTGACAGCAACATCTCATATGTCATTTGAAAAAACAAACATGTTACTAACTATAAGCATGTACCTCTTTCCAGAATGTTCCTTAATTGGTTAGCGAAACAGAGCAAGATTAGGGCAATGCACATCATCATCGAAGGCCGATGACGACGCCCCAACCGAAACTTTCCCTTGTTTAACAGTAGGTATGATGAGGAGGGGGATATAGCATACATACATGTTACCCTAAATTTCAGTATTTGATGCGCTACAGTTGCATTTTCCATGCCATCTCAACAACCCCCCACTATTCAAATTGTGGCAATGTGTAGTAAATTGCAGTTTCCAAGCTTAGGAGAAAAAACCACAGGATAATTCATGCAGGAAAGAAAAATATGTGTGAAAGGTACTGGTACAATGGACCTGACTTGTAAATAAAGGCACATCACATTCGTATCTACAGTTCATCTTTGATGTCCTACTCCAAAGAAAAATACAGAGGGGACAAAGAAAAATCTTATAGAATTAGAGTTGTCACATCAATCAGCATAAAACCTTAGTTGCAAGCTGATTGATGCATACATACATACACACATAGTCTGGTTTAATTAGGGATCTGTTGAACACTTTAATCAATCAGCATAATAAATCAGTTGCATACATACTCTGCTACGTACTAGTTCAAATTACAACAGGATTCGACTGAATTAGTATTGATCTGATGATATTTGCTTGGAAAATCCTTGTTGATTTCCAATGGCAAAAGCTTGATAATTACAAAGAGGAGAGAAACAAAAAGGACTTGAGCTTGAATCAGTCTGAAAATATGACTGGCATAATACACAATTAACACAGTGGAGGATTACAATATCAACAATTAAAACGCAGGTTGGGGGGTTAACAGTTTTTCGGCATTTCGAATTTCCATTCTTCATGCCTCAAATTGCTAGTAAGTAATAAGTATATCACACACCAAGATTGGCTACTACAGTGGTACTACTTGAGAAAGATTCAAGTTTTGGTAACAAGATGAACTACAACTGTACCGGGCTGCTCAGGCTCTGCGGGCAAGGGGATGATGGATCAGCACCGCCATGCCGACACTGACACGAGCTCCGACCGCTGCCACCAGAGCGCCAGCGCTGATTGGTGCTTCTCGACGTGGAAGCCATGGTTGGCCGTGCGCCGGAGCAGGCACTCGGCCTGCGCCTCCGCCGCATTGCTGAGCTGCAGCGGCGCGAGCCCGGCGGACGCGAACGTGGACCGCCACGGGGGCAGCTTCTCGCCGCCGCCGGCGACCAGGCGCTCCGCCCTCGGCCGCAGGACGAACTGCTCCACCTTGGCCGCCACGTCCAGCGACGCGCCGGGCGTGTCCAGCGACTCGACCAGCGCGGCGCAGGAGCGGAGCACGTTGAGCGCGTGGCTCGGGAGCGGCAGGTCGGCGCGGTCGCAGCCGTGGTCCACGCACACCACGATGGCGGGGCGGAGCTGCTTCACGACGCGGAGGGAGGCTGGCGTCGGCCCGGAGGTTTCCGTGCCGACCGTGATGTGCACGGCGACGGCCTCGTCGGGCGCCGCGGACAGGCCCGGCGGCGGCGAGGCGCTGAAGGGGTCGAAGGCGACGGCGGCGAACTCGAACGGGACGCCCAGCTCGGCGGCGAAGCGCGCCAGGCTCTCCTGCGTGAGGTGGAGCTCCAGCGGGTGCCTCGACCCCGGCGACACCAATGCCGTGACCTTCAGGCTCGGCGGCGGCGTCGACGGCGCGGCCGTGCGGCGCCAGTGGTGCGCGAGCTCCTGCATGAGCGGCGGCCAGTGGCCCCCGAAGCCGACGTCCAGGTCCACGACGTGCACGCGGCGCGCGCCGGCGCCCAGCGCGTCGAGGAAGGCCTGCGTGGCCGTGAACCCCGCGAACTGGACGGTGGGCGACGCGTCCGCCAGCGCCTTGTGCGCCGCGAGCTTCAGCGCGACGTCCAGCGGCGAGAGGACGGATCCTGCGCCGGCGCCGGGCGCGGGCGGGAGGAGGCGCCGCAGGAGCGCGTCCCGGAGCAGCGCGGCGGCGCGGAGCAGGGGAGGGTGCCCCGGCGGGGCGGGCGGGGAGGGGAGCCGGTGATTGAGCCGCGCCAATATCTCGCGCGCGCCAGCGGGGTCACCGGCGTCGGCGCGGCGCGCCGCCTCGAGCAGCTCGTCCACCGCCGCCTGGGGCTCGAGATCTCCTTCTTGGACGGCGCCTGGTGCGGCGGAGGAGACGGGGAAATGGACCTGCTGCGGCTGCGGTGTCGGGACGGAGAGCTGCGGCGGGAGCTGCGGGAGCGAGAAGGCGTGCTCCTCCGGCGGCGGGTGGAGAGGGGGCGGGGGCAGGAAGGAGGGGGGGTCGAAGGGGGCGGGGCCCTTGAAGCCGAAGGCGTCCCCGTCGCCGTCCGCGTACCCGGCGTCCATGATCCACCTAAGAAAGGAGCTGTCTTCCCGGGTGGCGTGCGCGGCGGCGGCCATGGCGTCGTCGCAGCCGCCGGAGGAGAGCAGCACGGCGTCCCAGTCCTCGGCGCTGATGGGCGGCGGCTCCGAGGAGTGCGCGGAGGAGGAGGTCGGCGGGCTGGGGCTCCGGTTGTACAGCACCGACGTCGGCTCGGGCGACTTGCGCTTCGCGTTGGCCGCCGCGCCGTCGCCCAGGCCGCTGCAGGAGGAGGAGGACATGGTGGTGATCATAAGTGGAGAGGGGAGGAGGTGTATGTGCGTGCGTGCGGTGGTGTGGCGTTGCGTGTGCGCGTGTATGCTACTCCTACGTGAGTGGCTTTTCTTTCTTGGCCACCATTTGTTTTTGTGTCTCTCTTTTATGTCCTCCTCCGTCCCACCATCACCATGGATGGGTGGATGGAGCTCGGGTCGGCTGGAGATGGGGACTTTGGTTTTTGCAACTCAAGCAGCCTTTGCAATTTGCATTGGTTTTTGCAATTTGCCCCCGTCCTCGTCCTTGCGAGCAAACCTGGCCAGATAGGCCGGCACGGCATGGCACGGCCCACCCAGCTCCCTGACCCGGGCACCACACAACATCATTGGCACTTTTAGCCCACCACCCCACCTGATTTTGGGTTAATTTTATTTGGGTTGTTTTAGGGGGCTAATTCATAAAAAGCTGAAAATAATAATAAACAAAAGTAAAATGGGTCGTGTCGTACCGGCACTTGTGCTCAGCCCTAGTCGGGCCACGTGCCGGCACAACGCGATTCTAAACGTTTCTGGTCGGGCATGCGGGCTATCGGGCCAGGACCAGCCCATTTTGGCCACCTTTCTTGAGAATAGTCAAGTTCTCCCCTCGTTCGGCGATCTCAACGACCATAATGGGAGTGGGCGGGGAGGCTGGGTCTTCCCTGTATATAGTTGTAGTACACAAGTAGTTGGAGGTGCCTCTATGGCGGCTGGCGATGTGTCCATTGGGAGAAGGGTTCCGGTGCAAGCCAGATACGGTCGGATCTGGATGGCAATGGCTCTTTCTGGCCTCAGTAAGCTCATAGGGCTTCTTGGATTTGGAGCTCGGTTCACATCCTCCTCATATCTTTCCTAGCCGTCATGGTGGGGGAAGGGAAGGGATGGATCGAGCGGCGGACGAACTAGTCCAGTTCAGCAACCGCATGTTCTAGACAGTGGCGATTCTACTAGTGGGGCTTCATTAGGCTTAGCCTACCCTCCAAAAATCTTATTTCAGCTAAACATCCCGCTTGACGATTATATTGAGGTATTTTACATGCAACAATTACAATGCATTTGCTAATTAGGCTTAGGAACATGATGTTTTAAGCCTACCCTCCACTCCCATGCTAGACTCGCAACTGGTTCTAGAGCTACGACACTTACTAGAGTGCCCTCCTCTTTATTTTTTCCTTTTTCCAAAACACGGTACATAACTACACACATACTACACCCGTGTGAATCCACGCGCATGCCTGACCCCTATGAACACCTTCGACAGAATGGGCCGGCGGTTATTGAGATTGATAAAGTCTGCCTCACTGCCGACTGACGGGCACATCACTAACCACTTTCTGAAGAATAAAGTTGTTAAATCTTATGCCCTCTGCCTTTAGAAAGGACTGGATTGCAACCTAGTTTCATGATTCGGGGTGTTGTTTGCTTATTTTTTGGAGTGGTTGTAATTTTGATTTTGTAGACGGCTCCTTTCGTAAGATGTTCTATTTGACGTGAGTGAGTCTAGGTCCTTGGAGGCCCTTCACCGGTTGCAAAAAGGAAATGTTGCACCGGTCCGGCAGTGTCACGTACAAATTGTGCAGGCCATCACAGTTAGCTTTGTGCAGTACTCATCAGGCCTACGTGCGATGGATGGATGGTCACTTTCGTTGTTCGCGGGCATCACGCCAACGCCGTGCATTTTATTTCTGGATCACGTCTACTGGCCTCTACTAGCGTTTCGTTTTTGCACACGTTTGATTTGCGGTGTATATGTATTCTATGGCGTTGGGTTTTTTGACAGTTTTTTTTTTTTAAAGAAAGCATTATTGTCCTCTTTCTTTTTCTTTTGCAGCCAAAGACAAGGGAGAAATGCGAACCAACCTGTGCTCGGATGGTTAGAGGGACTGTGGTATCCCTAGCCCACCAGGGTTCAAATCCTGGTGCTCGCATTTATTTCTGGATTTATTTCAGGATTTCCGGCGATGCGCATTCAGTGGGAGGAGACGTTTCCGTCGACGACGAGGTGCCTACGGTGATTTCGTAAATTTCAAAATGATATGCCGGCTCAGTCTTTCAAAGGTGCTCATAGGGGTAGGATGCGCGTGTATATGAGCGCTTGTGTTTGTACTGATGTTCAAAAAAGACAAGGGAGAAATCTTGGTAAAACAAGCTAGCTTTTTTCTTTTTTCTTTTCTTTATGTGGAAAAAATGAAGGCCTTTTTTACTTGGTCCCTGTGCTTTGACATTGTTGCTCGGTCCGACTAGTGAAGTTCTTGGGTAGAAATCTTTTGAATCAAAAGAGCCTTAAGGGTTCTCGGCGCTAGAATCCTGCTCCAAATAACACATCCAAATGTCGTTTCATCCACTTTTGCTGAGAACGCCTAATAAGCTTGTCAAGAATGTATAGGGATGCCGATATGTTCATCGCCGCTCCTTCCTCGGACCACCGCCGCCGGCGCCCATCATCACCCCCATCCAAGGATATATTTTCTAAGAGGTTGGATTCGGTAGAAAACAAAACACTTTCATGCGGGGAAGTCTCTCACAAAAGGAGTTTCTAAAAATGCTCACACTAAAATCTCGATAATAAAGGATTTGTTTGAATCAAAGATATTGTTGCACCATGCTAAGGATAGGTCGAGCGCCATCCTTAAAAAAGAAGGTAGATAACCAAGTTGGGGGAGGGAGGGGGCCAGTGGCGGAGGTAGAGGGTGGACAGGATGGGCCATGGCCCATCTTGGGATTTTCTGAATAGCTTTATATTATAGGAAAAATGCTAAAAAATATTAAGAATTTTTTTTTATTTTTATGAACAGTTCTACTGTTGGCCCACCCTGACTCATTGGGCTAGATCCGCTACTGGAGGGGGCATGTACATACATGTTTTGTTTCTTTTTCTTTTGTTGCCGCTAAAGAAAAGCAAAAATTGTTACTGCCTCCGATCCATAATAACTATCGTAGTTTTAAATTAAACTTAATTTAAAATTGCGACAATTATTTTGGACCAGATGTAGTATATACTACGTACTAAGAGCATCTACAGCCGGGCACGTCAAACCCGTCTCATACGCCAGGGCTGACCGGCATCCCCCATATCCAGCCCAAATATGGAGCGGATATGGGGGCGCACGGGCGTACCCGGGCACGCCCACCACACCGGACCCGACAGCCCGACCCCACTTCAAATTGCACCAAATCCACCCGGAAGACCAGCCGGATCCATTTGCTATCTCCTCTCCCTCCTCCTCCGCGCCGTCCATCTCGCGCTCCGCCACCGCACCCGCTCCGCAGCCGTTCCCAGGCTCTCCGTCGCCAGCTCCGGAAGAGCCTTCCCATCCTCGCCGCGGGGATGTCGTCACCGGCCCGGACGCCACCGTGGTACGTCCGACAACTCTCTTGCTCCGCCTTGCGCTCAACACATTTTTTTCGACCGGATTTTTTGTGATTTTTTAGGTAAAACGATGGATTCCGATGCTTCGTCGGACGAGGAGTATGGACCGACGGAACTTGACCAAATGATTGAAGATGAGTTATTTGATTCGTCGATTTGGACGAAGAAGTGGACATGATTATGCTCATGAGCATGCAAGAGGAAATGGACTGGCAAGTGGAGCATATTTTCAACTTCAAGGGCTCAATCAAAGGGAGAAGAATGATCAACAGGGACAGGGTGTCCAGAGCAAAGCTACCGTACAAGGATTACTTTGCTCCCAAACCTACTTTTCTGGATGATCCATGGTTTTGTCGCCGTTTTCGCATGCGGAAACCATTGTTTTTGCGCATTGTGGACAGAGTGGAGGCACACGACGACTACTTCAAGCTCATATGGGATTGCGGCGGCCAACTCTCTTTCTCGGCCAAGCAGAAGTGCATGGCTGCTCTAAGGCTGCTTGCACTTGGTACTGTTGCAGATGTCGTTGGTGAGATGGTAAGGATGGGGGGAGAGCACGTGCCTAAAGGCTACTGTCAAGTTTGCCCGCGCCATGGTGGAGGTGTTTGGACCTGAGTATCTTAGAGAACCAAATGTGCATGACACGTAGAAGTTGTTGGCTATTCGAGAGGCAAGGGGGTCTCCAAGAATGCTCGGATCAATTGATTGCATGCATTGGCAATGGAATAACTGCCCTAAAAGGTCCGCGGGGAATGTATCAAGATCACACCAGAGAGGCCGCCGTCATACTAGAAGCGGTGGCATCGGATGACTTATGGATTTGGCATGCTTTCTTTGGAATGTCGGATACTCACAACGACATCAACGTGCTTCAGCGATCTTCGGTGTTCAGGAGGCTTTGCAATGGGGAATCACTGCCGTGCAACTACACCGTCAACGGCCGAGACTACAATATGGGGGACTATCTTGCTGATGATATTTATCCTCAGTGGGCGGCGTTTGTGAAGACCATATCCGAGCCGCGTGCCAATAAACAGAGCCACTTTGCAACAATGGAGGAAGCGTCTAGCGGTCTAAGAAGGATGTGGAGAGGGCATTTCGTGTTCTTCAAACTCGTTGGGGAATTGTGCGAAGCGCTGCAATGATGTGGGAATCAGAAACTTTGTGACAACTGATGACATGTTGAGTTATTCTACACAATATGATTGTCGAGGATGAGGGTGATGGTGTAGACCAAACCCATGATTTCAAAGCACCAAGAGAACAAGTTGAAATCCCGAAAGATCAAGATGCGGCTTAGCTGATGAACTTTCTGGAGATGCATCAGAATCTTTGAGATCAGCAGGTGCACACGCAACTACTCAATGATCTTGTGGAGCACATGTGAACCCACAATGGCGACCAAAGAGACAATGTTTGAGTTTGGTACTTAAATAAATTTTATGTAAACGCTATGTATGCTTCGTATCAACATTTGCTATTTACGTGCGACATTGTCTTGTATGGTCGACGTGCATGTATTTGCATGGATTTGAGAGTCCGAATTTGAGATATGTAAATGCCGAGACGGAAATATGAGGGCCCATTCGGATGTGCCCACGGGCATACCCAGGCGCGTCCGCATGCGTTCAAGAGACCCGATCTGTCGAGTCCGGTTGTAGATGCTCTAATAAAACAAGGTTCGTGATGTCATCACAGTCACAGCCTGGTCAACATATTGACCTTAATGGCCAATGCGTTGACGCGACGGCACGACCACGAGCAATGCATGCATGGCGCTGGCGGCAATGGCTATGGCAGCAAAAATCTGTACTGGTAAAAGAAACTAAGCCTACGTGCCGGACGGGCTGCTTTTCCTTGCAGGCTCGCCAAACGAGGCCGCCGCGCTGTCGCCCGTTGGTTTGCTGCTGCATGCCCCATGCCGCCGCCGGCCGGCGACACAAGTAGTAGTACACCCTCAGAATATTTTGAAGATTTTCCTTTTTATGTTATTTGGGGTCTGGGCGTGCCCACTGTCAAATCAACCTCCATCACCTCAGGTCTTAGCTCAGCTTGCAACATGTTCGTTGCTTTTCTCCTCATTATAAATTTTTTAGCAGTATTATTGTTTACGCATGCAGTAGAGTAGCCATCACCATCATTCGTGTAAACAATGACAGCTCTGTTACCACTTTAATTTTGTATGACAACGATGATGCCAAAATCTTGAGTTAACGGCGCTATTTTACAACTGCACACCCTCTATAGATGGGCTGAGCTTTACTTTATGTAGTAGCCTCTCTCTATTCTATGCTAACATTTGTTAGCGAGATCACTTGGGAATCCCTACGTGACGCTCGTTGCGTCAAATTTTTTTTCGAGGGTACGCCAAAGACGTATCTTAGCTTTATAGATGGGAGAAAATATGTATAAGAGCTCGTTGCGTCAAATTGCCAGAGAAACGCATAGGGCACTCACATCATCTGCCTTTGCCCTGTCCCCCGTGGTGCATCGTAACCGATACTACGTAGAGACTTTCTTCTTCTTTTTTACCACCAGTTGCAGGTACAGGTTTACGATGATCATGACGCGAGAGCGATGCTTGCTTGCGTTGAGTTCTTCTTCTGCTTCTTCTTCGATCAGGGGATAGGTTCCAGGTCGGCAGCCTGGGCTAGCAGGGTGGATGTCGTTTGAGTTTCTGTTTATGATTCATCCGTAGTCGGATGTTGTTCTTGTATATGATATTGATGTATTCTTGTGGCAGTTGTGCCTTATGTATGTATCCCCATCTATTATGTAATGTTGATGTAATGATATCCACCTTGCAAAAGCGTTTCCAATATGCGGGTCTATCCTTGGTGGGACCTCCCTGAGAAATAGATCTGTGGCTACGGTTGAATCCAGGTTTAATGATTCTCCATGCTGGAAGGCCCTCCTCAAAGTTAAGACCTTTTATATGGCTGGTAGGAAAATCAAAACTAACTCGGGAGAGATAACTAGAGTATGGAAAGACTGCATTAATGGGCATAGACCTTTCCAGGACTGTTATCCCCTGCTGTTTGATATTTGCACCGAGCAGGATTGTACTGTTGCTAATTTCAAATCCATGACTCCCACCACTCTCTTTAGAAGGAGACTGACCCCTGATCTTCAAAAACAATGGGAGGATATGAGAGGTTTTATTGACAGTATTCAGCTGGGAGTAGGGGGGGACCAAGTATACTGGGGGCTCAATGATAATGGTAGATTTTCCACTAAATCTATGTACAAATGGCTAGAAAACCCCCTTAGTGGATGCCACTATAGATGGGTTTGGAAGGCCAAGATCCCCCTCAAGATCAAAATTTTCTTGTGGCAATTATCTCAGGATGCTGTTTTAACCAGGCAAGTTATGAAGGAGAGGAAATGGCCTGGGAATCCTAAGTGTTCCTTTTGTGACAACATTGAGTCTTCTCGGCATTTGTTTTTCACTTGTCCTGTGGCTAAAGTGGTATGGAGATGTGTTGGGATGGCTCTAGGGACTGACCGTTGCCCTAATAGCTACTGGCAATATTTCTCCTGGTGTCACACTTTCCTTCCCAATGGGAAGATGTACTACACTGTTGGTCTTGCGGCTGTGTGTTGGGCTATTTGGCTAGCTCGAAATCGAGCTACATTTGAAAAAAAGCAAATCAAGACGCCTTTTGAAATTGTGTTTTCCATATGTTCCTTTTTGATATATTGGGCAGGTCTTCAACAAGGCGTTGGCGTCAAGGAGCTGCGCAGCGGGGCGGCCATGGTCAGATCTAGCACTATGAGCATGATGAAGATGTGCAAGGCGGCGAGGAGACCGATCGATGGAGAATGATTTTGCAATCTCGCCTATTCTTCAGAGTTGTCGCTGGCGTTTCCTGTTGATCTTCGTTTCTTATTTGGCTCCTGTGTTGAGCTTTTTGCTGTAATAAGCTGGAGTAGTTCAGGTTGTGTGATATTGGTGTTGTCAGGTTTTCGCCTCATAGCGTTCGTTTCGATGGCGGGCGAACGTAGTGGGTTTCCTGGCAATGCCCGAACTCGCTGCACCTCTTTCCCTTTTCTCCTGTGGACCTCTTGGAACTTTGTATTTCCGTTCGCTTGCAATGGAAAGGGGTCATGCCCGGTTCGAAAAAAAAAAATACATACATCTGGACGTAGTTGATGAAGCTCATTAATGGTATTTGGGTCAATGAACCCAATGCCATAGCGTCCAGCTTTTTTCATTTCATACATCTTCATCCTGCATAATACCACAGAAAAGAATATATAATGAGGATATATAATTACAAGTAATTAATGATCAATCAATGAGCACTACAGCTAGCTTGAGACTTAAATTACAGAAAGAAATCACTTACAGACAATAGTAACTGACGATAGATTTGTCGAGTGCATCTTGATTAAATAACTGAAATAGTTCTGAATACTCAATGGACAGAGCTTTTTTATGAAAGTAATGCTCTTCCTTGACTTGTACCATGAGGGACTCTCGATTGGAACTCTTGGTAATTTTCATGTACCAATCAAGGAAGTTGTGGCGTGCCATGTCTGAAGTTTGGTCTTTGCCCCTGATCAAGGAAGTTCGCCATACTGGGAATAATTGGCTTCTTCAGGTTTTGGAACCTCTATCTGGGTTGGAACGGAGCATGCTCCTTGTGGAGGAGTTGGTATATTCGCAATGAGATCATGCATGAAAAGAAACCGCCACCCCTCACCTCTGGAGGTCTCTAAACGTTTCCTTTGCAGCTATTTTGGAGTCCCTGATTGCCATAAAGCAGGAGCCTTTTGCTGATCCATGCAACGGAAAAACAGTTTTGCACTTGGACATGTCTACCTGGACACATAAAATACCAAACGCTAAGGTTCTTCCTTGCTAGAACCCTCCTCCAGCAGGTTGGCTAAAGCTAAACGCAGGCTCAATTATATTCTCTGCATGCAGAGTTCTCTAATACTGCAGGGACGAAATCACCATTTAAGGAGTACTCGTTGCGAAGAACAATCCACCTTCCCAGGTCACAACAAGTGGTGCACATGCAACGCGCCACTTGTCGCAACCTGGGAGTTTTCCCTTTTTCGTAGATTCGTTTATTCAAAATGTTTTATCTCTTAAAACGTGCGTCCAAATCTCGAACCGTTTTCATTATTGGATTCCTCGCGTCGAGATCTTCAAAACTAGATCCCATGTTGATAGGTTTGGATGATTTTTTTTCACGAAAAAAAACGGATGAAAAAACCGAACAGGGAGCACAATTTTTTCCCTTTCCGAAAGAGGCACGCCCGTGCCTCTCGCGAAATCACAACCGTGCCTCTCATGGAAGCAAAACCGTGACTCTCGTGGAAAGAAAAAAAAAAGAAAACGCGTTTTTTTCCGTTTCCGAGAGGCACGGCCGTGACTCTCGCGAAAGCACAACCATGCCTCTCGCGAAAGCAGAACAGTGACTCTCGCGAAAGAAAAAAAGGAAAAAACCCGTATTTTTTCCCTTTCTGAGAGGCACGGTCGTGACTCTCGCGAAAGCACAACCGTGCCTCTCGCGGAATCAAAACCGCGACTCTTGTGAAAGAAAAAGAAAAACAGAAAATGCGTTTTTTTCTTTTCCGAAAGGCACGGCCGTGACTCTCGCGGAAGAAAAACCGTGACTTTCACGAAAGAAAAAAGAAGAAAATGCGCTTTTTCACGCAATTTTTTTTTTAATTTTTTTTGATCGAAAAGCTAAGGAAGACCGCAGGAAGACCAAAACGTAAAAAAGGGGGAAAACCGTTTAAAAGCCGAAAACGGGTGCGGGAAAGTAATAAAAAATCCAAAGGGAGCGTCCAGAGCGCGCCACGTGGCGAATGGCTGAGAGTGCGCCAAGTGGCGCTGATTGTTGCGAGGCTCCTGAAGGAGTGCTCGTTAACTAGTTGCTCTCCTGCTGGGATTCTTTGGAAGCTGAATTGCGTGCATGTATGGAGGGCCTTTCTCGGGCTTTGATTAGAAGCAATCTACCGGTGATGGTGGAATTGGATTCATTACAGGCTGTTAAAAATGATTCAGTCTGGCGATAGTGACAGATCGGTTTTTCCCTCTTTGGTTAAGGAGATAAGCTACTCCTAAACCTTCGTAGAACTAGTATTACTCATGTTAGACGCTCTCAAAATAGGGTAGCAATTGTTTAGCTATTTTTGCTCATACGAAAGGTAGAACAATGACTTCGTTAGGTTCTGGACCTCCAGCTGCGTTTGAGCTGAACAATGTTGATTGTAATCCTCCTATGATTGAGTAATACAAGTGTTTTACCCGCAAAAAAACGAGATCTGGTGTCAGATTCTTCAAATCTATGCAAGGGCTCAATGACAATGACTGCGGCTCCAGGTCGCTGGTACTTAGGGGCACGTGCATGAAGACTTCCCGGCTGTCATCGACCAGGTCAAGCTGGCTCCGGCAAGGGGCGATAGCGGCGCTCTTCGACGACTCGTTCTGATAGCAGTAGTGATTTTTTGGTGGTCATGGAATCTCAATGTAATTTTTATTGTGTTGGAGACGCTTTGTACTTCTGGCAAACAATGATGATAGATCTGCATTATTTTTCGAAAAGACACATATTATTTTATTATTAACATTTTAATTATTTTAAAATGTCACCATTTTTATTTCAAATTTTAAAACGTTCAAAAATTAAAACATTCACAAATTAGAAAAATATACATAACAATTAAAATTCGCAAGAATAATTTTTCACATGGATGTTTTCTTCTTTAACGTTAAAAAGGATTTTTAATTCAAGAACCAAACATTTTTTCCCAATTCTTAAATTTATTATAATTTTCAACTATTATAGAATTTAAATTAATATTTTCATATTGATTTGTTTTCATGTAAGACCAATAGTTCATGAAATGAAAATTTCATGAATTTTAGGTGAATTGTAAAAGTAAAACAAAACAAATAATAAATAAGGAAAAAGTAAATAGGAGAAAAGGAAAAAAGGAAACGAAAGAAAAATAGTAAGAATATTGTTAAACCGAAAATAAAACAGAAAGCAAACCGTCAGGACATTGTTGTCTAGATGGGCCAGCCCATCAATATTTCCAAGTGCATTTTTTTGTCAATTTGAAGGAACGAGGATCATAAGGAATTAAAAATAAATTTCTATGTTTAACGATTTGATCTCGTTTTGTACTCGGATCATAAGAATCGAATATTTGTTTAGTTCAACGAGAAACTTATTTTTAACATTAAATATAATTTATATAATTTTGAATGTAAAAATTTGTGAATTTTTAAAGTAAACAAACATGTTTTAAACGAAGACATTTTTGCATACTCGACAGCCGTATTTAATACTCATGAATATTAAAAAATTAAAATTATTTTAAAATCATAAATAATTTAAGTATTTAATTATAATTTCCTCAAACTCATGGCTGTTTTTATTTCCAAACATTTTAAAATTTGTAAACACTTTTCTAAAATTGATGAATGTTTTATAAATTATAGTTTTTTAAATATAAAAGAGTTCTTATGTTTGGAAGATTTTTAATAGTTGTTGAACAACTAGAAATTTCTTGGGATTTTTAGAAAATTTCAAAGGGAAAAATAAATAAGAAGAAAGAATAAAGAATGAAGAGTATTAAAGTAAAGAAGAAATGAAAAAAAAACCTAGGAAAAAACGAAAAATTGAAATGAAAAGAGGAAAAATAAAATAATTAATGGAGAAACCGTAGAAAACATATATTGAAAAGGGAATGGAAAACTGAAAAGACTCAAGACCGAACAAGGCAAGCAACTGGAATAAAAATGAGCTAGATGGGCCCGGCAGCCCATTCATCTAGCCGAGCACAGACAACCCAACAATATGGACCTCGCTGCGCTCCCGTCTCCGAAAAAGAAACTCTTCTATCGCAAAGAGAACGGATTGGGGGCCGGTCTAGAGAGGAACAGATCGGGGACGCGGTGGCTGTTCTGCTTCCACTCTGCCTAGTGAATCAGCAGATAAGCCAAATGGGTATGCATGGTGGTCGCTTCTGTTTTACTCTGAATCCACTGTCGTCGCAACGACTCTTCAATCAGTGGGTATGGCTGTGCCGTGTTGATAGGATGCAAGTCAGATTTACATGATGATAATCAGGATGTGAATGCTAGCTCTTCACCTTTCTTTATTTCTGACCCCTGACACCCTTTGTAATGAGCAATTTTTACATGCTCCGTCTTACCTCTTTTTTCACATGGGAGGTAAGAAGGTAAGAGTTAATTAAACTCACTATTTAATAAAATCAACGGTTCAGATCAATTATATACTCTTACCTCTCATGTGAAAAGTGGAGGTAAGAGGGAGCATGCTAAAATTTGCCCTTTGTAATTCGCCTTTCTCCTGTTCATCTTGTCGGGCGCATGGTTACAAGGTTTAGGGTAATGATCCATAGATGAAGAGGAGATGGTGTGCGCCACTCCCGCTTCCTGATAATCCGACCACCCCGGTCTTCCATCTAGCACACCCACTTTAGGAGAAAGGTGAAGTGCTCTGGATGTTCTGCTTTCTTTCTTCGCTAATGGTTTAAATTTTTGTTCTTTCTCCTTGGTAATGTACATAATTGTAGCAGTCGGTTCTTTATTAGGGCACAACATCCTGAGATAACTTAATTATCATAGAGCATTATAAGTACTCACCTACAGTTTCCAAACTGACTGATAATTGTCTCGAATCATCCACAACGACTGATTCCTATAAATTCTACAGTGTTCGGTACAGGGTCAGTCCTGAGATTTTAGGGGCTCAGGGCGAAGCTAAAATCTGGGGCCCTAACATATACATCAAAATATTTCTTCTACGGTTTCAACTTGCGAAAGCTACTTTCAGTTTCTTTGTGCAACTTCTAAGTTTTTGTTTGGACAACATACCACAAACAAAATATGCAATATGAATGATAATTACTATTAGTTTTATAAACATGATAATTGTTTGATGATTACCCTACAACTGATCTATATATCTTTCTCGCAAAAAAGAAAGGAAAAGACAACTGATCCATAACTCAGTGTAGCATTGCCGTGTTCTTTCTTATTTTATTGCAGGTGCTGCAGCTGGTCCTATCTAATTAATCCAACAAAATTAACCATTTGACTTATCCCTAAGATATAGTTATATTGGGAGGTGTTATGACATTTCGTAGATGTCTTTCCTGAAGAAAGTAATAGTAATTTCTCATCGCAAGTGCATCCATACACTACCTACATTTCTCCTTGGTGATGTACATAACTGTAGCAGTCTCCCTAAAAATTGTAGCAGTCAGTTCTTTGTTAGGGTGCAACATGCTGAGCTAACTTAATTATCATCGAGAATTATAAGTACGCACCAACAGTTTCCAAACTGACTAATAGTTGTCTCAAATTATCCACAACGACTGATTTATGTAAATTCTACAGTGGCCACTAGGGCCAATAGCTATCTTTTGAAATTTTAGTTTGGGCGCATTTAGATAATTGTCATGAATAAAAATGACAATTAATGCCCTGATGTTTTCTATTACAATGGTTTGAAGCATGTTTCATTGTTGTTCAAGCTCTACCTATTAAGGAAATAAACACAATTAACTTCTTTTTGCACCAAATTGTCTTATGCATGGTGGTATGAATTGGGATAATCATTGGTTCATCATGAGTCATTTCTTGGATGGGTCTGTAAAAGGTTTAGAGAAGTGGAATATCACTGAAATAGAAATTTTGGTTTATGTTGAGGTGATGGTAGTCTGATAGGACTTCAGTATTTGTTCATTAAAATTCAGATTTTTCTATCTGAATTTGTGTCTTTGTAGGTTGCATCAATTCCGTTCCCATTATGATATGAATAGGTGGGCATAATTTTAACACTGTAACGTGGTCTCCAGATTGCCTTTATTCTGCACCCGGTTCCTCCGATGGTTCGGGGATTGCTGGGAGGTACCTACCTTTCAAAACCTGTGTTGAGTTGTTCGACGCATAGTAAGCAAATATGTTTCATTCTCAATGGTGTTGTGTCTTCAAACATGTCGTAGGATGTACCGATGTGAGACCTACTTTTTTTACTTTCATTGTATGAAAGAAAAGCTTAATTCCATATGGATCCCACTCAAATGTTACTACTTACAAGCAATGTGTTATGATTTCTGTGACTGTTGCTTTTTGTTTCACCACTATGTTTTCATCTATGAGATTACTTTTTTTCCTATGCAGGCCCTTGGTGTTTACTTAATATACTTTTATTTGGCCTATGAGGTCTGAACTGCTCTTTGTGCACACCCATGTAAATTTATGGCATTAGTTTGCTGGTCATGCCTGTTAGATCAAGAATGGTGAGAAGAAAAAAAAAAGCTTAAAGGCGCATATTTGCACGGTACGTTATTCTCTCTCTCTCTCTCTCTCTCTCTCTCATCAATGGAACATGTGGTGTTGATTCGTAACGGAAGTTAGTAGTAGTTGCTAGCTACCCCTATGACTTGAACAACTTTGTGTTTTAGATAAATACATAAACAAATGCTATGTTGTTTCTTTTCCAACAATACCTCTTCAAAAAAAAGACATACGTGGTCGTGGAGAGTATATTCTTGTGGTGCAGAATTGCTTCAAGATTGCGAAGACTGCTTCAAGAAGAGTTTAATTGGACGAATGAACGAAACTCACCCAATTGGAATAGACCAACGCAGCAACCACTTTGAGTAGAGACAGAAATAAGGGAGGAAGAAGAATTCGTGAACTTTATCCAAATATTAATTAGGACCTTGCCATAGAAGTGTGATTCCACGATGCAAAGGTAATTCCTAATTAAAGAATAGTTGGAAGCCAGATAGATGGATTGGAGAGATTCATGCCAAGTAATGATCTAGAGATTGGTAGTCTCACCCTCTAAAGATAAATGTAAAATTGTGATTAAACGGTTCCCAATCTCAAATTAAACCAATTGCTAAAGTAGTGGGGTTAGTAAGAAGCTCTTCAATGGTATAGTTTTATTGATTCTGATTTACGGTACCAAAAACCAAATGATTGAAGGAAATATGCCCTAGAGGCAATAATAAAGTTATTATTTATTTCCTTATATCATGATAAATGTTTATTATTCATGCTAGAATTGTATTAACCGGAAACATAATACATGTGTGAATACATAGACAAACAGAGTGTCACTAGTATGCCTCTACTTGACTAGCTCGTTAATCAAAGATGGTTATGTTTCCTAACCATAGACATGAGTTGTCATTTGATTAACGGGATCACATCATTAGGAGAATGATCTGATTGACATGACCCATTCCGTTAGCCTAGCACTTGATCGTTTAGTATGTTGCTATTGCTTTCTTCATGACTTATACATGTTCCTGTAACTATGAGA
>LR880972.1:11501876-11517447 GCA_904067115.1 Aegilops sharonensis | reverse complement strand
GCCCCCTCAGACTTCCATGTAGTAACATCTGGTTCCTTATTTGGAATAAAAGAAACAAGTAACATCATTGTATTGAAAGGAAGACTAATTTCCGTGGCTCAACTTTATAAGAAAGCATCGTGATTCTTCCCTTAGTATACTTACCTATTTCAAGTATCTTAAACACGCATTTACAGAGCGAAACTTCGGGTTCAAAAGATCAAATTGTGATGAATATGTAGAGGGTGAGGAGAGGCACATTCTGGACTTGCAGGCTGAAGTAGCTGCCGCAACAGCAGGTAGGAGCTCGGGATTGACGGGGTTGGGCATGGCTTCAGTGGCGAATCAACTGCGTAGGCTTTAATAGGCTTGAGCCTGCCCTACAGGGATGCAAAAATAGTAGTTAATAGTACATGTTCCTAGTAGTATTCTAACAAACTTTAACCTTGTTTGCACAAAAGAGCTGGGAGTTAATGATTTTTCTCACATCATTAACTTTAACTTTGAGCCTGTCCTTGATTTTCTTACAAGATTCGCCACCGCATGACTGGAAGGGAACCCGACATCGACGGCCAGGACTAGGAGGAGGATGCTGGTGCTGGTCAGCTTATTAGCTGCCATGGTGGAGAGTGTTACGCTCGACGGATCGAGGTGCTGGGTGTGCACATATTTATAGGCACTGTCAACTACTCCCTCTGTAAAGAAATAAATATAAAAGCGTTTAGATCACTACTTTAGTGATCTAAATGCTCTTATATTTTTTTACGGAGGAAGTAGATGACTATAAGCAAGATTACACGTAGAAAAAGTAGCATGAGGCAGACGAGTGTAAATTTACGACTAAGAAGAATATGTTACATCACTTTTTGACTATTTATGTTGGGAGCTCATCCACTAGTGTGTTGTCTGCCTCTAGATATAAAGCATTATGAGTAACACCCGGTCTCTGTATGACTAAGGTGCACATAGTCAAATCCACAGTTTAGTTTAAAGAAATTCGTTGACGCGCTCCTGAGTAATGACGAACGTGTACAAGTTGAAGAGATGAGAACACAATCTTGGATAAACACAGAAGAGATACACCCGTATACACAACATGCAGATCACAATTGACATGTAAGAAAGAACAAACCGGGCGACCCACCCTCGATCAATCTTCGGCATCAGACATAACCCTTTTCACCATTAGAAAAAAAATCGAATGAGAAAAATGTGAGTCAATGGCTTATGGAATGCAAGATCGCTGCGCACGAAGGCTATATCTCTCTTATAGCGAGTCTTCCTGCAGTCTCGCCTAAAGTGTTGCGGGCCTGCCCATTCACTCATAATTAAAAGAAATCCAGCAGATAAAAAAAAGAACGAGCGGGGATCAATCCCAGGATCACCTGGGTGCAGTGCAGCTCCCTAGCCAATGAGACACAGGCACGTTCATCTCTAGTTAGTGGCGCGCGGCATTTTGTGGCTGGTTTTCATTTATGTTTTGTCTTTTTCGTATTTCCCTTCCTGTTTCTTTTTTTTTTATTTTCGTTTTCTTTTTATCTTTTGTCTTTCTTTCTTCCTTTTTCTTTTCTTTTCCTGTTTTTGGTTTCAAAATTTCGCTAATATAAAAAATGTTCAGAATTCAAATTCTTTGCAAATTTGAAAATATGTTTGTGTTTTTAAAAAACACGTTCAGAAATTATAAAAATGTTTGTGTTTTCAGAAAATGTCCCCAAATTTTAAAAAATGATTTCATTTTTAGAATGTTCGTCAAGTTGAAAAATGTGACATTTTCAAAAAATGTTCGTAAATGTCAAAAAATATTCAGGGTTTTCAAGGTAATGTTTGCAATTTGAAAAAAAAGCACGTCTTTATGAAAAATGTCCGTGCTTTCAAAACAGTGTCTGCAATTTTGAAGACCGTTCCAAAATTCGAAAGAATATTAACGTTTTCAGAAAAACCTTCAGTTTTTGAATTATTTTGTATTTTCTAAAACTGTGCATGCTTTCAAAAAACATTTCGAAATTTGAAAATGTCCATTCAAAAAATGCATTGGCTACAGTACTCCTACGGTGTCGTTTTGCTCAGCCTACAGCAAGCCCGTACGAGTAGATACTTCTTAAGAGGCTGCGCTGCTTATGCGTCGCCAAAGTTTTCTAGGTCTGTTGGCTGTCGTCGCGCGCACAACCACGGGATGTCCAGGGTTCGGTTCCGAGCGAGCACGCGCATTCTCCCTATAGATTTGCAGAATGCGGCACATAGGAGGTCCCGGAGTGCCACATACGGCACCTGGCGTGGGGCACTTATCATTTGGGGAAAAAAATGGTTTGGGCCTCCTCGTCCTGCCATGCCAAGCGGATGGGGCGCATGCTTATTCTGCCTGGGCCAAGGCTGAGTGGGCCGTAGCAGCTACCGGGCCGCGTAGTTTTTTTCTCAATCAAAAAGGAAATAACATTCAGTGCGAAAAAAAAAAGTAGTTCAGTCAGTGCGGAGCTCACCCCATCCCATTCATCCCCTGGGCTGGGCTGTGGGTGCTCTGCCGCCGGTGGATCCCCATCCCATCCCCGGTCTGCCGCCGTCGGTCGCCAAACGGCGGGCCGGCCGGCTGGGGCGGTGGGCTATCCTAGCCTCTGCCATGGCGCCGGAGACGAGGAGCGGGAGGTCGAGGGGGCCGCGCGCATCGGAGGCCGCGTCGCCGCCGCCGCCGCCGCCGGCGCAGCGCCCTCGGCTCACGCGCGCCGGAAGCAGGGGGGATGCGCCGGCCCTTGCCCGCTCCGGTAAGCACAAGGCAAGACTCTCTAGTTCCGCATCGCCGAGTATACAGATTAGCCAAGAAACCAGTAGCTGCGCAGTAACAGAGGTTAGGTGTGTAGGGTTCCATACAGGGGGGGATAAAATCAATCAATAGCGATGCTCTTCTCCTACTCCGGTGATGCCGAAGTGATTATTACAGGGAGGGATGGCCGGAGTGATTTACCGCTATTTTCCTTTCCCAGAAAATCTCTTTACAGTTGGATTACCTACATACGTTCTGATAAGGTCGCCCTGCTTGAAGCTGCATGCAGATGAATCTTCAAATCAAGATATGGATATGATAAGTCTTATTAGTACTCCCTCTGTCCGAAAATACTTGTCGGAGAAATGGATGTATCTAGACATATTTCAGTTTTAGATACATCCATTTTCACCCATTTCTCCGACAAGTATTTCTGGACGTAAGCATTCTCAAGAAAAGAAGAAAAGGGTGTTACTTGGTAGCCTGCTACTGAAACTAGATGGAAGAGAACAACCTTGCAGCCCAAAGTCCAACTGATTGCTGCCTCTCCCAGCTGCAACACCTGCTGGGAGAGCTTTTTTACATGGTTATTTTTGTACATAACCCAAGAGCAATCCAGTCCCGTAAAAGGGGCAATTTTATACTTGGTTTGAACTTCTGATGTGTATAGTAAGTATTGAGCAAGTTACATTTTCTCTGGCAGTGTGGTTAGTGGTCTTTATAGTACTGGGCATGTAAGGTCGACTGGTCTGTGCCTTTTTTTTTTTTTTTTAAGTGATAGTGCTCCCGAGTCGGTTGAGAACCTGTACTCTATATTTTCTTTAAGCTGTGTCAAGTTTTCATGATATATATTCAGAAGTATATGTTCTACTGAAATGCCCGATTGATGGTGTTTCGACAGATCAGGTTAATGAGAATGTCCAGAGCAGATTCCAGCATTTGGCAAGTTCGGCACAAAATGATGTTATGCAATTAAAGGCGGCGACCGGAGAGGACGAGGGAGGCACGCCCATCCAAGACCCCGTTGTCGTCGTTCCGCGGATGACGAGAAGGAGGGCGAGGGAGGCATGCCCGTCAGAGACCGCGTTGCCATCGTTGCAGCGCACTCGACTCACACGCGGCGGAACCAGGGGGGAGGCCCTGACCAGTGGCCACTCCGGTAAGTGGAAGACTATAGTACCACTGTAAATAAATCTTTTTAGTCCCGCATCGCATCGGTAGTAGTAATCACCAAATAGATTACCTAGAGACCTGTAGCTGTACAGTGGTAGAGGTGTAGGCATAGATGTCTAGAGTCACAGGGTGACAAAAAACCAACTCACACGTATGATATATATATCCTTCTGATTTTAAGATGACCCAAGCTCTTTACTGGAAAATTTCTTACTATTAGATTGTCTAGTTTGTGATTATGTCCCACTGCTTGAAGCTGTAGATAAATCTTCGAATAAAGCTGTCAAATTGTCATGATATATTCAGAAGTATATGTTCTGCTGAAATGTCCAATTGATGGTGTTTCGACAGGTAAGGTTAATGAGGATGTCAAGAGCAGATTCCAGCATTTGGCAAGTTCAGTACAAAATGATATGCAGTTAAACAGAGCCATGGAGGCATCACTGGATTGTAAGTACCCCCTAATTGGTACTTTTGGTCAAAAGGGCTATCATAACTGCTGCTAGTTATTTCCTCATGAGTTATCCAGAAAATCTCTTACAATGAGATTATCTAGTTCTTGATTAGGTCCCACTGCTTGAAGCTGTAGACAAATCTTCAAATAAAGATATGGACATGACAAGTCTTAGTTGCCTACTACTGAAACTAGATGGAATAACATCCTTATTGCCCAACTGATTGCTATCTCTCCCAGCTGCGACACCTGCAGAGCATTATATGGACAAGCCATAGATAACCTAACAACAATCCAATCCCATGAAAGTTTTTTTTTTAATTCTAGTTCATAGGGAATTAGTTCCTAGCAAATATCTAGTTCCTAGAAATTCTTAGTAATTATAAATTCATAGATATCTCTTAGTAATTCTATACCATTTTTATATGTAGTTACAGTTTATGTAGCTTATTTCTTTTATTTGACAATGTATAGATATGTCTGGAAACGACTACGCCGCAGCCTCTTCTTCGCGGATGATAAGCACGGATGATGAAGCCGTACAACCGTTGTCACGTCACGACGGTCCCAACACCTTGGGCACATACAAGGATGGGCAGGACAACTACACATCCACTGGTCATGATGAGCCCGGTACTGCCACAAATCCTGAAGACGCGACCCATCGCGACGAAGGGACCGGCCAAGGGGACCAGGCAGCTGGACAACCCAAAAGGCAACGCAAGCCTAGGCGCCGAAACAAGCTTGGCACCAATAGGATTGTTATCAACCGAGTGTCTGAGGCGGGTCTACCTGTTAGTCCCAAGAAGGCCGAACAAGGTTACAGGAATGCCCTAGGCTGCATCCTTCGCGAAACCGTGAGCATAAATGAAACCAATCTCAGGTCGAAAGCGAACGAGAATTTGCGAGCGCTCCTCATATCGAAGCTGCACACTCATTACAAGTTCCCGGATGAGTCCCTAGACGAGACCACTCCGGTAAATAACAGAGCCCTCTGCAAGTGGTCCAAGCTTTTGAGTAGTTGGAAATCCAAGGCCAAAAGCGAATACCTTAAGAAAGATTACGAAACCGAGATAAAAAAGATCTGGCCTTCGGTTTCCGAGGAGGACTGGAACCTGTTCAAGCAGCACTGTGAGACCCCTGAAGTCAAGGAGATGGAAAAATGGGGAAAGGATATGTGGGCTAAGAGCATTGGTAACCACACCCTTGGCAGCCGTGGTTACCCAGGGAAAAAGCCAAAGTGGGACAAGCAGGACACTGAGTTCGCTGCAGCAGGCAACTATCCTGTCATGGTGCCGGAGAAGAGGAGTAGGAGGGTGCACGCATCGGAGACCGCATTGCCCTCGGCGCAGCGCCCTCGACTCACACGCGCTGGAAGCAGGGTGGATGCGCCGACCAGTGGCCGCTCCGGTAAGTACAAGACTCTTCCACACCGGTAGCTGACCGCCGAGTAGATTAGCTAAGACTTGTAGCTGCACGGTAATATGGTTACTTGGCGCTGGAACAGGGGGGGAGTAATAAGGAGATTTATTTTTCTCCTACTTCAGCGACACTTTTTTGATTCGTTTTTAAGCTGGAAACCCAGTTCACATGTATGATATATCCTTCTGGTCTTTAGATGACCCAGGTGATTTACCAATCTTTTCCAGAAAAAATCCAGTCTCTTACAGTTAGATTGTCTAGTTTGTGATTAGGTACCACTGCTTGAAGCTGTAGATAGTTCTTCGAATAAAGGTATGAATAATCCAAGAGCAATCCAATCCCATAAAAGGGGCATTTTTATACATGGTTGGAACTTCTGATGCGTATAGTAAGGTCAGACAGAATTTGCTGGGCATGTAAGGTCGACTGGTCTGTGCTTTTTGTAAGTGATAGTTGCTCCCGAGTCTGTTGAAAACGTGGACTCCAGATTTTCTTTAAGCTGTCAAATTTTCATGATCTATATTCAGAAGTATATGTTCTACTGAAATGCCCAATTGATGGTGTTTCTACAGGTCAAGTTAATGAGGATGTTGAGAGCAGATTCCAGCATTTGGCAAGTTCAGTACAAAATGATGTTATGCAGTTAAAGGCGATGACCGGAGAGGACGAGGGAGGCGCGCACACCCAAGACCTCGTTGCCGTTGTTCCACCGATGACGAGGAGGAGGGCGAGGGAGGCATGCGCATCGGACACCGCATTGCCGTCGTTGCAGCGCACTCGACTCACACGTGGCGGAAGCAGGGGGGAGGCGCTGACCAGTGGCCGCTCCGGTAAGTGGAAGACTGTCCTACCACCGTAAATCTTTTTAGTCCCACATCACATCAGTAGTATAATCACCAAATAGATTACCTAGAGACCTGTAGCTGTACAGTGGTAGAGGTGTAGGGTTACAGGGTGACAAAAAACCAACTCACATGGAGGCATCACTGGATTCTAAGTCCACCCTAATTCGTACTTTTGGTGAAAAGGGCCATCATAACTGCTGCTAGTTATTTCCTCAGGAGTTATCCAGAAAATCTATTACAATGAGATTATCTAGTTCATGATTAGGTCCCACTGCTTGAAGCTGTAGATGAATCTTCAACTAAAGATATGGACATGACAAGTCTTAGTAGCCTACTACTGAAACTAGATGGAATAACATCCTTATTGCCCAAAGCCCAACTGATTGCTATCTTTCCCAGCTGCGACACCAGCAGAGCATTATATGGTTAAGCCATTGATAACACAAGGACAATCCAATCCGATAACAGGGGGATTTTTAGTTATAGTTCCTAGCAAATATTTAGTTCTGAGAAATTTTCAGTAATTATAGATTCTATAGCATTTTTGTATGTAGTTACATTTTTTGTAGCTTAATTCTTTTATTTGACAATTTACAGATATGTCTGGAAACGACTCCGCCGCAGCCTCTTCTTCACGGACGATAAGCGTGAGTGATGAGGCTGTAGAACCGTCATCACGTCATGGCGGTCCCGACGCCTTGGGCACGTACATGGATGGGCAGGACGACTACACATCCACTGTTCATGATGAGTCCGGCACCGCCACAAATCCTGAAGATGCGACCGATCGCGACGAAGGGACCGGCCAAGGAGACCAGGCAGCTGGACAACCTAAAAAGCAACGGAAACCTAGGCGCCCAAACATGCTTGGCACCGATAGGATTGTTATCAACCGAGTGTCTGAGGCGGGTCTACCTGTTAGTCCCAAGAAGGCCGAACAAGGTTACAGTAATGGCCTAGGCTGCATCCTTCGCGAAACCGTGAGCATTAATGAAACCAATCTCAGGTCGAAAGCCAACGAGAATTTGCGAGCACTCCTCATATCGAAGTTGCACACTCATTACAAGTTCCCGGATGAGTCCCTAGACGAGACCACTCCGGTAAATAACAGAGCCCTCTGCAAGTGGACCAAGCTTTTGAGTAGTTGGAAATCCAAAGCCAAAAGCGAATACCTTGAGAAAGATTACGAAACTGTGATAAAAAAGAAGTGGCCTTCGGTTTCTGAGGAGGACTGGAACCTGTTCAAGCAGCACTGCGAGACCCCTGAAGTCAAGGAGATGGAAAAATGGGGGAAGGAAATGCGGGCAAGGAACATTGGTCACCACACCCTTGGAAGCCGTGGTTACCCAGGGAAGAAGCCGAAGTGGGACAAGCAGGACGCTGAGTTTGCTGCAGCAGGCATACCAAACCCGTTCAAGGAATTTGAGAACCCGCGTGAAAATGATTACATCAGGGGCCGGTGCAAATATGATGAAGAGACTAAGACATGGGTCTTGGACGAGAAAACGGCGAAAGTCAAGGAACTCCTGGTAATTGATTAACCTGCTTATTTTTTGTTATGCTAATTAAGTAGATTTCTTTCCGAGTAGTCACATTTCTAAACAGTCACCTCCCTATTGTAGAGGCAGTATCATGTGGAATCTCAAAGCTCCCAGGAGTCAGAGTGCTCGGCAAGGTGGGATGACCCTCTGAACAGGTCGATCAATGTGGTGCTCGGCAAGGACCCGAAAACGAGGCCGGCTTATGGCCGTGTGAACGGCGTCGGGATCAACGAAAAATGGGACACGCATTATCCCGAAGACCGCGAGCTTGCAAGGCAGAGAAGGAGAGCCGGGCGAGCTAGTTTCGAATCCAGATTGGCTGGAATGAGAGAAGAGCTTAAAGAAGAAATGAGAGAGGAAGTCGAGGTGAAAGCCAAAGCCATGGCGACAGCCCAAGTCATGGAAATGTGGCCCGATCTAATTGAGGCCGTCAAGCGAAGTTTAGCATCGGGGCAAACAGCACCACCATCATCCTCTGTCACATTGGCGCCGGTCGTTTTGGAGAAAGAGCCGCGTCCTGGTGCAACATCATAGCAGCCGTTCTGTCCCTTTCGTGGGCTAGAGATCGTCACTGGCTGATATCGAGCCACCCTAACGGTAAGCGTTGCTGGCTCAGCAAATACCTTCTTCCATGGTTTCGTTGTTCAGATCTCTAACGTCGACGATGCATACATGTTTCGCAGGAAGGAAGACAACTCTCCTCGCCATGGTGAAGGGCCAAACGGCACGCTGCTGAAGCTAATGAGTTTTATGCATGTTTGGATCTTCATCTGCTGCATGCATACTTTCTGTGGAATACATACTGCTATGTTACGACATTGGCTGCTAGGGCTCATTATTCTGTTTGTGTTCATCCTTTGTTGGGAGAAACCAGGACTCCCTAGTTTGTATGTACCTTTTGTGCCTGCAGAAGTATCTATTATAATGACCGACCTTTGAATAAACTGAATTTCGAACATGCACTTCTAACAAGAATCCCTTTATACATACATCTAGCAAAGGTCTGGTAATTGTTGATAGCAACTTGCTTGTTTTCCTCTTTTACTGCACAATCTCTTCTTTTTAAGAGTGCAATTTTTCTTATCTCCCATTTCTTTTTATTGCACAATCTCTTCCGGTTTGTGACTTGTTATAATTGTATTTTCTGGTGGCTTAGTTGTGACTTGTTATAATTTGCCGTCCGGTTTGCAATTTTAAGCAGTTGATGCCTTGGCAGAACATAGATATCAAAGAATCTTGAAACTGGTAGTAATAAAATAACAGTAAAATGGAATTCTGAATATGCATCTGTGTGTCTAACAAGACTCCTCTAGTACACATACTATTTTACTAGCAAGTTTTGGGAATTGTCTTTATTTATTTATTTATTGCAGAAGCTATTGATTATTGAGCAGGTTTCTCCCAGGGTGGTTGTTCTTGCTGCATATGGCCAGCTAATAGCATGATTTAGCTTGCATACTGAGTGCTTTAACTAAAATTTGGATACATTCGCACCAAGATTTTTTGGTGGCTTGTCAGTGACTTGGTATACTTGTGTTCGATATTACGCGGTTGGTGCCTTGATGGACTAGTTATACGAAACTGTTTGTTATTTTTTCCGCATCTCTCATGCTGATACTGTAGGAGTAAAATCCATGCCCTGTTAGCAATGTATTACAAGAATTGATATGACCACGACTGCAGATGATGTTGTTGCCGTTCAGACATTATCGCATTTTAATGAACTACGGATCAATAATATTTGCGTGCCAAAATTAATTCAATTTGGTATAGATAATAAGGAGGCTGAGACTTTTGTTGCGTCTGCCGGTAAACCTGAAGCTACAAGACCTCAGATGAGTTTTGTTGAGTCGAAAGAAAAATACCAAGATAAAGTAAGTGAAAAAGAATTGGATGTAGTCATACATGCACCAGATCATGTACGTGCACGTGATCACGCTGATGGTTTTAATTGGCGTGCAACCAAGATATTAGCACATTGTGGTTTTGGTGCACACGTAGGAGTCCTAGATGCATGTAACACAAAGAAAACAAGAAGCCGTGTGGAGTACTACTTCGGCAGAGTTCGTCCACCAGATTATTCCAGGTCCATTCACTTTTTACCACGTGACGTGCTCTCCTTGCAAGCCTGCGGATGGGGCCACCGGCAGCTGATTATGTTAAGTTGGCGCATCAGTTTTGTTTAGGAAATAAAAACTGCCAAGATGTAAAAGGCAAATTTCTTAGAGTCCTAGAGTTATCTTTAGGCAAGTCTTTGGACTTGTTTTGTTTAATTTTCAGCCGTGAGAGTAGAGATAGGATTTTCCTTCCTTGCTTATCAAGTTTCTTAGATGGTCGGGTAATATATAAGCCAAGGTGCGCCATGTAAAAAGCAGGTTATATTTTTATGAAATAGACACGATGTATTTTTCAGGGTAGACACCCGTATCAAGTTTTAGAGGGATTTTTAGAAAACTTCTGTGTTGCGATTTCTTTTTGTGAAAATTGTTTTGCGCGTGAGTACCTTCGTCGAGATTGGTTTTCTCATGCTAGGCCGCAAGGTTCAAACCCTTTACTTCGTGTACATCGCGTGCGCGGGCGAGAGGTTGCTACTATTGGTGGTGGAGTGTCGTGAAAGATCGGGCCGCAACAACGGATCGGATCTCACCTCGAGATTCGGTCTACATCAAGAATTGTTTTCTATTGTCTGTTTCCCTGAAATATTGTTTTATAATAGAACTGTTCCTGGTGTTCCGTAACACAGAGCTGCGTGTGGTCATGGCATGCAGATAAATTTGTTATCAGTTTGTAGGTTGTAGAATCAGCAACTCGTGGTTGAATTGATTAGAGTTGGCCCCAAGGACGCTACCTGTGTCCATGTCATTTTCCCCTATACACAGAAACTTGCAGAATGCTACCTGAATTTCACTCGGATATCAGATTCAAATTGGATTATACAGTTTCTGTTGTTGCTTGCCACTAGTTGTAGAACTGTTTGGCAGTGACTGTCATACATGCATGTGTGTGGAACCAACTCTGGTCTGAGTGTTAAAGCAGTAAAAAAAGGCGGAAAGCTTCAAGTTCTTTTCCAAATCATGAACTCGGCGATTTTAACCCTTTTTTTATGGCAATGGTCGTTTGCTGCGAACGGTATGCAGTAGTTTCTAGAGTGAATTCACTTAGTCATCCGGCAGTTCAGTGTATTTCCAGTGAGATGAAGGAACTGAAATTGAAAAGAAAGTGTCCCTTGTGTTGATCTTGTTGGGTGGCTTGGTTTTCTGTAGTAATAATGTAGAACTCGCTGCTTTGCTTTGCTGGGGAATTGTACAAGATTCACTCTAAGGAACAGGTTTTCTGTAGGGGTAATAATGTAGATCTTGGAGTATGCCGCGGTAGGGTGCTTGATGCTATTTTGTTTGTGCTTTCTTCAGGCTCAAACCTGCGCCCTGCACAGGGGCTGTTGTCAAATTTGGTTTTCACTCTAAGAAACAGGAGAGGCACCCCTGTTTTTTTGGGAAGACTTGGCATCAGCTCACGCGCCATGATTCATGTCGTGAGATCAAACGGCAAACATGGCGTTCGCTGGGGAAACCATCCCGTCAAACGTTTGCCAGATATCATTTCCCTTTAATGAAGTTAGGATGTTTGGGACACCAAATGTACACTCAAAACCTGATTACTTCTTCTTCGTCAGAATCAGATCTCGTGCTGTTTCTTTGGGAAAAATAAAGAAGTGTTCGCCTTGGCAGCTGGTTGCACCGAGCAGTTCAAAAAAACCTCACATTGCTTCTTGCCCTTGTTTCACATGACATTGTAGTCATTGTGCTGCTCAGAAATAGATCATCCCTTGTTCTCCACTGTCCATTCCCACTCTATGCTTTTGGCCGAGAGGGCCTAGGGTAACCTTTCCCCCTTGTTTAATTGTTCAATTGATTTTGCGTGTATTGTGTTTGGTGCGGGATCGAGCAAAAGATCTTGGGGCTGCTAATTCTCTTCTTGATGTCAAGACATATGTTGCTAGTTATCAAATGAAGTAGTTTATGTTGTTTTCTGGTCTGCCTATTATCTTGAACTGCTTGCAACTCAAACTGAAAGAATCCTTGCTATTCCTCTGGTTGTGGTATTTTGACGGTTGATTTCGGCAATATGTGAATCTGCCTAGGTTCTTTTTTGGGAGGTCAACGATCTTATGCCGAAAACAAGATGAAGGCCCCTTTAGATAGAGGGAAATAAAGGAATGCTGCTGCTGCATGCTGTGTGTCATTTAAACCAAATAGACTGAATTAGTGATAGTTTATGCAAGCAAAATGGCGGGTTACTCTTGCCTCAGTTGCTCATGGCAATGGAGTCTTTGTGTTGCTCGAAAATCCATCATTCCCTGGTTCTCGCGCTCACCCTGTAGCTGGTGGGCAAGGCGGGGTTCACATATTCTCTTTGGTTTGAAATAGTTGGTTGGCCTATTTTCTCTGCAGTTTTCTTACTGCCCAGCAATAGCATCTTCGTCTTGTTTCAAAATTTCAAGCTCCCTGGGAGCCAAAAAGTGGTTGTCAGGCTTGTTCTTGTTGTGTGATTCCCAAGACCTGGACGCCGACTTACGGTCAGTAGCAGTCCGCAGTCTGGGCTCCTATTGTGGCCTCCTCTGCTACAACTACATTAGGTGAGTCCTTCGTCTCTCCTTCCTCCTATCAGCTCTGGGAACCAGCTTTTGAGATAAGGCCATATTGTGCTCTTCTCTGGCTATCGAACCAATAATTTAGTGCTTATGATCTGTGGTGGTGGTCGGTCGGACTATGCGGTCATGTTATTATTGTTGGCACGTTCAACAAAATATACATGATCATGCTTGGAGAGAAGCTCGGCTCTTTTTCTAGCACATCCCACGTTGATGCCGCTCAAGCTTCAAAAGTGACACTCTTGTAGATATACTCCCAACTCAAACTGAAAGATTCCTTGCTACTCCTCCGGTTGTGGTATTTTGATGGCCAGGCCGGGGTCTTGCTCTTTTTTCTGTGGTTTTGTTTTAACACTTGGTTAGTTTGTTGGTTTTTTATTAGACTAGACCGAAGTAGTGGGATTTTATGTGAGCAAAATGGCAGGTTACTCTTTGCCTTAGTTTCTCATGGCATTGTAGTCGTTGTGATCCTTGGGGGTCCATCATTCCCTGGTTCTTGCGCTTAACCCCTGGAGCTGTTGAGCTAGGCGGGGTGAACACAATCTCCTTGGGTTAAACTAGTCAGTGGCCTCCTTGCTCTGTGGATTTCTTACTGTCCAACAATAGCATCTCCGTGTTGTTTTTAAAATTGCAAGCTCCCTGGAGCCAAAATGTGGCTGCCGGGCTTGTTCTTGTTGTGTGGTTCCTTACTAGGACTGACTGTTCCAGGATAACACCTGTTCCATTTGTTAATAAGTTCCATGCAATTCTTTGTTCTTGTTGATAACCAAGTGTGTTGTGGTTATTTGAATTTTTTTCCAGGACAGTTTCTCTAGTTGATTCAGTCATGGATGTCCAGGACCTGGACGCCGACGTACGGTCAGCAGCAGAAGGCGGACTCGAGGAGAGATCTGTCATTGGATGCATGTATGTTCTTGTTTTTCCCATCTTTATCTTGTTGCGGGCACATGGATAAATCTTGGTTGGTGGTGTGTTTGGTGATGTCCAGGCATAACATAGCTTTGTGGGATGAGGTCTCGGGACGGGTCCTTTGACTTGTTCACTTAACTGAATCTTAGCCGGAATTGCTCTCAAATCAATTCCTTCTAGTTGATCTCTTCCAGTGATTGCAAGACGCAGAGATGCGCAGCTTCTGGAAGTGATGGAGGACCGAGAAGAAGATGCTTGCGGCCGTTTCAAGCTGCAGGAGCTAAGAAAGGTCAAGACTGAGGAGAGATGTTTGTGCCGCTGCTTGTCATTGCTGCTGTTTGGTGTATATTCTGTAGCTATCTATATTCTGTTTGGTGTATTTCTGTGGTGATGGAACTGGAGTATATGTATTGGGATGTAATTCAGCTACAATGCAGGTTAGTTCCTGGTGATGATATCTATATATGTCAAGGATATGAATGGAACAGAATCCCTCTTTTACATGTGACTTTGTCCTCAATGTACTACCTCCGCCGCAAATTATAAGACGTGCTGTTAGGCTATTTTGGCCTACGAAAACATCTTATAATTTGGAACAGAGGAGGTAGTTCATAATGCAGTATGTTCTGAACAACATGTGAACTCAGAGCAAATAAGTTTGGGCATGGGCAATTTGAAGCATGTAAATGCAGTGTGTGAGAAAAGTGAGTTAGATTAACAGCATGATCCATCAATCGTTTTAAGCATAATAAAAATTGACGCAACATGGCCTTGGAAAAAAAAAGGCAACATATGGTTGCCACATAATACATTGCATTTTTTTTGAAATTTCACCGGGGGGAGGGGGGGAGGGGGGGGGGGGGGGGGGGGGGGGGGGGGCGGGGGGGGGGGGGGGGGGGGGGGGCGGGGGGGGGGGGGGGGGGGGGGGGCGGGGGGGGGGGGGGGGGGGGGGGGCGGGGGGGGGGGGGGGGGGGGGGGGCGGGGGGGGGGGGGGGGGGGGGGGGCGGGGGGGGGGGGGGGGGGGGGGGGCGGGGGGGGGGGGGGGGGGGGGGGGCGGGGGGGGGGGGGGGGGGGGGGGGCGGGGGGGGGGGGGGGGGGGGGGGGCGGGGGGGGGGGGGGGGGGGGGGGGCGGGGGGGGGGGGGGGGGGGGGGGGCGGGGGGGGGGGGGGGGGGGGGGGGCGGGGGGGGGGGGGGGGGGGGGGGGCGGGGGGGGTGGGGGAGAGTTTCCCCCACCTGAATATATTGATCAAAAGCGGGCTATGATCCCAGATGTTTTACAGTGACAGAATTTCCGGAAACAGGGGGAGATACATGCTAGTGCGAGCGCTCTCAACCAGGAGTCCACATCGGTTCGATCATCGTGACGGAGGCGGACACGCCACAGCTCAGCGTCCTCCCTACATCACCGCACGGCCCAGGACATGGACGGAGCCTGCCGTTGGAAAACCATGGCGTTGCGGTGCTTCCACAGCTGCCAGCAGCAGAGCATCACAAACTCGAGGGCGGAGTCGACAACGTTTCTCCCAGCCTCAGCCATGGAGTGCAGGTGGCAAACCGAGGCCCCATCAGCGCACATCCCGGTTTTTTGCCAGAACGCGCCCGCAAATGGGCAGGCGAACAATAAGTGGTCAGCTGTCTCGAGGGGGGCGGAGCAGAGGGGGCAGCCAGCCTCATCCGCAGTGAGGATGTGCTTCCGTAGTAGGACGTCGCGCGTGTGAATGCGCCGTTGAACCAGGAGCCAGCAGAAGAACTTGATTCGGGATGGCACCCGCGCACCCCAGATCATGGCAGCATAGGGCGCGGTCACCCCGCCAAACCGCAGGAGGCTGTAGATCGTGCCGG
>LR880972.1:11488199-11501693 GCA_904067115.1 Aegilops sharonensis | reverse complement strand
CCCCCCCCGCGCGCCTTCGCACGGACCAGCTGACGCTCGTCGGGCCCTGAACTGTCGGGGGCCTCATCCAGCAGCCGCTGCACAGTCAACAGCTCCCTCGCGCCCACCGTCGTGAGCCGGGGGACGAGGAAGGCGGCGATGCCCCGTCGCCGCACCTACCAGACCATGGCCTCTCTGTCGATAGAGTGGGACAGAAGTGCAGGGAAGGCCGAGGCGATCGACCCGCAGGGTAGCCAGCAGTCCCACCAGAAGGAGCAGGTCCTCCCGTCCCCCACATCCACCTTTGAGAGGTCCCGATAGAGGGGCAGCAGCTTGACGAGGGCGCCCCGGTGCTCGCCAAGCACCAGCTCGCCACGCGACAGGAGAGAACAGCCGCCCGCGCCAGCCCAGATCCATGACGCCCATCTTGACGGAGGAGAGGCGTGGAGCCGGTGTATCATCTTCAGCAGCAGGCATTCGTTCTGGGTAGCCAGGTCTCGAACCCCCAAGCCACCCTCCGATTTGGCTCGACAGACCTGCCTCTAGGCCACCAGACACTGAGCTCCCGTGGCCCGCTCAGCGACGTTCCAGAGGAAGGAACGACAGAGCCGGTCCAGTGCACGAATCACATCCGGAGGCAGGAGCAACGCCGCCATGGCGTAGGTGGGCAGCGCATCGAGGATGGCATTGATGAGGACGAGCCGCCCTGCAGGCGAAAGGAGACGAGCAGCCCAACTGGCGAGGTATTAATCCACCTTCGCGATCATGGGAAGAAAGTCGGCGAAGCGTAGTTTCTCCCACGAGAGGGGGAGCCCCAGGTACGTCTGAGGGAACACGCCGGAGGCACATCCCAGGGCCGCAACAACCTGCTCCACGACGGAGCCGGCAGTGTGCATCGGGACGAGGGTGCTTTTGGCAAAGTTGATCACCAGCCCCGTGGCATCCGCAAAATGGTCCAGGATCAGCCTAAGGCGAGCCACCCCCTGCTCACACGCCCGCATGATGATCAAGGTGTCGTCAACGTACTGGAGCACCACCGCAGGGGCGTCCGGCAGGAGGGGGTGGCGGAGCACATCATCTCGACGAATGAGACGCTGCAGGACGTCGGCGACGATGATGAAGAGGTAGGGGAGATGGGGTCTCCTTGGCGCAGGCCGCACCCAACCTGGAACCACCTCCCTGGCACTCCGTTGAGAAGGACCGCCGAGCGCGAGGAGTGGAAGAGGGAGTCCAGCCATGCGCACCAAAGCGGCGGGAACCCCCTCACCTCCATGACGGCGCGTAAACTTGCTCAGTTGATGGAGTCGAAGGCTTTGGCGAAATCAAGCTTAAGCACCATCGTCGGGGCTTGCCGCCGGTGGCAGCACTGCACCAACTCCGTGGCATACACGAAGTTCTCCGAAATGTTGCGGCCTCGAACGAAGCCAGACTGGTCTTCGTAGATCAGGTGGGCGATTTGTCGTTGAAGCCTGGTCGTGAGTACTCGACAAAGGATTTTTATGTCGCCGTTTTGGAGCGAGACGGGGCAGAAATCAGCCGGGGTTGGCACCCCCGGCTTCTTGGGGAAGAGGGCGATGAAGGCCCGGTTGATGCCGTCGAGACAAGCAGTGCTGGCGTGGAACTCCTCGAAGAGATGGAGAATATCCGGCGCCACCACCGCCCAGTCAGCCTTGTAGAACGCCGGGCCCAGGCCGTCCGGCCCAGGGGCGCTGGTGCGGTCCAGGGCGTCGACCGCGGCCTTGATCTCGGATCAGGGGATCATACCACACACGGTATCACCTGATATGCACTCTTGCACCTACAGTCCGAGCTCTCGAATGAAACACGGAACCGGTCGGTGCTCATTGTACGGGACAATAGCCCACCACTTTTGGTGCTCTGCATGCACGGACCAGGATGTATTTTGTACTCCCTCTGTTTTTAAATATTTGTTTTTCTAGAGATTTCAACAAATAACTACATACAAAACAAAATGAGCGGATCTACACTCTAAAATATGTCTACATATATCTATATATGATAGTTCATTTAAAATCTCTAAAAAATAAATATTTAGGAACGGAGGGAGTAGCAAACAGACAGCCCACACACACTTTGTGCCAGACAGACAGCCCACCACTCAGCGCTGCATGCATGTATGTATGCACACAGTGAGATGCATGAGTGAGTTGTATTTAGTACCACCTCGCCAGGCAAGGGGGGAGATGCCCATCATATAAGGGGGGCTCTCATTGTCTTGCAAATGCTAGAAGCACATGACGAGGAGGGAGTAGTGCTACGGTCCAGTGGCGAATCTTGGATAAAAATGAAGGGCAGGCTCAAGTTCTCAGTACAAGGGTTGGAATGGGTAAACAATAGGCTAGACACTTGACAGTGGGCTGAGATGAGTTAGGAAGTAGTAGTAAATTTTCGTTTTACAATTTCAGAGGGCAGGCTTGAGCCTGTTGAAGCATGCCCAGTAGAATCGCCACTGCTACGGTCACATCGCGTATATTAGCCTATATGTTTTTTTTTTCCTGCCACATACAAACTCTGTTTCGTGCCCATCTACGTCAAGCCTACCAAGAACTCTCATGTCTTGCATGCCATCCGCTTGCTTCTTGGTGAAGTTCTAATTTTGACAATTTCTCGCACATCCTACTCCTAAAAATAATCTTGCAATCTCTGTAAGTTCCATGCTCCATGAACATCCAAAAAATCCGCACATGCATGCATCACCACGTTGGCTTGCATGCGGATCGACACCCGGCCCTCTGTCAGATCGATCGGTTTTTCATAGAGAAAATATATGCAATTAATCCAGACCCGATCCCATCCAGTACTTGTATTCTATTCTATTATTAGTGGTAAATGAAGCTCTGCACTGCATGGAAATGTATATAGTTAATTACTGCTGTTGGTAATTAAGCAGACAAAGGGAAGATGGAGCTGCATGTGATGAGATCGGGCGCTTGATTTGCCGGTCGGTCTCGGGATACCAACTTGTGTATCCGGCCGGCCGGCCGGGAATTGATAAAGCTTATCATCCATCTAATATGATCTGACGTGATCTGACCATCACGTGATGTCTGGTATCGATACATCACGACTGTATGCGAATCTGGGATAATAAGCTATAACTTATTAATATGGGTTCTGGGCAGCATGCAGCTGGAGCTGGGCAAAGAGCCAAAGACCCTATATAAATGCAGCACAAGGTGGGAAGCTGATCCATCCATCCATCAACCATCATCATCATATATCTATCGTAGCTAGTAGTAAACGCAGGTAGCCACCACCATCATATATCAATATATCACGACTGTATGCAAATCTGGGATAATAAGCTATAGCTTATTAATATGGGTTCTGGGCAAAGACCCTATATAAATGCAGCACAAGGTGGGAAGCTGACCCGTCCATCCATCAACCATCATCATCGTCTTCATATATCTATCGTAGCTGCCTAGTATACGCAGCAGGTAGCCACCACCACCATGGCCATGGCCATGGGCATGCCCAAGCTCGCCCTTGTCATTCTGGTGGCCGCCTTCCTCGCTGGCACCAAGGGGGATTGTGAGTACCGGCTGAAGGTGAAGACGGGGGGCTGGCCTCTGGGCGGCGAGGAGGAGGAACGCGTGTGGTTCTTGTTGTACGACGACAGCCACTCCGGCGTGACACACTGGGAAGACGACCGCGATGGTGCCAGGTTCAACCGTTGGAGCACCGACGAGTTCAGCTTCACGGACCCGAAATGCATCCGGCCGTGCCGCCTCGTCTTCGGACGGAAACGTCAAGACTGGTTCTGCTTTTCCGTCGACGTCACCGTCTCCGGGGACATCTCCTACTCCAAGTCGTTCCTTGCGCTTCGGCGGGTTCCTGCTGGCATCTTCGCCCCGGTCGACGACTGCAAGTACGCGGCTGCTTGAGCCGTCCGTCCGTCCGTCCGTGTGATTGCATGTACTACGTATTCCTCCCGCGCTTAATTTCCATGCTTGC
This sequence comes from Aegilops sharonensis, assembly GCA_904067115.1. Classification (NCBI taxonomy): domain Eukaryota; kingdom Viridiplantae; phylum Streptophyta; class Magnoliopsida; order Poales; family Poaceae; genus Aegilops; species Aegilops sharonensis. The sequence goes on along the minus strand of LR880972.1, from coordinate 11,497,736 downwards.
TTGCTTGCTTGTGTTGTGTTATTTCCTCAGTTGAATAATATAATTAATAATAAGCGGGAAGATCTTTCATTCGGTAGTTGTTTCTCCCGTCATGTACGTCCGTACTACCGAAAAAGGCTTTCGTCCCGCTTTATAGATAAAGCAACTGTTCAAGCCAAACATCCAACAAGGTTCACCAACACACACACAGAGGTCTAGCAAACAAGTAGTCAAAAAAGATTAATGCTGAGGACACAGCTCAACAAGCCCTTAAAAAGATAAAAAACACGCACACGTCCGTACTCGGTTGAATTTGTGTCGTCGTTCCCCGATGCGATCTTGCAGCTGGATGGCTGGAGAGTATCTGTTGAATGGATCTCATGTAAGGATATACATTATTTATTTTGTGAACTCCCGATGCAATCGTGCAGCTGGATGCATGGCAGGAGTGTCTGTTGAATGGATCTCATGTAAAGATATATTTATTTACGCATTCTGCAGACGCGGTCATATGGGTATGTTAGATCTCTATTCGACAAGGTTATGGCGCTGGATCCGCATATCGCTGAGTAGCACATGCATTCGAAGCGTGTGTACGAATACGGAGATGACTTTCCTTTTTAGGCATCATATTTTCTTTGGAACAGTTTAGTGGAAATGCCAACGAGTGAGTTAATTGTTCTTGTTAGCTGCAGCATCAAATTGTTCTTGTTTTCTGTGATAGCCTGAAAATGGGGTGGGGTAGGTTTCCTGGAGGCAGTTTTCTCTTTTGGAATGTATACACATCTGGTTTTTATGGTGGAAACGTAAAAATATGTTGTGCCTGATAGGACTTGAACTCCGGTAGTGTGGCCTACTAACCAACTCAACCACAGTTTGGTTGTTGTCCAACTGGCGAACCAAAAACCTCTCCGGTTCACTCAACATTATGGTTTCTAAAATTATATATAGCCTTGGACAGGAGGTGTGTGGTCGAGATCCCATCCGAAGTAGTCCCTCGAGCGTGAATTGATGGATAATGAACACGTGGACCTGAAACTGGAGATGTGTTTTAATATGCAAGTAATTGGTTTGTTTGCTCTTGTACTGGTATTTGGCAGTTGACACCTTGTGAAGCAGTGAAGAAGCTAGTGTAGTGGTGTCTCCGTTATGCCAAGATGAGGAACGCCATAGGACTGGTCCAGCTTTACAATGAGTAAATTACAGAAAACCACCAGTTTGAAGGCTAGGTCATCAGAAAACACTAGGTTACAGTTTCTTGATAAAAAAGCACCACCTCTCTCGTAGACATTTTACAAAAATCACTGATTGGCGGATTAGTCTCGTTTCAACATGTTTATGACCGGTGGGCCCCCCCTTTTGCTTACGTGGCATCACTGTTTGGTTTTAAAGCATAAACGCCCTTAACTTTCTTCCCCTCGTGCCCCCCTCCCCTCACCTCTCGCGGGCAGCCGCCGCTCCCTTCGCGGGAAGCCGCCGTCGTTCCCTCCGCAGGCAACCGCCGTCATTGCCGCTCCCTACGCAGGCCGCCGCCGCTACCTCCGCAGGCAACGGCCACCGTCGTTCCCTACGCAGGCAACCGCCGCTGTCGCCGCTCCCTCCGCAGACCACCGCCGTCGATGCTCCCTACGCAGGCCGCCGCCGTCGCTCCCTCCGCAGGCAGCCGCCGCTCCATCCGCAGGCCACCGCCGACGTCGCCGCTCCCTCCACAGACTGCTGTCGTCGCTGCTCCCTACACAGGCCCCTGCTGTTGTCGCCCGGCACCGGATCTGCAGGTTGCCGCCGCTCCCACTGCAGGGCGAGGCCGCCGCCGCTGCTCCCTCCGCAGGCCGTCCTCGACGAGCTGCAGTTGGCCGGCCAGTGGTGCGCCGCCGCTCCCTAAGCCCCGATAGTGCACCCTCTCGCCGGCGACGAGACCCATGGTCCGCCCCATCCACCTTCCTTCTGCTCGCGTGAGCCACGGGTGCCGTGCAACCGGTTTTGTGCACACGAGGGCCTGATTGTGTTTTTTTATTTTTGATTAAGAGGTGTCTATATAAAATTGTTGGGACTAGCTTGTAAATATAGATCAAAACCCATTTGGCATGGAAAGTTATGCCACATAAGCCAAATAGGGGTCCACCTGCCATAAACGCGCTCAAACGAGACTAATCCGCCGATCAATGGTTTTTGCAAAATGTTTACGAGAGAGGTGGTGCTTTTTGTCAAGAAACTGTAACCTAGTGTTTCTGATGACCTAACCCTCAAACTGGTGATATTCTGCAATTTACTCGCTTTACAATACATTTTGCTATATAGACTCAACTTCTTGATAAGTCGACAATTACGATCTCCCTAAGAAATGGCTATGCAAAATATATAGAGGGCACCAGAAATAAGCCCATGCTATCAATAGTATAGAGGGTGCGCAGTGCGATGTGTAAATTAAATAGCGCTGTTAACTCAAGGCTTTGGCGCCATCATCATCATACAAAATTAAAACGGTGCAAGTAAAAGCGAAATTCAAGTAACAGTTCAGCTGCCATCGCACTTGCATTTTCTGAAAGCATCACACTTTCTGTGAGTAAATACATGTCCAACGGCAAAATAAATAAATACGTAAAAAAATTGCGCCTATACACATCGGTTAACTTTACATGCATTGCACTACAACACGGAAGCTAAACAATGAGAGTAGAGGAGTAACGTGGAGGGTAAAAAAAGTAAGGAGTTCATGTATGTTGTGATAATCTCATGAGAGCGTCTTAAAACTCTCCACGGGATCCGACTCCTCGAGCATCACCGCTGCCTGGAAGCAGTCGGCGGCATCGGAAATCCTCCCGTCGAGCTTGTGCACCTTCCCCAGGTTGAGCCACGCCATCCGGTTCGTCGGCTCGACCCTCAGGGCGTCCGAGAGGAAGGCCCGCGCCGCCGGGAGGTACTTGCCCCCCTGCTTGGAGAGCAGCGCCCCTATGGCCACCTTGGACGACACATGCTCCAGCTCCGTCGCCGAGGCGTTCACGTAGGCCGCCATCGCCTCCTTGCTCTCGTTGCGCACCTCGTGCATGTAACCTGCATTGCATCGAATCGTGCATCGATCGGGTGAAATTTTGTAAGAGTTTGGTGACCTGAAGCTTCGGCTCACCTTCGGCTTCGAGTGTCGCGGCGGAGTATGATTTCAGGGCTCTGGCTTTCTGCAAACATACCTCGGCGTCCTTGCAGTGTGAGAGGCTGGAGTACAGATTTGCAAGACCTTGCCAGATTTCGAACTCGGTTACTCCACCAGCCTCTCCCTGAAGCATCAGTACGTGAACTAATGGAGAAAGTGCCAAGAGAAAAATAGTGCACGAATGGTACTCTCTTATTTTTTTTTTGCTGCATTTGATTAAGAAAACAAACCTCCACTTTTTTAGGCGAATTCTTCTGGGCATGAACAAGAGCAAGAAGGACCCGGTATGCCTCCACCGCTTCCATGGGCGATGATTGAGCGACCTTCAGCTTAGCCTTTATCCTGAGGAGTGACCCTTGATCCCACTTTGCGGTCTCGTCTAACGCGGCATTGGTCGCCACTTCTGCTTCGGAGTATCTTTGCTGTGCGGAGAGGACTAGTGCTAGAAACCTCCAACCTTTCGAGACCGCTCCACCGGTTGCGTCGACAAACTCTTTGGCACATCTCAACGCGGCATTCATGTTCCGCTGCTCAGTGTATTGAACTCCCATGTCGAATATTAGGTTAGGGTTGTAGCGGTCAAGAGACATCGACTCCGTAAGCGACTTCATAGTTTCTGCGTGCAACATAGCTCTTTGATGATCGGATGAAACAACCTTAGCCTTCTTACTCAGGCAACTCCCCAAGAAATGGAGGCCGGTGCTCTTCAGATGAACATCTAACGATTCCGTGTTTGCAATTGCTCTTCGTGCATACTCGACACCCTCGGAAGCAAGACGGCAGTCCTCGCTACATATCTTGGCGGCTAACAGCAATGCCATTGTATCTTTTGGGTTCTCATGCTTATTCAAGGACTTCCTCAAGAAATTCAGAGCGACTTCTTTCTGACCAACACCATAGTAGCAAAATGCTAGTGTGCTCCATCTCTCCGTCCGAGGATATATCCCGGGTAGAACCTCCTCCAGATGATTTGCAATAAGAGAAGGCTGGCTGCAAATCGACAATGCGTAGGTCAAGTGTTCCATCACCGAGGGATCCCAGTGGGTCTTTCCCTGATAAAAGTTCTTCAATACTACTGTGAGGAGTAGAATAGCTTCCTCAATATTGGTCTTGGGAACAAAAGTGCCTTCAGCTGGTGAACCAGAGCTGGGCGGACTCCACTCCACACAACCATACAACAAGAAAGCAGCAAATCTCTTTTGAATCCTTGCGATGCATTCCTCGTCGAGGTTCCACGGGCTGAGAAGAGCGCGTCTGTACGAAGCAAATGTTTCCTGAAGAGAACCGGCTTTTTTCCAGGCCTCTGGGAGAAGTTCCACAGATTTATTGATAGTTTCTTGTAGCTTCTGTTCGATGTCAGGAGTGCCATTCTTGAACATACTTTCAACAGAATCGATGACGCTTTTGCATTGTTTAGCGGCCTCTGCATGTTCAACGGGTATTTCAATAATTTGTTACAAGTCAAACATAAGCTAAAAACAGAACAACTTCCAAATGCTAATTTATTTTTGTAAAACACAATTAAAGCAATTTGTTTTAAATTTAAACAACGGTATAAAGCAATTTTGTTACCTATTGATTTTCCTAGCTTCTGAAGGGACAATGCTTTCAAGTAAATGGCTTCAAGAACAAGAGTAGCTTCTGTTGTTTTCTTCGAGGATGATGGCTGGAAGCGCTCAATGGCAGCTTGAAGGTCTATTCCATCAAACACACAAAGTGCATCTTCTACATTGCCTTTCTGAAATTCCAGCCTTCCCAAGAGAGCTCTCGCTTCCTGTTATTGATAGATGTATAAACGAACTTGGTGTAATAAACCCGCACAAAAAAACTTGGTGTAATAAACCGGAGAAAGCATGACGGTTGGAATTCTCCATGTATTAAGCTAAGTTTGAACTCCATTTATGGAAATTAATAATTGCAATGGAGATACAATAGCACGGTTCATGGGAATAGAAATATGATCAGTTCTTCGTAATATGGACAAAGAAAATGTCCCTTTCTCCATATGATTACACATTATTCAGTAAAATCTTGCTACCTATACTGGCATTAAGATTATTCACAATTCACTTACCCAAATATTTAAAGAACAAAAAAGGTCCATGTCTTACAAGCTTGCCGAATAATTCACAATTGGATAAACCAATCAATGAAATAGAACCAGAACTGAAATGAAATCACACTTCGGCATTTGACATCCCCAAGAAAGGAATTTTTTTCCAGACAAAGCCTCTCGAACAATATTTTTCGAAAAAAAATACGCATGACGCATCTTTACATTTCGGTTCATGTGAGAACAATCAAAGTCATGGCTTAACTGAATTGGCATCATCATCGCCAGCAATACGAAATTTGACATAACATTGGTGGCACTGACCAAAACACTTCAAACATGGCAATTTCTTGTCACCAAATTCACAGCATAGCAGCATTATATAAGACACGCACCGTACTACTCCCTCCATCCCATAATGTAGGATGTCCTACATTATGGGACGAAGGGAGTATCAAACAAACATTCATAAAAGAATTTCAGATATTTCGGACCTCGTAGTTGAGGGAGACCGCCTCGCCGGAGCTGGCCGGCTTTGCCTCTGCCGCTGCCGCCGGCTCCTCCTTAGCAGGGGGAGGCGAATGGGCGGCCGTGCTCGTCGCCGCCGCCGCCGCCTCAGGAGGGGCGACCTGGCCGCCGTCCTCCGGCTCCGCCATGCCAATGCAGCAGAGGGATCGCACCGACGGGCACCCGATCTCGTCGAGCTGGGAGGTGCTCGGTTTCGTCGTCGATGGAGAGAAACAGAGGCGGCAACTTCTTCCACGGTTCACATGTGTACCTTTTTTTCCACTAATTTTTCTGTCTTCTATTTTTAGTCTTTTGCGACTACTCTCTCTACCTATCGCTCTACTGCTTGTTGCCACGTGTAAAGTTCGCCAGGAATACCGAGAGAAATTTAAGGGAGTCCTGCCATTTTCCGGAAAATTTGAGTTAATGATAGTTTATTTTTTAGAGAAAGGTAAAAATAGATTGTCGGATAAGATGGCCGGATGGTCATGCATGCAATTAGAGCAACTTTAACAAAGTCGTAGTAACGCCTTTTGGACCAAAAATCACTATATCAGACACGCCAGCCATACGGCTTTGATAGTTATCATTTATGAAGGCGTTGCATATCAAGCCCACGAGCCTCCATATTTGGGGATTATGGAGCATTGGGTTGAAGGGCGCTCCATCCATCAACTGCTTGCGCAGGAGGAGGTTTTACCTCCCTCCTCAGGGTCACCCGCGTCCCGTCTCCTCGCACTACCAATGGCGCAGATGACAGATGCCCATGGCACGGAGAAACATGTTGATTAAGGCCGGCCGTCGCGTGCCAACTGCTCACGGTCATTACTGCCACGTTAGAGCATCTACAGCCGCATATGACAAATATGGCCCCTCAAACGCCCGCGGACGTACCCGGTCGCGTCTGCGGGCAGTAACCGTGCACGCCTCATTTTGTTGCGTCCATACTCGTGTATCTCAAATTCGGCTCCTCATATCCATGCAACACATGCACATATGAAAATGAACGTAAGTAGATCTTAGGACTAGCAGCAAATCTAGTTAAAATCGGGCAATTGTAGCATAAACGATCACCGGAGAACCAAAAGACCCCATCTTTAGTACCGGTTGGAGCCACGACACGGTACTAAAGGGGGTGCGTTGGCCCAGGTGAGGTGCGCAAGTTTAGTCCCACCTCACTAGCCGAGGGGCGTCCGCACTGGTTTATAAGCCCCAGTGTGGTAGCTCTCTCGAGCTCCTCTCTAAGTAGACCCTTGTGGGCTAATGAATATGTGCTGACCTGTTGGGCCTACTGGGCTAGCGGGCCTGCATCCTGACCCAACTACAGATTGGGTTTCTAGTCGTATGCAGGTCGCTGTGGCCCAGTAGGCGGGCTTTTTTCTTTAACTTTTTTTCTTTTCTGCTTTATTTATTTCTGAGTTGTTTTTTTACTGTATTTAGAATTTCTTTGTGAATATTTTTGCATTAGGTACAAAAATTACAAACTTTCTGTTAGTGCCTGTAATTTTCAAATTTGAATAGTTTAAAGTGGAATTATTTGAAATTTGTGTGAATCACTAGTTTGGGAATAACTTTACTTTAAAATAGAATATTCAATGATTCTTTTTTTATGTTTAATATTAGTGTGTTTTATCATTATATTCAATTTGGTAATACTTTGGTTATCTAAAAAAATAAAATGCCTTTGTAACAGATGAGTTTTCGTCCGAAATCCTGATACTTCGAAAGAGATTGTTCATTTTATACACGAAGTGGATCCAGTTTCTGCCATAACCCTCTCTACTTTTTTGCACATGCTATGTGGGTGAAATGATGATACCATGCCAACTTTCAACCTTTTCAGAGTTCATTTGTAGTGCTTTTCAAATTCAGGGTCATTTAGCTCAAAAAAATCAGTAAATGCGTAAAAAATAGCAAATAATGTCAGAAAGGGTTGGAAGTTGATGACGTGGCTTGAACGCACAAAAAGTCTGGAGTTGTAATAAGTTAAAAAAATGAATTGCCTTTGTAACAGATGAGTTTTCGTCCGAAATCCTGATACTTCAAAAGAGATTGTCCATTTTGTACATGAAGTGCATCTAGTTTTTGTCGTAACCCTCTCAACTTTTTTGCACATGCTATGTAGGTGAAATACTGATACCATGCCAACTTTCAACCTTTTCAGAGTTCATTTGTAGTTCTTTTCATTTTCAGGGTCATTTAGCTCAAAAAATCAGTAAATGAGCTGAAAATTAGCAAATGAAGTCAAAAAGGGTTGAAAGTTGATGACGTGGCTTTGAATGGTGCATATTGAACCCACAAAAAGTCTGGAGTTGTAATAAGTTAAAAAAATGAATTGGCTTTGTAACATATGAGTTTTCGTAAAGAGATTGTCCATTTTTGTACACTAAGTGCATCCAGTTTTTGCCGTAGCCCTCTCAAATTTTTTGCACATGCTATGTGGGTGAAATGCTGATACTATGCCAACTTTCAACCTTTTCAGAGTTCATTTGTAGTGATTTTCAATTTCCGGGTCACTTAGTGTAAAAAATCTATAAATGAGCTGAAAATTAGCAAATGAAGTCAGAAAGATACACGTTTGTCCGAAGCACAAAAGTACATGTTTCAAATGCAAAACACATAAGCATCCTAACTATTACAAAGATTCCCTACTGTCTTTGGGTGTGAAACTTTTTCTTCGCGTGTGTCCCTTTGCGCCGTAACCATGGACAATCTTCATCATTTAACTGGATGCTCGGGTCAATGTTCACTGTGAAGGGAGCAATTTCATGAAACTTTTCATAATCTTTTGACATGTCTGTCTTGTCATCCACTTCCCATGATGTTTCTTTTCCCTGAAAGAACTATGTGGCGCTTTGGCTCATCATATGATGTATTCGCTTCCTTATCTTTTCTTTTTCTCGGCTTAGTAGACATGTCCTTCACATAGAAAACATGCGCCACATCATTATGTAGGACAGATGGTCTGTATGCGTATGCAAGATTGTTGAGATACACTGTTGTCATTATGTACTGCGGGTCTTCTGTTACCCCGCCTCGTGTCAGATTGACCCATTTGCACCGAAACAAAGGGACCTTGAAACCACGTCCATAGTCAAGTTCCCATATCTCCTCTATGTAACCATAATATGTGTCCACTCCCCTCTTGGTTGCTGCATCAAAGCGTACACCACTGTTTTGGTTGGTGCTCTTCAAATCTTGGGCGATCGTGTAAAATGTATTACTATTTATCTCGTACCCTTTGAAAGTCATTATATTCGAAGATGGTAACTGGGACAGCAAGTACAAGTCATCTTCAACAGCGGCGTCATGCAATACTGAACACTACTAGGGAAAAGGCTAGCAGCAGCGCGGGTTTTAGGTGTATCAGTAGCGCGGGGAGGGGCGCTACTAATAAGGCGCTACAGCTAACATATAGCAGTAGCGCATGGTCACCGGCACTACTGCTACACAAGTGTAGCAGCAGCGCGGTTACTGGGAGCACGCTACTGCTAGTAGCTGTAGCGCCCTTTGCAGCAACGCGCTACTGCTATAGCGGCGCTGCTGCTAACTTCTATACACTCGCTACTGCTAATTTAACAGGTTTTTTGTTTTTTGGGCATATTTGTTTTGTATTTGAACAGGCTTTATAGAAGAATCTTTAGCACATAGAAATGTCATCATGATACACATACAAATGCCTGCGAGACCACGAATATAATCATAGCATATACATACAAATAGTCTCATCATAATCATCATCCAACACAAAGTGGTCTCTCGTCATCATCTCGAAAATAGCGATACAAGTCCTTGATTACTTGCAAATACATCGTCATCCATCTAAACAATGGTATACGCGAGAAGAGCT
>LR880972.1:11420110-11452585 GCA_904067115.1 Aegilops sharonensis | reverse complement strand
AAGATCTATGAGGATAGATCAAAAACGCTAAATGGTACTTTCAAATGAGCACATACCTTGACATGATCTTGAAGGTGTTCAAGATGGATCAGTCAAAGAAGGAGTTCTTGCCTGAGATGTAAGGTACGAAGTTAAGACTTAAAGCTCGACCACGGCAGAATAGAGAGAAAGGACAAAGGTCGTCCCCTATGCTTCAGACGTAGGCTCTATAGTATGCTGTGCTATGTACCGCACCAGAAGTGTGCCTTGCCATGAGTCAGTCAAGGGGTACAAGAATGATCCAGGAATGGATCATTGGACAACGGTCAAAATTGTCCTTGGAGTAAATAAAGGACATGTTTCTCGATTATGGAGGTGATAAAGAGTTCGTCGTAAAGGGTTACGTTGATGCAAGCTTTAACACCTATCCGAATGACTCTGAGTAGCAAACTGGGTACGTATAGTGGAGCAACCATTTGGAATAGCTCCAAGTAGAGCATGGTAGCTGCATCTAGGAGATGACATAGATATTTGTAAAGCACACACGGATCTGAAAGGTTCAGACCCATTGACTAAGAACCTCTCTCACAAGCAAAACATGATCAAACCCCAGAACTCATTGAGTCTTAATCACATGATGATGTGAACTAGTTTAGTGACACTAGTAAACTCTTTGGATGTTGGTCGCATGGCGATGTGACCTATGAGTGTTGATCACATAGCGACGTGAACTAGATTATTGACTCTAGTGCAAGTGGGAGACTGTTGGAAATATGCCCTAGAGGCAATAATAAATTGGTTATTATTATATTTCCTTGTTCATGATAATCGTTTATTATCCATGCTATAATTGTATTGATAGGAAACTCAGATACATGTGTGGATACATAGACAACACCATGCCCCTAGTAAGCCTCTAGTTGACTAGCTCATTGATCAACAGATGGTTACGGTTTCCTGACCATGGACATTGGATGTCGTTGATAACGGGATCACATCATTTGGAGAATGATGTGATGGACAAGACCCAATCCTAAGCCTAGCACAAAGATCGTGTAGTTCGTATGCTAAAGCTTTTCTAATGTCAAGTATCTTTTCCTTAGACCATGAGATTGTGCAACTCCCGGATACCGTAGGAATGCTTTGGGTGTACCAAACATCACAACGTAACTGGGTGGCTATAAAGGTGCACTACAGGTATCTCCGAAAGTGTTTGTTGGGTTGGCACGAATCGAGACTGGGATTTGTCACTCCGTGTATCTGAGAGGTATCTCTGGGCCCACTCGGTAGGACATCATCATAATGTGCACAATGTGACCAAGGGGTTGATCACGGGATGATGTGTTACGGAACGAGTAAAGAGACTTTCCGGTAACGAGATTGAACAAGGTATCGGCATACCGACGATCGAATCTCGGGCAAGTACAATATCGCTAGACAAAGGGAATTGTATACGGGATCGATTGAGTCCTTGACATCGTGGTTCATCCGATGAGATCATCGTGGAACATGTGGGAGCCAACATGGGTATCCAGATCCCGCTGTTGGTTATTGGCCGGAGAGTTGTCTCGGTCATGTCTACGTGTCTCCCGAACCCGTAGGGTCTACGCACTTAAGGTTCGATGACGCTAGGGTTATAAAGGAAGTTTGTATGTGGTTACCGAATGTTGTTCGGAGTCCCGGATGAGATCCCGGACGTCACGAGGAGTTCCGGAATGGTCCGGAGGTAAAGATCTATATATGGGAAGTCCTATTTTGGCCACCGGAAAATGTTCGGGATTTTTCGGTATTGTACCGGGAAGGTTCTAGAAGGTTCTGGAGTGGGGCCCACCTGCATGGGGGGACCCACATGAACGTGGGTAGTGGAGGAAAGGCCCCACACCCCTGGTCAAGGCGCACCAAGATCCCCCCTTAGAAGGAATAAGATCATATCCCGAAGGGATAAGATCAAGATCCCTAAAAAAGGGGGATAACAATCGATGGGGAAGGAAATGATGTGATTTCTTTCCTCCCACCTTTGCCAACGCCCCAATGGACTTGGAGGGCAAGAAACCAGCCCCCTCCACCCCTATATATAGTGGGGAGGCGCATGGGAGCTTCACCCTTGCCCCTGGCGCAGCCCTTCCCCTCTCCCAAGTCCTCCTCCTCTCCCGCGGTGCTTGGCGAAGCCCTGTAGGATTGTCACGCTCCTCCATCACCACCACACCGTCGTGCTGCTGCTGGATGGAGTTTTCCCCAACCTCTCCCTCTCTCCTTGCTGGATCAAGGCGTGGGAGACGTCACCGGGCTGTACGTGTGTTGAACGCGGAGGTGTCGTCCGTTCGGCACTAGGATCTCTGGTGATTTGGATCACGACGAGTACGACTCCTTCAACCTCGTTCTCTTGAACGCTTCCGCTTAGCGATCTACAAGGGTATGTAGATGCACTCTCCTTCCCCTCGTTGCTAGTTTCTCCATATATAGATCTTGGTGACACGTAGGAAAATTTTGAATTTCTGCTACGTTCTCCAACAACTCTCTCACCTTTCCTCCATTACATTGTGTGTGCGTTCGTTGATGATTACAATGCTAACGAGGAGTGTTGTGTTGCTGGCAGCGGTTGAAAAAGAGAGATTGAAGACCCAGGAGCTTTTGGAGGAGGCAAAAAGGGAGGCAACAGAGAGGGAGAGGGAGAGGGAGGAGAGGACGGCTAAGCTGTTGGAGCAGGAGAGGAACCGGAACGAGGCGTCCCACCGGGCCCTATATGAACTCATCGTGGTACGTTTCTCGTGCATATTAGCCCAATCATGCACGTAATGTTCACATTACTAACTAATATGACTGACTCGTGAGAACCAAATGTGCAGACCATGTGCGAGAAAAATGGTCAGGCCCCTCCGCCGATGCCCCAGATTGCTCCGGCGACCACGGTGAGTTTGATTTGAATGGTCCTTAGTTACTACTATTCACATTTCAGTTTGCATCATGCTAACGAGACATTATTGGAAATGATCTTTGGTTCAGCATGACTCCCAACAAGCATCGACCAATCCTTCCGCGTCTGCCAATGCCGGAACCCCGACCGGTCCTTCACCTCCGTCTGCCACTGGCGCAGCCCTGACCATTCCTACACCTCCGTGATAACGGTATTTTTCTTCTTATTTAGCCTGTTTAGTCCAGTTATGACATAATTTATCCTATTTAGTCCACAAATGACATAATAAGATGAAGAAAATTAAGAAAGAGGAAGAAAAGAAGGAATATAAAGAAAAGAAGAAGAAAAAGTTCGTCTTCTTCTTCTTCTTCTTCTTCTTCTTCTTCTTCTTCTTCTTCTTCTTCTTCTTCTTCTTCTTCTTCTTCTAAATTATTCAAGTGATGAGGAAATAAGCAATGGATCACACGGGCGCACACCGTGCATTTGATTGCCTTGGGTCAAGCACATCCTTGAGTACTGAAAGGTCCTAAACTAGTCTAGATCGCTACGGCTCTCCATCAAGAGACGGCCTAGCCAGCGACCGCCTACCCAAAAAGTTAGGGTTCCTCTGCCGGTCCGCTCCGTCTCTCGTGGCCTTAGGGTCATGGAGGCGGAGTGGATCCGGACCCTTGCCGGCAGGAGGGCCCCGCTTTTAGATCTTTTTTCAAGACTTGTTAGGGTTTGTGTCCTACTCAGGAAGACGAGAAGGCGGCGACTCTCTGAAGATGGAAAAAAGGTCTTCCCGCCTAGCCCCGTTCTGGTGATGCGTCTAGCATCATCGGTGGGCTTGTGGAGGTGCTCCGGTGGATCTATCTTTGATGGATTTGCTCGGATCTGTTCGTCGTTTGTCTTTGTTCGTGTGTCTTCAGGTTGGATCCTTCTTATCTACACTCTTCATCAGCGGCGGTTACTATTCTGGTGCGTTGGTTCTACGGGGCCTTAGCACGACGACTCCCCGACTGTCTACTACAACAAGGTTCGCCCGGCTCCAGCGAGGGAGGGGCGATAACAACGGCGCGCCTTCGGCTTGCTTCAGTGCTTATAATCGTCGTTAGATGGTCTACGGATCTAGATGTAATTTCTATTATTTTTAGTATTTGTTTCACTACCATGATTGAAGATGAATAGATCGCAAGTTTATCTCGCAAAAAAAAAAAGCACATCCTTGAGTAACATTTTGTTTTGCTGGGTCACATGCAGATAGTGGAGTACTCAACCGAGGAACGACGGATGGCATGCAGATAGTTGAGCCGAGGAACGACGGACGACACAACTCAACCGAGCATGCACGTACATACTCCCTCCGTTTCAAAACAGATGACTCAACTTTATACTAACTGAGACCTTTTACAGGACATCTAACTATTTTGGCCTGTTCATTTTTGTGATCCAACGGTGGAGATAGGGCAATACTACATCCTAATATGGGTAGTATATTGAGGCGAAAAGGACACTTTGGGCATTATTATTCTATTATTATAGATTCCTGCAGCCAGTTTTCCCTTGGTTAGTCGAACAGCTCTCGCCGGAGCTGACATTCAAGTTGCGCTCCATGGTCGCCGACCCGGCCAACTTGGAAACCGCGGCGCGGCCAGTGCTAGCTTGAACACCCTGCAGATGACCAGCCTAGACCTGAAATACGAGTCGATTTCGAGCGGCTCGAGCTTTTTTTGCAGCCCTAACCCCTAGATTACCACGTTTAGTATACTGACTGTACATATTAATCCAACTGCTAACCAAGCCCGTACAGAGAGCCCACTCAGCAGCAAAGCGAGCCCATGAGGCCTCCTTGTACACACAACACGCCACCGGTGAAAAAAAAAACACGCCACCTGTGGCTGCCTTTCGGCGATCGCAGAACCTCGACGCCACCTCCATGGCGCCCTCCAATCCTCCACTACTAGTGTACGAGGTATCACTATCGGGTCTTCTTAATTTCGTCCCTGTCTTAGATTACTAGTGTTTGATTAAATTTGATGTCCCCGATGCTAAGTTAGGAGTAGCAGTGTAGGCCAATATTACCTGTCCATGGGGGTAGATATTGGTATTCCTGGCTGGGTGGGGCGGAATTATAGGACCAGATTGAGTTTGTCCACGGATTTTTTGTCATGAATTTATTTGTCAGTGGAGATAGGTTAGGAATAGTATGAAAATAAATTTGTTCCTACTCAATGGTAATAAAGTGGGAGTATATTTTATTTATATTAGTTCTTCTGTATATGAAATATTTTGAATTATTGGGCCCTTGTTTGATTTTTGTCCCGGGGACCTGAATTTCTGGAGACGCCCCTGCAGATGACCTACCCGTCCTCCCAAACCGATAACTAGTCGTCGGAACTGACACTTGCGTTGCTGAAGAAGCGGGGGATGGTGGGGTTACGGGGATGGAGATGAGCGTGAGACTCCGCAGTGTGTACGGTCTGGAATACGCTGCTCTCCTACGGCGGTGCTGTCAAGCCAATGTCCACTAGGTACTGATAAGATCCGAATGACCAGACAACAGTACATCAGCGGCGTTGTTTTGCATGGCATGCTTCCGGCTGAAAAGTTTCTTCATTAATGGAGACTCTGAGCAGGAGCAGCGGTCGTGGCGTCGTCCTCTTCGTCGACCTTCCGCATCGGCGGGGGTGCAACAGCAGGCGAGGGGCGTGCTGCGGCGCTGATACATGCAACATGCAATTGAGGTACGACCACGATCGATTAATTTTTGTTTTCCTACTACTCGATTGATCCCTACCAACTACTTCCTCTGTTCCTAAATCCAAGTTTATGGAGAGATTTCAGTATGGACTACATACAGAGCAAAACGAATGAATCTACACTCTAAAATGCATCTATATACATTCGTATGTGGTTCATAATGAAATCTCTACAAAGACTTATATTTAGGAACGGATGGAGTACATGCATGTAACGGTGATCGATTAAGTAGGGAGGCAGGGAACTGAGTCGATCGTGGACTTGTAGACACAAATTTACCCATGGGGAAATTACGAAGCTGTCCTCCAATATTATAAGCCGATATATATCAACAGTTGGATCTAACTTAATACTATACCTCCAATTTGATAGTATGATGCACCGCAAAAAATCCCTAACTTTAGTATACAATGGTGGAAGAAACAATTATTGAATGAAAGATCTTCCTGCTTATTAATTATACGGGATCTATAACTCCCGAACATTCGGATTTTCTAGACCTGGAGCCGAACGAGCTCATAGCCACTGCACGAATCTAGATGGTCTATGAGTGGCGGCGGCCGGCAGAAGCTGTTCCGACGAATTCCGACGAATTGGGAGCTCCTCCTGCACGTCGAGAGCACCGTCCGACACCAAGCGCGCGCGCATGCTGCGTCCAGGAGTGCGAGCAGCGTGGCGCTGCCGGTTGCGCCCGCCACCCACATCCTGGCGCGGTAGCATGGTCGGCGGGGACCCGTTTGTGGCGTCGTGTTGCCGGGTCGCGGAGTGCGGCGGCGAGGATGTGGGATGGCTGCATCGGGCGGCTACGTAGCTGACATATATGGAGGCGGCCGCGACACTCGAGGAGAGGGAGCGGCTAGTGATGGGGCCAAGGGCTGGGTGCTCCCGTCGTCGCACACGGTCGCTGAGGAGAGCCGGCGGCTATGGAGGACGTCGAGCCGGTGGCTATGGAGGACGTCGAGCCGGCGGTGGCAGTCGCTCCCGCTTCTGTTTTCAGGTGTCCGAGTGTATCAACGACGTCGTCAGCTGCCGACCCCTCCATTTGGGGCCTGCTCGAGGTACAAGACGCACCCATCCATCTCATCGCTGTGATTTTTGTTGAAGCCGCAAGCCTGATTGATCAATCCAGTCCACCAATGTTGTTTCAGTATTTTGCCATGCTTTGTGCAATTGTGTTTTTGCACTGCCATTCAGTACAAGTAGACTGCCAAGCATAATTGATCGTTTGAGACAATCTCTGTTTTGGTTCAGTAAAGACATGTTCATTTTACTCTCGGAGTGATCCATCAAGTCCTTGTATGAATGTTTGGTTGATTGGTTCGGTACATATGGCCATGCAACTGAAGAAGAAACAAAATCTACAATCATTGATCGAGCATAATATGGGCAAACATTTTTTATTGCCATGCCAATTTAAATTTGTTATTTGACATGGCGAATTTACTTTTATTGCAAAGACGAAGGCAATTTTTTGGCGAATAACCATGGCAAATTTAGTTCAGGTGTCATCGCAAATTTCTTAATTTAACCATGGCAACTCTATTTTTCATTTGATCATGTTAAATTTAGTAATTGACCATGTCAAATTTTGGTTCATAGATGATGGCAAGTTTCAATTTCTCACTAATTAACCATGGTAACTTCTTTTTATTTGATCTTGGTAAGTTTAGAAATTGATCATGGCAATTTTAGTTTCATGTATTTTGCATGGCAACATTTGTTTTAGACAAGACGATGGCAATTTTTAGTAAATGGCCATGGCAAATAAAGTTCACGGCTCATGGCAAATTTTATAATTAAACATGGCAAAAAAAATTGTAATTGAGGATGGCAAATTTTCTGAATGTTAAGAACATCCACAGCTTCTGTCATGCCCTTGTTTAGCAAATTTTACTCCATATTTTTGCCATGGCAACAATACTTTTATTCACATGGCAAATTTTAGTTTTAGTTGCCATGGCAATTTTTTAGTTTAAGTTGCCATGGCAAATTTATCATAAAAAGCAAGGCAATTTTGCTTTAAATATGATGGCAAATTTACATTTCCGAAACATGGCAAATTTAACTATGTAGCACGGTAAATATACTTGTATAGCCATGTCATTTTTAATTTATTTTCATGGCAAAAGTACTCCATTTTTTCCATGGCAAAAATTAATCCATTTTCTGGCATGGCAGTTTTTCACTCCATTTTTGCCATGTCAAATTTAACTCCATTTTTTGCCATGGAAAAAATTAATTTTATTTCACATGGAAAATTTTAGTCTAAGTTGCCATTGCAAATTTTATTTTAAGTTGCCATGGCAAATTTTTGTAAAGAGCATGGAAATTTAATTTAATTATTATGGCAAAATTACATTTGTAGAACATGACAAATTTTGCTATGTAGCATCTTAAATATACCTGTGTAGCCATGGCATTCTTTAATTTATTTCCATGGAAACTTCTTCCTTTTTTGCGCCATTTTTAAACATAAACTTGAACATGGCAAATTTTGTATAGAATGGCAAAAATCCATGGCAATTTTGTTGTGCAAAAGACCAGTGTTTATTAGTCACAGAAAAACTGGGCTTTTTACTTGTCATAACTTAATATGAGCTTTATTTTTCGATGTTCTTTTCACATGAACAAGGCCAGGCCTGGTGCATTGGGAGTTCGGGCTGGGGCGTTCTCTTTCCGAACTGAGAAGTTCGATCGATGCCTATCCTGTTCCGAAAGACGTTCGGTACGGGGTGCTCCCAGAACGAACGGTCGGGAGTTATCGACGTCCTAATTCTATTATTCAACTGAGGAAATAACACAACACAAGCAGCAAGCAAGCAGGGAAAGCGCGGGAGGAATACATAGTACATGCAATCAAGCGGACGGAGGGACGGCTCAAGCCGCCGCGTCCTCGCACTCGTCGATCTCGGCGGGGCTGCGAGACTCAACCAACTGATTCACATGGAACGACTTGGAGTAGGAGATGTCCCCGGAGACGGTGACGTCGACGGAATAGCAGAGCCAGTCCTATGGCGTTCCTCATCTTGGCATAATGGGGACACCACTACACTAGCCTCTTCACTGCTTCACAAGGTGTCAACTGTCAAACCAGCAGACACAAAGAGCAAACAAACCAATTACTTGCATATTAAAACACATCTCCAGTTTCAGGTCCAGGTGTTCATTATCCATCAATTCACGCCCAAGGGACTACTTCGGATGGGATCTCGACCACACACCTCCTGTCCAAGGCTATATATAATTTTAGAAACCATAATGTTGAGTGAACCGGAGAGGTTTTTGGTTCGCCAGTTGGACAACAACCAAACTGTGGTTGAGTTGGTTAGTAGGCCACACTACCGGAGTTCAAGTCCTATCAGGCACAGCATATTTTTACGTTTCCACCATAAAAACCAGAGGTGTCCACATTCCACGAGAGAAAACTGCCTCCAGGAAACCTACCCCAGCCCATGTTCAGGCTATCACAGAAAACGGCCTCCTGCAAAAAATCAGGATCGAACCCTCCCAACAAATGCGTGCGATGGTGATCCGATGGCTGGCGAGTCGTTTGGCTGTAACGTTAAGTTCGAATCATTTGCCAGATAGTTTTCTTTGTAAACTTTACTAGAAAAATATAATTATCCACAAAATGTTTTGTGGCATATAACTTATTATGCTAGTTAAATTTATGGCCAATGTTTGACCAAGAATACGATGGAACCAATAAACAAGAAGGAACTAGAATATGCATGTAAAGTCGCATCTCATAAGCCCATCACACCATATGGCTATTTTTCAGTCAAGATCTTCCGCAAAAAATAAAAAAATAAATAAAAATAAAACAGATCTAGTCAGTTTGATGCTGCAGCTAACAAGAAGAATTAACTCACTGGTTGGCATTTCCACTAAAGTGTTCCAAAGAAAATATGATGCCTAAAAAGGAAAGTCGTCTCCGTATTCGTACACACGCTTCGAATGCATGTGCTACTCAGCGATATGCGGATCCAGCGCCATAACCTTGTCGAATAGGGATCTAACATACCCACATGACCGCGTCTGCAGAATGCATAAATAAATATATCTTTACATGAGATCCATTCACCAGACACTCCTGCCATGCATCCAGCTGCAAGATTGCACAAGTAAGACAACTCTTCCCGCTTATTAATTATTCAACTTCCCCGCAAAAAAGTACTAATTATTCAAGTGATGAGGAAAGGAAATAAGCAATGGATCACACGCACACCGTGCATTTGATTGCCTTGGGTCAAGCACATCCTTGAGTAACATTTTGTTTTGCTGGGTCACATGCACATATATGATGGAGTATATGTATAACACCAGGCTGAGGAACGACGACACAAATTCAACCGAGTACGGACGTACATGGCGGGAGAAACAATTACCGAATGAAAGATCTTCCCGCTTATTATTAATTATATTATTCAACTGAGGAAATAACACAAGCAAGCAAGCAAGCAAACAAGCAGGGAAATTAAGCGCGGGAGGAATAGGTAGTACATGCAATCACGCGGACGGACGGACGGCTCAAGCCGCCGCCGCATCCTTGCAGTCGTCGACCTCGGCGGGGCTGCGAGAGTCAACCAACTGATTCACATGGAACGACTTGGAGTAGGAGATGTCCCCGGAGACGGTGACGTCGACGGAATAGCAGAGCCAGTCCTGACGTTCCCGGAAACTGTCGTCGATGCTGAGGACGATGCGGCACGGCCGGATGCATTTCGGGTCCGTGAAGCTGAATTCGTCGGTGCTGCCACGGTTGAACCTGGCACCATCGGCGTCTTCCTCGTGTGTCACGATGGGGCCGCCGCCGCCCTGGCTGTCGGCGAACAACCAGAAGTTCACGAAAGCCTCCGTGCCGTCCCCAGGCCAGTCCCCCGTCTTCACCTTCAGCCGGTACTCACAATCCCCCTTGGTGGTGCCGCTGCCAGCGAGGAAGGCGGCCACCAGAATGACAAGGGCGAGCTTGGGCATGCCCATGGCCATGGCCATGGTGGTGGTGGCTACCTGCTGCGTATACTAGGTATAGCTACGATAGATATATGAAGACGATGATGAGGGTTGATGGATGGACGGATCAGCTTCCCACCTTGTGCTGCATTTATAAAGGGTCTTTGGCTCTTTGCCCAGCTCCAGCTGCATGCTGCGCTGCGCCTATAGTAATAAGGTTATCCCAGATTTCGCATGCAATCGTGATTGATGCCATCCCTGCTGCCTGATTTCCAACGAGTTAGGGAAATCAGATGGGATCAGGACATCACGTGATGGTCAGATCACATGGATGATAAGATTTATCAACACACAAGTTGATGTCCCGAGACCGACCGGCAAATCAAGCGCCCGATCGCATCACATGCAGCTCCATCTTCCCTTTCTCGATCGGCTTACCAACAACAGTAACTATATACAGCTAGGGCTGGACCAAAAGCTCGTAGCTCGCGAGCTTAATGAGCACTCGAGTGTTCGGCTCGTTAAGCTCGGAGCTCGCTTCTTAATGAACAGAGCCAATCATTGATTTCAGCTCGTTAAGCTTAACGAGCTTAACAAACAAGCTCACGACTTTCATGAGTAGCTCGTTAAGCTCATTAGTAACAACATAACACATATTTTTATCTTACGTGACAAACTTTTTGTACCACCTCAGCCCATCAATTCAATCTAATCGACATATGAGGCAACAAACTAGTGCATTTTTTTGTAATCACCATATTTCATCTTGAAAACCACACCTACACATTCATCATGTATATCATAACACATTATAATCTGTTAACGAGCGCTCGCGAGCGCTCACGAGCTTAACGAGCTTAAAACGAGCCGAGCCGAGCAGGGTTTTCTGCTCGTTAATCTTAACGAGCTTAACGAGCCGAGCCTTAACGAGCACGAGCTTAACGAGTACGAGCTTAACGAGCCGAGCTGCTCGTTAGTCCACCCCTATATACAGCTTCATTTACCACTAATAATAGAATAGAATACAAGTATTGGATGGGATGGGATCTGGTCTGGATTGTATATTTTCTCTCTCCGAAAAACCGATCGATCTGACAGAGGGACGGGTGTCGATCCGCATCCGCATGCAAGCCAACGTGGTGATGCATGCATGTGCGTGTACTAGCACCATCAAGAACGTACAGGCTGGAGAGTAACATGCAGAATGGAAGGGGCGGAGCTGCAGCAACACGCGGTGGGAGTAGATTGAGAACTCGGGATGGTATTTTTTCACGGAATTTCACACGGGAGTAGATTGAGAACCCAGGTTCAATATCCTCAAATTTCAGTTTATTTCTTAATTTTTTTACTATTTTTTATATTTAATATTCGTATAGGGGTGTGGAGCACCCAGGAGCTCTTGTGTATTTGTCCCCTTGCTCTTCTTTATGTAAATTTTACAAACATTATCAGTATAATAGGCTTTTTAATACATATGTTCTTCTCACCAATTTTATTTTACCTTGCAAGGCAAAACTGATCAAACTGAGCCAATCTGCTCTCTATCACAATCATTTATTTAGGACATGGAGCTAAGGGCATCTCCAAGATAGACCCATAAACCTCCCGCAATCGTCTCGGTCGTGCTGTCCGGACAGCCGAAGCCATCCAACGCGGTCCTGTATCGGTCCGTGGGGCGATCCGGACGCAATTTCTTCCGCAAAACGGAGACAAAAGTGGGGGAGCTTTGCGGGAGTCCAAAATATGTGAAACATAGGAATCCAACACCCTAGGTCCACCCAAAACCCTTTTCGGACCCCGCGACTCCATCCTTCTCATTTTCTCCCCTTCTTTCTCTCTTGCCGTTGCCGCCACTCCACCACTCCGGCTACCACGCCACACCCTTGCCGGAAATCTGCGTCTCCGTCACCTCCGGCGCTCCAGCAGAGCTCCCTGCGGCTTCTCCTCCGTCTCCGTTCAACCCCCTATCCTCCGACCGCCCTGCCAGGTATGATCCTCTACTGTGCCTGGCAACTGTTCGATGAATCGCCGGAGCTGAAAACAGTTGTCCCTTCTTCTTTTTAGCAATAGATTCCGATTTGGAGTACATACATGAGCAGTATGTTGAGTCTTCTGACGGCTCGTAGGACGTGAAGGAGTACTCCGATGAGATGGTGATGACCCACAAGTATAGGGATCAATCGTAGTCCTTTCGATAAGTAAGAGTGTTGAAACCAACGAGGAGCAGAAGAAAATGACAAGTAGTTTTCAGCAAGGTAATTTCTGCAAGCACTAAAATTGTAGGTAACGGATAGTTTAATAGCAAGATAATTTCTAATGAGCAAGTAACAGTAACAGTAACGAAAGTGCAGTAAGGTAGCCCAATCCTTTTTATAGCAAAGGACAGGCCGGAACGGCAGGTAAATACCGCATATAGAAAAGTGCAGTAAGGTAGCTCGAAGGTGGCCATATCGCCTCGCCTGCGCCAAAGAAGCACATTCTCGTCAGATATTAGCTAGCAGCTAGATATATACTCCATTCATGTCACATACAGAGTAAAGACTAGTACTATAACAACCACAAGCAGAGCCGATTCATTCATGACATGTGAATCGTCTCTGAAGAAAAGATCCCCTATTTGATGATCTGATACGAACAAGTACTGAGCTAGTACTACACACATCAACCGTAATCGATGGCTCATCTGTCCGGTTCCTCTGCTAGATGCAGATCAGCCATTCCCCACCCCCAGAAGGAACGAAGAATAAACAAGATCTTTTTTTCTGGCGGTGTTCCATTCCGGCGGCATCTCTCCTCCCACCGAATCCATCGACGAATCCACCAAGCCCGGGGGGTTACTACCCCCACGAATCCCCCCTCCCACCGACCACCGCTCGACGAACGAACGAACAAACAAACCCTAGAATAGCAGAGCAGAAGCCCCCAGGGACGGCGTCTCGGCCCATTCAGGCGGACAGGACTAATCCCGGACGGACCAACAAGAGCCTGGAGACAGACAGAGAACGGCAGGAGGAGCGATCTGATTCGAGCACCGGAATCGAAGGGGTGACGTAGAAGGGAGTCAATCACCTGCGGTGGCTGCGGGTCGACGACGGTCCTGGCGGCGAGATCCCGGAGGTCGCGTAGCGGAGCGCGGTGAGTAGTGGGACAGGCCGGAACGGTCTCTTAGAGTGTCCACCATATCTATCTATATGCGGTATTTACCTGCCGTTCCAAGTAAATTTGCATGTGCCAAACTCTAAACCTTCAAATAATAATCTGTTTTGTATGCTCAAATCGCTAATGTAGCAACTAGGGGCTGTCAGTATCTTCCATGCTAGGTGGGTTATTCTCACGATGAGTGGACTCCGCTCATCATTCACGAGAAAAATGGCTGGTAAGTGGGATGTCCATTCCCATGATCAAAAGATCAAAATCAAATCAAAATAATTGCAAACAAAAACTCCCCCAGGATTGATGTTAGTTGGAGGCACCCATTGTTTCGGGCAAGCCATGGATTGATGATTGTTGATGGAGGGGGAGTAAAAACTTTACCATTCTGTTTGGGAACCGCCTATGATGTATGTAGTATGGAAGATATTGGGAACTTTTGGTTGTTATGTTGACAATGAAAGCATACCTCTCAAAATTATTTATCTCCATTTCAAAATGGAGCTCTGGCACCTCTGCAAATCCCTGCTTCCCTATGCGAAGGGCCTATATTTTACTTTTATGCAAGAGTCAGTAGTATTCCTTCTCATTCGAACCTACTCTTTAGTTGGCAAGCATCATGTGATGGGGAAAGATCTAAGCATATATGGCCATTCAAATATATTTGATCATGAATTATTATTGTTGACAATTATCTATATGATAAGTAAGTTGGGAGGCGAAACATTAATCCCCTATCTTTCTCTGTGTTCGATAGATGCTATTTGTTCCAAAAATATGCTTTGAGTGGTAGGAATCATGGAAGACTATATGATAGTTGAGTATGTGGGATTTGCTAAATCAAAGCTCTGACATAGACCCTTCCTGAAAATAAGATGAATTGCAATTGTTTGATGACTGCGAAAGTAGTTTGATAGTTTTAAAGAAAGTTTATGATCTATGCTTTAACATGTGAATAGCTTGTTACTTGATCATAAATTTTTTTATGAGATGAACTACTATTAAGATATATATAATGATGCTAGAAAAGGTGATTGAAATTATCATTGATCAAACTTATGCACCTGCTAGCAATCACACTTCATAAATTCTTTCTTTTATCATTTACCTACTCGAGGACGAGTAGGAATTAAGCTTGGGGATGCTGATACGTCTCCAATGTATCTATAATTTATGAAGTGTTCATGCTATTATATTATCCATCTAGGATTTTTTTATATGCATTTCTATGCTATTTTATATGACTTTTGGGATTAACCTATTAACCTAGAGCCCAGTGCCAGTTTCTGTTTTTTCCTTGTTTTTGAGTTTTACAGAAAAGGAATATCAAACGGAGTCCAATTCACATGCCAATTTTTGACGAATTTTTATGGACCAAAAGAAGCCCCAGGAGTGCAAGAGTTGCGCCAGAAGAGTCCCAGGCTGCCCGCAAGGGTGGGGGCCACGCCCACCCCCCTAGGGCGTGCCCCCTACCTCGTGGAGAGCCCGGAGACCCCTCTGACGTGAAACCTACGCAAAAAATCCTATAAATACTGAAACCTCCTAGGAGCAGAATAGATCGGGAGTTCCGCTGCCGCAAGCCTCTGTAGCCACCAAAAACCAATCGGCACCCTTTTCCGGCACCCTGTCGGAGGGGGGATCCCTCACAGGTGGCCATCTTCATCATACCGGGGATCTCCATGATGAGGAGGGAGTATTTCACCCTCGGGGCTGAGGGTATGTACCAGTAGCTATGTGTTTGGTCTCTCTCTCTCTCGTGTTCTTGATTTGGCACGATCTTGATGTATCGCGAGCTTTGCTATTATAGTTGGATCTTATGATGTTTCTCCCCCTCTACTCTCTTGTAATGGATTGAGTTTTCCCTTTGAAGTTATCTTATCGGATTGAGTCTTTAAGGATTTGAGAACACTTGATGTATGTCTTGCCGTGCTTATCTGTGGTGACAATGGGATATTCACGTGATCAACTTGATGTATATTTTGGTGATCAACTTGCGGGTTCTGTGACCTTGGGAATCTATGCATAGGGGTTGGCACACATTTTTTTCTTGACACTCCGGTAGAAACTTTGGGGCACTCTTTGAAGTACTTTGTGTTGGTTGAATAGATGATTCTGAGATTGTGTGATGCATATCGTATAATCATGCCCACGGATACTTGAGGTGACAATGGAGTATCTAGGTGACATTAGGGTTTTGGTTGATTTGTGTCTTAAGGTGTTATTCTAGTATGAACTCTATGATAGATGGAACAGAA
Organism: Aegilops sharonensis; assembly: GCA_904067115.1. Taxonomy (NCBI): domain Eukaryota; kingdom Viridiplantae; phylum Streptophyta; class Magnoliopsida; order Poales; family Poaceae; genus Aegilops; species Aegilops sharonensis. Next base: position 11,436,595 of record LR880972.1, on the reverse strand, counting down.
AGAATAGCTTCATGTTATTTTACTATGGACTCTTGAATAGATAGATCAAAAAGGACAACTTTGACGTGGTTTCGTACCCACCATAATCTCTTCGTTTGTTCTCTGCTATTACTGACTTTGGAGTGACTCTTTGTTGCATATTGAGGGATTGTTATGTGATCCAGTTATGTTATTATTGTTGAGAGAACTTGCACTAGTGAAAGTATGAACCTTAGGCCTTGTTTCCTACCATTGCAATACCGTTTACGCTCACTTTTACCACTTGTTACCTTGCTGTTTTTACAATTTCAGATTACAAATACCTTTATCTACCATCCATATTGCACTTGTATCACCATCTCTTCGCCGAACTAGTGCACCTATACAATTTACCATTGTATTGGGTGTGTTGGGGACACAAGACACTCTTTGTTATTTGGTTGCAGGGTTGTTTGAGAGAGACCATCTTCATCCTATGCCTCCCACGGATTGGTAAACCTTAGGTCATCCACTTGAGGGAAATTTGCTACTGTCCTACAAACCTCTGCACTTGGAGGCCCAACAACGTCTACAAGAAGAAGGTTGTGTAGTAGACATCAATCCTTTCTAGAGAAGGAGTTTCTCTCGAAAGAAGTGAGTGGGAGGAAAGTAGAACTTGATGATGCAACTGTACCTGCTCCCTTATTGGAAATTAGTTCATCACAGAAACCGGTTCCTGTGACGCCTACACCAATTTGTGAGGAAGCTAATGATATTGATCATGAAACTTTAGATCAAGTTACTACCGAACCTCGTAGGTGAACCAGAGTAAGATCCGCACCAGAGTGGTACGGTAATCCTATTCTGGTGGTCATGTTACTTGAGCATGGCGAACCTACGAACTATGAGGAAGCGATGATGAGCCCAGATTCCACAAAATGTCTTGAAGCCATGATATCTGAGATGGGATCCATGTATGAGAACAAAGTGTGGACTTTGGTTGACTTGCCCGATGATCGGCAAGCCATCGAGAATAAATGGATCTTCAAGAAGAAGACTGACGCTGATGGTAATGTTAATGTCTACAGAGCTCGACTTGTTGCGAAAGGTTTTCGGCAAGTTCAAGGGGTTGACTATGATGAGACTTTCTCACCCGTAGAGATGCTTAAGTCTGTCCGAATCATGTTAGCAACTGCTGCATTTTATGATTATGAAATTTGGCAAATGGATGTCAAAACTGCATTCCTGAATGGATTTCTGGAAGAAGAGTTTTATATGATGCTACCAGAAGGTTTTGTCGATCCGAAAGGTCCTAACAAAGTGTGCAAGCTCCAGCGATCCATTTATGGACTGGTGCAAGCCTCTCGGAGTTGGAATAAACGCTTTGATAGTGTGATCAAAGCATATGGTTTTATACAGACTTTTGGAGAAGCCTGTATTTACAAGAAAGTGACTGGGAGCTCTGTAGCATTTCTGATATTATATGTGGACGACATATTGTTGATTGGAAATGATATAGAATTTCTGGATAGCATAAAATGATACTTGAATAAAAGTTTTTCAATGAAAGACCTCGGTGAAGCTTCTCAGATATTGGGCATCAAGATCTATAGAGATAGATCAAGACGCTTAATTGGACTTTCACAAAGCACATACCTTGATAGAGTTTTGAAGAAGTTCAAAATGGATCAAGCAAAGAAAGGGTTCTTGCCTGTATTACAAGGTTTGAAGTTGAGTCAGACTCAATGCCCGACCATTGCAGAAGATAGAAAGAAAATGAAAGATGTTCCCTATGCTTCAGCCATAGGCTCTATCATGTATGCAATATTGTGTACCAGACCTGATGTGTGCCTTGCTATCAGTTTAGCAGGGAGGTACCAAAGTAATCCAGGAGTGGATTACTGGACAACTGTCAAGCACATCCTGAAATACCTGAAAAGGATTAAGGATATGTGTCGGTGTCAAAACCGGCGGATCTCGGGTAGGGGGTCCCGAACTGTGCGTCTAGGCGGATGGTAATAGGAGACAAGGGACATGATGTTTTACCCAGGTATGGGCCCTCTTGATGGAGGTAAAACCCTACGTCCTGCTTGATTAATATTGATGATGTGTGTTACAAGAGTGGATCTACCACGAGATCAAAGAGGCTAAACCCTAGAAGCTAGCCTATGGTATGATTGTTGTTCGTCCTATGGACTAAAGCCACCCGGTTGATATAGGCACCGGAGAGGGCTAGGGTTACACAAAGTCGGTCACAATGGTAGGAGATCTACATATCCGTATCGCCAAGCTTGCCTTCCACGCCAAGGAAAGTCCCATCCGGACACGGGACGAAGTCTTCAATCTTGTATCTTCATAGTCTTGGAGTCCGGCTGATGATGATAGTTCGGCTTTCCGGACACCCCCTAGTCCGGAACTCCCTCAGTAGCCCCTGAACCAGGCTTCAATGACGACGAGTCCGGCGCGCATGTTGTCTTCGACATTGCAAGGCGGGTTCTTCCTCCGAATAATTTATAGAAGATTGTGAACACCAGGATAGTGTCCGGCTCTGCAAAAATAAATTCCACATACCACCGTAGAGAGAATAATATTACACAAGATCAATCTGCTGACGTATTCTGTGGCGTGACGTCGCACCACTGCCAAGCCTTTACTCAAATTGTTTTTATTGTTCCACCTCAGCGTGTTTAGCGAAGCGGTTTCCTTGGCACGTCTTGTCGAAGCAGAGATCGTGTTCCCCTTATTTCGGGATTCCCATCAATACGGACGTGGGTAACCCAACCGCTCCATTGATTGTGACGCTTGGGGGATAAGCGAGTTTTACCAGGCCGGCGGGGACACATGTTTTTGTCCGCCCATATAAGGGGATAAAGATCCAACCCTTTTACCTGCGCCTTCTTCCTCCTTGGCTTATCCATCTCCGCGAACTCGAGCTCCAGCGCCCAAGTCCGCACTTCATACCTCAACCTTCTCCAACTATGTCCGGAGCGGGAGGCAAGTGGACGGCCTCCTCCGTCACGGAGGGGCAGATCCAGAAGCTGCGCGACGCCGGATATTTGTCCAGCAACATCGCGCATCGGCTCCCCGACGAGGGAGAGCTCATCCCCAACCCCAAGCCCCATGAGAGGGTAGTATTTCTTCCCCATTTCCTCCACGGACTGGGCTTCCCGCTTCATCCCTTTGTCCAGGGGCTCATGTTCTACTACGGCCTAGATTTCCATGATCTGACCCCGAATTTCATCCTCAACATTTCGGCGTTTATCGTCGTGTGCGAGGCCTTCCTCTGCATCCAGCCCCACTTCGGCTTGTGGCTCAAGACCTTCAGTGTCAAGCTGAAGGTTGTGAAGGGCAGCCAAGCGGAGTGTGGAGGCGCCATGGTGGGCAGGATGTCCCACGTTACGTGGCTGGAGGGCACTTTCATGGAAACCATCAAGGGGTGGCAATCGGGGTGGTTCTACATCACCGAGCCGCGTGACCCTGATTGGGCAGCGGCCCCCGAATTCAGATCTGGCATCCCCACACGGCTCACCTCCTGGAAAGAGAGTGGCCGGATTTGGGGGGATTCGGAGGAGCTGACCGGACTCCAAGCCTGTATCCAGAGGCTGGTGGACAAGAAGCTCAAGCTCGTCAACGTAGTCTAGGTCATGCTCATCCGCCGGATTCTCCCGTGCCAGCGACGGGGCTTCAACATGTGGGGGTTTGATCCGGCGCAGCACCAGACCCTGAGCAGGCTCTTCGACACTACGTACGAAGATGTCTGGAAGGTGCTGTTCAAGGGCGCCAAAGCTCCCGCATCCGCTACCGAAGATCGCGGATTCCGCTCGCAGCGTCCAGCTGACGAGGTAGGTGATTTCACCACTTGTTTTCCATAGTTTGGCTCTATGCGGGATCTAAATTCCCCTTACCTTTGACAGGAATGGCTGGCGAAGGCCGAACGGATTATCTGTCCGGCCCCATTGCCAGAGGACCCAGCGGACGCCCGCCTAACGGGGCTGCTGGCTCCGGCACCCCACGTGGTGCCGGAGAAGAAGGCCAAGAAGACGGTCACGGGGACTCGGAAGAGTTCCCGTTTTCAGGTGCTATCGGATGATGAATCCGAGGCCGACTCCTCCCACCAAGGTGAGGAGGAGAAGAAGAAAGCCTCTCCCCCAGCGGGGGGAGGGAAGAAAAGGAAGGCCTCCCCAACATGGGACGCCGAAGGGTCCAAGAAGGGAAAAACTCTTCCCCCGGACTGCTCCGCCAACGCCAGTGACGACGACGAGGACTGGCCTCCATGGGACTCCCGAATAACTTCACGATTTTTTCTTTTCGCCACATAGTGTCTTTCTAATGCCGCATACAACCCTGCAGTCCACCCAAGGATGATCTTCCCGTTTCGTCGAGCGGGTCCTTGGGTGCGTCAGATATGGATTCCTTTTCGACTGCCTCCACCCCCCGTGCCGCGGACGACACCGAGGTGGGATCCCAGAAAAGGACCCACCAGGAGGAGGAGGCCCCGGAGGTGTCACAGGACACCCTCCCGGACTGTGCACCGGACTCAGCCCCGGAGGCCACAGTGGCTCCGGAGTCCGGCGGGCGACCCCTTCGTAAGAAGGTCAAGACCGCGACGCCGGCTGCCTCCGTCCAACCAGAGGTGCCGGATAATTTTCTGGAGGCGCTCAATGGCGCCTCCATCGAAGAGGAACACCGCACTGTTATGAGTGCGGTGATTCAGAAGGTTCAGCTCGCCAAGAGCGGGCTGACCGAAGCCTGCAGCAGCCTTCTAACAGGCTTTGAGGTAAGAATTTCAAAATATGTAAAATGGTACCGCATAGACAGTAGCCCCTGATGCTCGGTTCGGTGTTCGGAAAGAAAAGCCGGACCGAGGATCTTTAGAAAGATAAACGCAGGAGTCATAAAAAATATGTCAATATGGGATTGCAGGCTGTGCTGCTGACCTCCGCCGCACTGACTGCGGAGGTCAATACTTTGAAGGAAAACCTCGAGCGGTCCGAGAACGAGCTCGGCCATGCCAAGAAGCAGCTCGAGGAAAAAGAAGGTGAGTAATACCTTATGAAAATTGTACCTTACAGAAAAGGATTTGGTTGCAAGAAAAATGACAAGGATAACGTGGGTATTGTAGGGGCCACTAACGAGGTGCCGACCCTGAAGGAGGCGGTGGCCGTGGCCGAACGTAATGCGGCCGCGGAGCGCACCGAGCGAGAGAAGCAGGAGGCGCGGGTGGCGGAGGTGCAGCAAGAGCTCCAGGATCTCGTGAAAAAACATGAGAGCTTGGAGCGTGACTCGAAGAATCGAGAGTCTGAGCTTGCAACGGCTCTTGAGAGTGCCAAAGCCGCTAAGGCCGGAGCCTACAAGGCCCTCCAGGAGGTTGAGGCGGTGAAGAAAATAGTAGCGGGTAAGGCATTTTTCATAAAAAGCAAGCATGTGAGTGTTAATTACCTGTTGCTTACCCGAATTCGGAGCTCTCCAGGAGCGTTCGCAGATCTTCCTTGCAGCGTGTCCGATGCTGCCGCATTCTACCGGGCCGAGGAGGGGAGCTCGACGGAGAAGGTCTTCTGGTCTCAGTATGCTGAGGCCGGACATCCGGTGCCCCTTAGCGACCAGCTGAAGCAGCTGGTCGAGCTCCACAAGGCGGCCGAACAGGCCATGAAGGGCCTCATAGTTCGGCTGTGGCCTAAGGAGGCCATGCCTGGGAGCTACATCGGCCTGGTGCGGCGGCTGATGGATGCATGCCCGTGGGTTGAAGTCATCAAGCATTCCGCTTGTATTGAGGGTGCCCGCCGGGCCCTTGCCCGCGCAAAGGTGCACTGGGGCAAGATGGATGCCCAGAGGCTCGTGACGAACCCACCACCAGAGGGCAAGGAGCATCGCACGCCCGAGATGTATTATAAGAGTGTGCTGAAGGGCGCCCGCACTATTGCGGGTGAGTGCTCCAAAGATGTAATATTTGAGTAGACTCGCATTTTGTTATCCTATGCGCGGAAAACTTAGTTCATATGCGCTAAGCAACGCTTGTTAATTTAAAATATTACCTTCTGTGCGGCTGTTTATGAAATCTGAGAGATGGCAAGTCGTCGGCTTCAGCCCCCATGCCACGAGTGCTGGGGTGTTCGGGATAAACTTGAGCGCTCTTGTTCCCATTTTTGGGTCCATCTAGGGAGGCGCTCAACACAGCGAACAAGACAACCGGACTTATAATGCTTGAACACTCTCACTTAGCCATAGAATTCTATAATTTTAAATTTCGGCAAAGCCCCTAGTCTTCGGAAGGCTGAATTTGGGGCGCTATCCACGCCTTGGCCGGACAGTATCCGGCTCCTCGCTCTAAGCAGCATAAATCTTTAAGGACTCGCAAAAAACCTCTCGAACAGCGACCGGCTCTCGCCTCATCATGACGGTCAGTTTTATCTTTCTCCACTGAGGCGTTAACCCAGCTCTACTGGGGCGGAATCGCAGTGGTTCTCCCAGTGCTACCTTAGCCGATATAACGGAACGTAAGGTACCAAAACATGGAAGCCGGGCAAACCCAACTATTGACCCAAGACATGATTCGGAGCCGATGCATATAGTGCTATAAGTTCGGGGTGCCGCACTTGTGAAAGTGTTCGGACTAATAACACCATAATGCGGGAAACATAAGCCCCTGGTGTATATTAGCCGTACCAAAGTGTACGGACGCAACATGCCGTGAATGAACATATGTATGAAAAAAGAAATGCAATTATAAGCAAAAAAGGTGCTGCATTGTTTTATTCAATAAGTGCTGCTACGAATGCAGAACGATACAAATAGTGCGATAAGCAAGGTATGGGACTGTTAAACATGTCCCCCTCCAGGGGTAGGCTGCAGATTGGTGTATAAAAATGCTCGTAATGGAGACCACCTGTATATTCGTTGTAGCCTTTATCCTTCCCTGGCTGTTGCATCGTGAGTTCGGCAGGTCTGCTGCCGGACAGGGCCTCTGACAAACGGAGTCATGTGGGTAAAAAGTAAATGGTAAAAAGAAAAGAAAAAGGGACGACACACTTGAGAGCCCCTGGTGTGGTTGAGCCGCAGTCTGGGTTTATCGTGGTCATGCCCCTCTCCCCATGCCCATGGTATCTTCAGAGCGTAATGGTGTACGCGAAGGACCTGCTTTGACGTTTCGCAGGAGCTGGGGTTGGGGCCGCACTGCTACGCGTGCTCGGAACGTGCCAGGTGGTCTTGTTGTAAGTTACTCCGGGCGCGCTTAGCTGTGTCCGGCCGCTTAACGGCCGGACTCGAGAATTGCCTTAAGAGGTTGCATTGCACTTCTGCCGCAAGAGCCGCTGTATGTTCCTCCGTGCGGAGAGAATGTTCAGTGTTTCCGTTGACCGTGATGACTCCTCGAGGGCCTGGCATCTTGAGCTTGAGGTATGCGTAGTGCGGCACCGCGTTGAACTTTGCGAACGCGGTACATCCGAGCAAGGCATGATAGCCGCTACGGAACGGGACTATGTCGAAGATTAACTCCTCGCTTCGGAAGTTATCCGGGGATCCGAAGACCACTTCCAGTGTAATTGAGCCTGTACAATTGGCTTCTACACCTGGTATGGCACCTTTAAAGGTCGTTTTGGTAGGTTTAATCCTTGAGGGGTCTATGCCCATTTTGCGCACTGTATCCTGGTAAAGCAGGTTCAGGCTGCTGCCGCCGTCCATCAGGACTCTGGTTAGGTGAAATCCATCGACGATTGGGTCTAACACCAGTGCGGCGAATCCGCCGTGGCGGATGCTGGTGGGGTGGTCCCTTCGGTCAAAAGTGATCGGGCAGGAGGACCATGGATTGAACTTCGGGGCAACTGGCTCCATCGCGTAGACATCCCTGAGTGCACGCTTCCGCTCCCTTTTGGGTATGTGCGTTGCGTATATCATGTTCACCGTCCGCACCTGTGGGGGGAAACCCTTCTGTCCTCTATTGTTCGGCGGTTGGGTCTCGTCCTCGTCATTGCTATGCAGCCCCTTGTCATTGTTTTCGGCAATTAACTTGCCTGCCTGCTTGAATACCCAACAGTCCCTGTTGGTGTGGTTAGCTGGCTTTTCGGGGGTGCCGTGTATCTGGCACAAGCGGTCGAGTATTCGGTCCAAATTGGACGGACCCGGAGTAGTTCTTTTGAATGGCTTTTTCCGCTGACCGGGTTTAGAGCCTCTGAATCCGGCATTGATTGCCGTGTCCTCAATATTGTCGCCATTAGTGCGGCGTTTGTTTTTATTACGACGCGGCCTGCCATTTCGGTCCTTGAAGTCCGTACTGCCAGAATTTTTGCTGAGGTTGTTGCTGCGTGCTAGCCAGCTGTCCTCACCCGCGCGAAGCGGGTCATGAGTGATGTGAGGGCTGCCATGGATTTCGGCTTTTCCTGTCCTAGGTGCCGGGCAAGCCACTCGTCGCGGATGTTATGCTTGAAGGCCACAAGGGCCTCCGCATCCGGATAGTCGACGATTTGGTTTTTCTTGGTTAAGAACCGTGTCCAGAATTGTCTGGCCGATTCGTCTGGCTGCTGAATTATGTGGCTTAGGTCATCAGCGTCTGGTGGTCGCACATAAGTGCCCTGGAAGTTATCGAGGAATGTGGCTACCAGGTCCTCCCAGCTCCCAATTGACTCTGCTGGCAAGATGTTGAGCCAATGCCGGGCTGGTCCTTTAAGCTTGAGGGGAAGGTATTTGATGGCATGAAGATCGTCACCGCGGGCCATGTGGATGTGAAGGAGATAGTCTTCGATCCAAACCGCGGGGTCTGTTGTGCCATCATAGGATTCAATATTGACGGGTTTAAACCCTTCGGGGATTTGATGATCCATTACTTCGTCTGTGAAGCATAGTGGGTGTGCGGCGCCTCTGTACTGGGCGATATCATGACAGAGCTCAAAAGAGCTTTGTCTGTTTTGTTCGGCCCGGCCGGACTTACTGTGTCCGGCGCGACGGTTGTTGTCGCGTACCGTGGGGCGCCCACGCGATCCATAGATCGATCTTGATTGTCTTGCCTTGTCCTCCAATATATCTCGCAGGTCCGGAGCGTTCCCCTGTGGCCGTGTGCTTTTTGAGCGATGCCGGGGTACGGTTCTAGTGAAGGGCCTAGAGGCCTCTCTGTCGCGACCACGGGGTGGTCGGTCAGTGTATTGTCTCCTGGTGATGTGGGTTCGTAAGCCTCCTCCTCTAATCGGGGAAGCAGCTTGCGTTTAGGGTAGCTTTTGGAGGGGCGTTCGAGCTCATGCTCTTCGGCCGCGAGGACTTCAGTCCATCTGTCGGCTAGCAGATCCTGATCAGCTCTAAGCTGTTGCTGCTTTTTCTTGAGGCTGTTCGCCGTGGCCATAAGCCTGCGTCTGAAACGCTCTTGTTCGACGGGATCCTCAGGCACGACGAATTCAACGTCGTCGAGGCTTGCTTCGTCTCCGGAGGGAGGCATATAATCCTCGACCTCTTCTTCTGCCGCTCTTTCGTGAGGGCTGGCGTCTCCATCCTCCTGCGCTGGATCTTGCTGGAGTAGATTGTCTTCGGCACTGTCCGGTGTATTGTTGTCTCCGGTGCAGGAATCTTCATTCTTGCTGTGGCGGGATTTAGAGCGGCGCCGCTGACGCCGGCGCTTGGGCTGCTTCTTGGAGGGGTCATCCTCCGTTGTTCCATCGCCGTTCCCATCTTTTGGGATGTCCACCATATATATGTCGTATGACGAGGTGGCCTTCCAGTGCCCTGTAGGCGCTGGGTCTTGTTCGTCTCCGGCATCGTTGTCCATACCGTCGATGTCTTCGGAGTCGTAGTCTAGCATGTCGGTTAGATCTTCGACAGCGGCTACAAAGTGGGCGGTGGGTGGGCTTTGAATTTCTTCGTCGTCCGCATCCCAACCGTCCTGACCGCAGTCCGGCCAGGGCTCTCCGGATAAAGAGAGAGACTTTAGTGAATTCAGGATGTCGCCAAAGGGCGAGTGCTGAAAGATGTCCGCGGCCGTGAACTCCATAACGGGCGCCCAATCGGATTCGATTGGCAAGGGCGCGGAGGGTTCGTAGTCCGAAGAGGAGTCCGGCACCTTGGAGTCGAGGTCTTCGCAAAGGACAGGGATGGAGTTCGGCTCGATCGCCGTAGAGATTAAAGCCCGAGAGGCGGTGTCCAACCACTCGTCCTCGATCGGGGAATCCGGCTCCGGATTAAGGGTCGGAGCGGATTCTGGTGCGGCCTCCAGGGCACTGTTCGGCTGCAGAGCTAGATCATGCCCATCGAGACAGTGCGGCGCGCTTGGCTGCGGCTCGAATCCGTCGAAGATCAAGTCTCCGCGGATATCGGCCGTATAGTTTAAACTTCCAAATCTGACCTGACAGCCAGGGGCGTAGCTTTCGATCTGCTCCAGATGGCCAAGCGAATTGGCCCGCAGTGCAAAGCCGCTGAACACGAAGATCTGTCCGGGGAGAAAAGTCTCACCCTGGACCGCGTCGTTGTTGATGATCAAAGGAGCCATCGGGCCTGTTGGTGACGACACAGAGGAACTCTCAATGAAAGCACCAATGTCGGTGTCAAAACCGGCGGATCTCGGGTAGGGGGTCCCGAACTGTGCGTCTAGGCGGATGGTAACAGGAGACAAGGGACACGATGTTTTACCCAGGTTCGGGCCCTCTTGATGGAGGTAAAACCCTACGTCCTGCTTGATTAATATTGATGATGTGTGTTACAAGAGTGGATCTACCACGAGATCAAAGAGGCTAAACCCTAGAAGCCGGCCTATGGTATGATTGTTGTTCGTCCTATGGACTAAAGCCATCCGGTTTATATAGGCACCGGAGAGGGCTAGGGTTACACAAAGTCGGTTACAATGGTAGGACATCTACATATCCGTATCGCCAAGCGTGCCTTCCACGCCAAGGAAAGTCCCATCCGGACACGGGACGAAGTCTTCAATCTTGTATCTTCATAGTCTTGGAATCCGGTCGATGATGATAGTTCGGCTATCCGGACACCCACTAGTCCGGAACTCCCTCAATATGTTTCTCATTTATGGAGGTGACAAAGAGCTAGTCATAAATGGTTACGTCGATGCAAGCTTTGACACTGATCCAGACGATTCTAAATCGCAAACGGGATACATGTTTATATTGAACGGTGGAGCTGTCAGTTGGTGCAGTTCTAAACAAAGTGTCGTGGCGGGATCTACGTGTGAAGCGGAGTACATAGTTGCTTCGGAAGCAGAAAATGAAGGAGTCTGAATGAAGGAGTTCATATCCGATCTAGGTGTCATACCTAGTGCATCGGGTCCAATGAAAATCTTTTGTGACAATACTGGTGCAATTGCCTTGGCAAAGGAATCCAGATTTTACAAGAGAACCAAGCACATCAAGAGACGCTTTAATTCCATCCGGGATCAAGTCCAGGTGGGAGACATAGAGATTTGCAAGATACATACGGATCTGAATGTTGCAGACCCGTTGACTAAGCCTCTTCCACGAGCAAAACATGATCAGCTCCAAGACTCCATGTGTGTTAGAATCATTACTGTGTAATCTAGATTATTGACTCTAGTGCAAGTGGGAGACTGAAGGAAATATGCCCTATGGCAATAATAAAGTTATTATTTATTTCCTCATATCATTATAAATGTTTATTATTCATGCTAGAATTGTATTAACCGGAAACACAATACATGTGTGAATACATAGACAAACACAGTGTCACTAGTGTGCCTCTACTTGACTAGCTCGTTAATCAAAGATGGTTAAGTTTCCTAACCATAGACATGAGTTGTCATTTAATTAACGGGATCACATCATTAGGAGAATGATGTGATTGACTTGACCCATTCCGTTAGCGTAGCACTTGATCATTTAGTATGTTGCTATTGCTTTCTTCATGACGTATACATGTTCCTATGACTATGAGATTATGCAACTCCCGTTTACCGGAGGAACACTTTGTGTGCTACCAAACGTCACAACGTAACTGGGTGATTAGAAAGGTGCTCTACAGGTGTCTCCGAAGGTACTTGTTGAGTTGGCATATTTCGAGATTAGGATTTGTCACTCCGATTGTCCGAGAGGTATCTCTGGGCCCTCTCGGTAATGCACATCACTATAAGCCTTGCAAGCAATGTGATTAATGATTTAGTTGCGGGATGATGCATTACATAATGAGTAAAGAGACTTGCCGGTAACAAGATTGAACTAGGTATTGAGATACCGACGATCGAATCTCAGGCAAGTAACATACCGATGACAAAGGGAACAACGTATGTTGTTATGCAGTTTGACCGATAAAGATCTTAGTAGAATATGGAGGAACCAATATGAGCATCCAGGTTCCGCTATTGGTTATACGTGTCTCGGTCATGTCTACATAGTTCTCAAACCCGTTGGGTCCGCACGCTTAAAGTTCGGTGACGACCGGTATTATGAGTTTTTGTGTTTTGATGTACCAAAGGTAGTTCGTAGTCTTGGATATGATCAAGGACATGACGAGGAGTCTTGAAATGGTCGATATGTAAAGATTGATATATTGGACAACTATGTTCGGACACCGAAAGTGTTTCGGGAGGTTTCAAACATTTACGGAGTACCAGGGGGTTACCGGAACCCCCTGGGGAGTATATTCGGCCTAATGGTCCTTAGTGGGAGAAGAGGAGGGCGGCCAGGGCAGCCACGCGCCCCTCCCCCTCTTGTGCGAATTGGACAAGGAGGGGGCGGCGCACCCCTTTTTCCTTCTCCTCCTCTCTCCCTTCCTTCCCTTCTCCTACTCCTACAAGGAAAGGAGGAGTCCTACTCCCGGTGGGAGTAGGACTCCCCCCTTGGCGCGCCCTCCTCCTGGCCGGCCGCATCCCCCCTTGCTCCTTTATATACGGGGGCAGGGGGGCACCTCTAGACACACAAGTTGATCTGTTGATCTCTCCCAGCCGTGTGAGGTGCCCCCTCCACCATATTCCACCTCGGTCATATCGTAGCGGTGCTTAGGTGAAGCCCTGCGTCGGTAGCAACAACATCACCGTCATCACGCCGTTGTGCTGACAGAACTCTCCTGTGAAGCTCTGCTGGATGAGAGTTCGCGGGACGTCACCGAGCTGAACGTGTGCTGAACTCGGAGGTGCCGTACGTTCGGTACTTGGATCGGTCGGATCATGAAGACGTACGACTACATCAACCGCGTTGTGCTAACGCTTCCGCTTTCGGTCTAAGAGGGTACGTGGACTCACTCTCCCTGCTCGTTGCTATGCATCACCATGATCTTACGTGTGCGTAGGATTTTTTTTGAAATTACTACGTTCCCCTATAGTGGCATCCGAGCCAGGTTTATGCGTAGATGTTATATGCACGAGTAGAACACAAGTGAGTTGTGGGCGATACAAGTCATACTGCTTACCAGCATGTCATACTTTGGTTCGGCGGTTGAGGGAGTTCCGGACTAGGGGGTGTCCGGATAGCCGAACTATCATCATCGGCCGGACTCCAAGACTATGAAGATACAAGATTGAAGACTTCGTCCCGTTTTCGGATGGGACTTTCCTTGGCGTGGAAGGCAAGCTTGGCGATACGGATATGTAGATCTCCTACCATTGTAACCGACTTTGTGTAACCCTAGCCCTCTCCGGTGCCTATATAAACCGGATGGCTTTAGTCCATAGGACGAACAACAATCATACCATAGGCTAGCTTCTAGGGTTTAGCCTCTTTGATCTCGTGGTAGATCCACTCTTGTAACACACATCATCAATATTAATCAAGCAGGACGTAGGGTTTTACCTCCATCAAGAGGGCCCGAACCTGGGTAAAACATCGTGTCCCTTGTCTCCTGTTATCATCCGCCTAGACACACGTTTGGGACCCCCTACCCGAGATCCGCCGGTTTTGACACCGACATTGGTGCTTTCATTGAGAGTTCCTCTGTGTCGTCACCAACAGGCCCGATGGCTCCTTTGATCATCAACAACGACGAGGTCCAGGGTGAGACTTTTCTCCCCGGAGAGATCTTCGTGTTCGGCGGCTTTGCACTGTGGGCCAATTCGCTTGGCCATCTGGAGTAGATCGAAAGCTACGCCCCTGGCCGTCAGGTCAGATTTGGAAGTTTAAACTATACGGCCGATATCCGCGGAGACTTGATCTTCGACGGATTCGAGCCGCAGCCAAGCGCGCCGCACTGTCTTGATGGGCATGACATAGCTCTGCAGCCAAACAGTGCCCTGGAGGCCGCACCAGAATCCGCTCCGACCCTTAATCCGGAGCTGGATTCCCCGATCGAGGACGAGTGGTTGGACACCGCCTCTGGGGCTTTAATCTCTACGGCGATCGAGCCGAACTCCATCCCTGTCCTTTGCGAAGACCTCGACTCCAAGGTGCCGGACTCCTCTCCGGACTCCGAACCCTCCACGCCCTTGCCAATCGAATCCGATTGGGCGCCCGTTATGGAGTTCACGGCCGCGGACATCTTTCAGCACTCGCCCTTTGGCGACATCCTGAATTCACTAAAGTCTCTCTCTTTATCCGGAGAGCCCTGACCGGACTGCGGTCAGGACGGTTGGGATGCGGACGACGAAGAAATTCAAAGCCCACCCACCGCCCACTTTGTAGCCGCTGTCGATGATCTAACCGACATGCTAGACTATGACTCCGAAGACATCGACGGTATGGACGACGATGCCGGAGACGAACAAGACCCAGCGCCTACAGGGCACTGGAAGGCCACCTCGTCATACGGCATATATATGGTGGACATCCCAAAAGATGGGAACGGCGATGGAACAACGGAGGATGACCCCTCCAAGAAGCAGCCCAAGCGCCGGCGTCAGCGGCGCCGCTCTAAATCCCGCCACAGCAAGAATGAAGATTCCGGCACCGGAGACAACAATACACCGGACAGTGCCGAAGACAATCCACTCCAGCAAGATCCAGCGCAGGAGGATGGAGACGCCAGCCCTCACGAGAGAGCGGCAGAAGAAGAGGTCGAGGATTATATGCCTCCCTCTGGAGACGAAGCAAGCCTCGACGACGATGAATTCGTCGTGCCTGAGGATCCCGTCGAACAAGAGCGTTTCAGACGCAGGCTTATGGCCACGGCGAACAGCCTCAAGAAAAAGCAACAACAGCTTAGAGCTGATCAGGATCTGCTAACCGACAGATGGACTGAAGTCCTCGCGGCCGAAGAGCATGAGCTCGAACGCCCCTCCAAAAGCTACCCTAAACGCAAGCTGCTCCCCTTATTAGAGGAGGAGGCTTACGAACCCGCATCACCAGGAGACAATACGGCTGACCGACCACCCCGTGGTCGCGACAGAGAGGCCTCTAGGCCCTTCACTAGAACCGTACCCCTGCATCGCTCAAAAAGCACACGGCCACAGGGGAATGCTCCGGACCTGCGAGATATATTGGAGGACAAGGCAAGACAATCAAGATCGATCTATGGATCGTGTGGGCGCCCCACGGTACGCGACAACAACCGTCACGCCAGACACAGTAAGTCTGGCCGGGCCGAACAAAACAGACAAAGCTCTTTTGAGCTCCGTCGTGATATCGCCCAGTACAGAGGCGCCGCACACCCACTATGCTTCACAGACGAAGTAATGGATCATCAAATCCCCGAAGGGTTTAAACCCGTCAATATTGAATCCTATGATGGCACAACAGACCCCGCGGTTTGGATCGAACACTATCTCCTTCACATCCACATGGCCCGCGGTGACGATCTTCACGCCATCAAATACGTTCCCCTCAAGCTTAAAGGACCAGCCCGGCATTGGCTCAACAGCTTGCCAACAGAGTCAATAGGGAGCTGGGAGGACCTGGAAGCCGCATT
This sequence comes from Aegilops sharonensis, assembly GCA_904067115.1. Classification (NCBI taxonomy): domain Eukaryota; kingdom Viridiplantae; phylum Streptophyta; class Magnoliopsida; order Poales; family Poaceae; genus Aegilops; species Aegilops sharonensis. The sequence goes on along the minus strand of LR880972.1, from coordinate 11,420,866 downwards.
CCTCGATAACTTCCAGGGCACTTATGTGCGAGCACCAGACGCTGATGACCTAAGCCACATAATTCAGCAGCCAGACGAATCGGCCAGACAATTCTGGACACGGTTCTTAACCAAGAAAAACCAAATCGTCGACTGCCCGGATGCGGAGGCCCTCGCGGCCTTCAAGCATAACATCCGCGACGAGTGGCTTTCCCGGCACCTAGGACAGTTAAAGCCGAAATCCATGGCAGCCCTCACATCACTCATGACCCGCTTCTGCGCGGGTGAGGACAGCTGGCTAGCACGCAGCAACAACCTCAGCAAAAATTCTGGCAGTCCGGACTTCAAGGACCGAAATGGCAGGCCACGTCGTAACAAAAACAAACACTGCACTAACGGTGACAATATTGAGGACACGTCATCAATCAATGCCGGATTCAGAGGCTCTAAACCCGGTCAGCGGAAAAAGCCATTCAAAAGAACTACTCCGGGTCCGTCCAATTTGGACCGAATACTCGACCGCTTGTGCCAGATACACGGCACCCCCGAAAAGCCAGCTAACCACACCAACAGGGACTGTTGGGTATTCAAGCAGGCAGGCAAGTTAATTGCCGAAAACAATGACAAGGGGCTGCATAGCGATGACGAGGACGAGACCCAACCGCCGAACAATAGAGGACAGAAGGGTTTCCCCCCACAGGTGCGGACGGTGAACATGATATACGCAACGCACATACCCAAAAGGGAGCGGAAGCGTGCACTCAGGGATGTCTACGC
>LR880972.1:11408858-11419700 GCA_904067115.1 Aegilops sharonensis | reverse complement strand
GCGATGACGAGGACGAGACCCAACCGCCGAACAATAGAGGACAGAAGGGTTTCCCCCCACAGGTGCGGACGGTGAACATGATATACGCAACGCACATACCCAAAAGGGAGCGGAAGCGTGCACTCAGGGATGTCTACGCGATGGAGCCAGTTGCCCCGAAGTTCAATCCATGGTCCTCCTGCCCGATCACTTTTGACCGAAGGGACCACCCCACCAGCATCCACCACGGCGGATTTGCCGCACTGGTCTTATTCCCAATCGTTGATGGATTTCACCTAACTAGAGTCCTGATGGACGGCGGCAGCAGCCTGAACCTGCTTTACCATGATACAGTGCGCAAAATGGGCATAGACCCCTCAAGGATTAAACCTGCCAAAACGACCTTTAAAGGCGTCATACCAGGTGTAGAAGCCAATTGTACAGGCTCAATTACACTGGAAGTGGTCTTCGGATCCCCGGATAACTTCCGAAGCAAGGAGTTAATCTTCGACATAGTCCCGTTCCGCAGCGGCTATCATGCCTGGCTCGGACGTACCGCGTTTGCAAAGATCAACGCGGTGCCGCACTACGCATACCTCAAGCTCAAGATGCCAGGCCCTCGAGGAGTCATCACGGTCAACGGAAACACTGAACGTTCTCTCCGCACGGAGGAACATAGAGCGGCTCTTATGGAAGAAGTGCAATGCAGCCCCTTAAGGCAATTCTCGAGTCCGGCCGTTAAGCGGCCGGACACAGCTAAGCGCGCCCGGAGTAACTTACAACAAGACCACCTGGCACGTTCCGAGCACGCGTAGCAGTGCGGCCCCAACCCCAGCTCCTGCGAAACGTCAAAGCAGGTCCTTCGCGTACACCATTACGCTCTGAAGATACCATGGGCATGGGGAGAGGGGCATGACCACGATAAACCCAGACTGCGGCTCAACCACACCAGGGGCTCTCAAGTGTGTCGTCCCTTTTTCTTTTCTTTTTAGCATTTACTTTTTATCCACAGGACTCCGTTTGTCAGAGGCCCTGTCCGGCAGCAGACCTACCGAACTCACGATGCAACAGCCAGGGAAGGATAAAGGCTACAACGAATATACAGGTGGTCTCCACTACGAGCATTTTTATACACCAATCTGCAGCCTACCCCTAGAGGGGGACATGTTTAACAGTCCCATACCTTGCTTATCGCACTATTTGTATCGTTCTGCATTCGTAGCAGCACTTATTGAATAAAACAATGCAGCACCTTTTTGCTTATAATTGCAATTCTTTTTTCATACATATGTTCATTCACGGCATGTTGCATCCCTACACTTTGGTACGGCTAATATACACCAGGGGCTTATGTTTCCCGCATTATGGTGTGATGAGTCCGAACACTTTCACAAGTGCGGCACCCCGAACTTATAGCACTATATGCATCGGCTCCGAATCATGTCTTGGGTCAATAGTTGGGTTTGCCCGGCTCCCATGTTTTGGTACCTTACGTTCCGTTATATCGGCTAAGGTAGCACTGGGAGAACCACTGCGATTCCTCCCCAGTTGAGCTGGGTTAATGCCTCAGTGGAGAAAGCTAAAACTGACCGTCATGATGAGGCGAGAGCCGGTCGCTGTTCGAGAGGTTTTTTGCGAGTCCTTAAAGACTTATGCCGCTTAGAGCGAGGAGCCGGATACTGTCCGGCCAAGGCGTGGATAGCGCCCCAAATTCGGCCTTCCGAAGACTAGGGGCTTCGCTGAAATTTAAAATTATAGAATTCTATGGCTAAGTGAGAGTGTTCAAGCATTATAAGTCCGGTTGCCTTGTTCGCTGTGTTGAGCACCTCCCTAGATGGACCCAAAAATGGGAACAAGAGCGCTCAAGTTTATCCCGAACACCCCAGCACTCGTGGCATGGGGGCTAAAGCCGACGACTTGCCATCTCTCAGATTTGATAAACAGCCGCACAAAAGGTAATATTTTAAATTAAAAAGCGTTGCTTAGCGCATATGAACTAAGTTTTCAGCGCATAGGATAACAAAATGCGAGTCTACTCAAATATTACATCTTTGGAGCACTCACCTGCAATAGTGCGGGCGCCCTTCAGCACACTCTTATAATACATCTCGGGCGTGCGATGCTCCTTGCCCTCTGGTGGCGGGTCCATCACGAGCCTCTGGGCATCCATCTTGCCCCAGTGCACCTTTGCGCGGGCAAGGGCCCGACGGGCACCCTCAATACAAGCGGAATGCTTGATGACTTCAACCCACGGGCACGCATCCATCAGCCACCGCACCAGGCCGAAGTAGCTCCCAGGCATGGCCTCCTTAGGCCACAGCCGAACTATGAGGCCCTTCATGGCCTGTTCGGCCACCTTGTGGAGCTCGACCAGCTGCTTCAGCTGGTCGCTAAGGGGCACCGGATGTCCGGCCTCAGCATACTGAGACCAGAAGACCTTCTCCGTCAAGCTCCCCTCCTCGGCCCGGTAGAATGCGGCAGCATCGGACACGCTGCGAGGAAGATCTGCGAACGCTCCTGGAGAGCTCCGAATTCGGGTAAGAAACAGGTAATTAACACTCACATGCTTGCTTTGCATGAAAAATGCCTTACCCGCTACTATTTTCTTCACCGCCTCAACCTCCTGGAGGGCCTTGTAGGCTTCGGCCTTAGCGGCTTTGGCACTCTCAAGAGCCGTTGCAAGCTCAGACTCTCGAGTCTTCGAGTCACGCTCCAAGCTCTCATGTTTTTTCACGAGATCCTGGAGCTCTTGCTGCACCTCCGCCACCCGCGCCTCCTGCTTCTCTCGCTCGGTGCGCTCCGCGGCCGCATTACGTTCGGCCGCGGCCACCGCCTCCTTCAGGGTCGCCACCTCGTTAGTGGCCCCTACAATACCCACGTTGTCCTTGTCATTTTTCTTGCAACCAAATCCTTTTCTGTAAGGTACAATTTTCATAAGGTATTACTCACCTTCTTTTTCCTCGAGCTGCTTCTTGGCATGGCCGAGCTCGTTCTCGGACCGATCGAGGTTTTCCTTCAAAGTATTGACCTCTGCAGTCAGTGCGGCGGAGGTCAGCAGCACAGCCTGCAATCCCATATTGACATATTTTATATGACTCATGCGTTTATCTTTCTAAAGATCCTCGGTCTGGCTTTTCTTTCCGAACACCGAACCAAGCATCAGGGGCTACTGTCTATGCGGTACCATTTTACATATATTGAAATTCTTACCTCAAAGCCTGTTAGAAGGCTGCTGCAGGCTTCGGTCAGCCCGCTCTTGGCGAGCTGAACCTTCTGAATCACCGCACTCATAACAGTGCGGTGTTCCTCTTCGATGGAGGCGCCGTTGAGCGCCTCCAGCAAATTATCCGGCACCTCTGGTTGGACGGAGGCAGCCGGCGTCGCGGTCTTGACCTTCTTACGAAGGGGTCGCCCGCCGGACTCCGGAGCCACTGTGGCCTCCGGGGCTGAGTCCGGTGCACAGTCCGGGAGGGTGTCCTGTGACACCTCCGGGGCCTCCTCCTCTTGGTGGGTCCTTTTCTGGGATCCCACCTCGGCGTCGTCCGCGGCACGGGGGGTGGAGGCAGTCGGAAGGGAATCCATATCCGACGCACCCAAGGACCCGCTCGACGAAACGGGAAGATCATCCTTGGGCAGACTGCAAGGTTGTATGCGGCATTAGAAAGACATTATGTGGCAAAAAGAAAAAACCGTGAAGTTATTCGGGAGTCCGGATACTTACGATCTCGCCAGGGGCTTGGCCCTTGGAGGCCAGTCCTCGTCGTCGTCACTGGCGTTGGCGGATCAGTCCGGGGGAAGAGTTTTTCCCTTCTTAGACCCTTCGGCCTCCCTTGTTGGGGAGGCCTTCCTTTTCTTCCCTCCCCCCGCTGGGGGAGAGGCTTTCTTCTTCTCCTCCTCACCTTGGTGGGAGGAGTTGGCCTCGGATTCATCATCCGATAGCACCTGAAAACGGGAACTCTTCCGAGTCCCCGTGGCCGTCTTCTTGGCCTTCTTCTCCGGCACCACGTGGGGTGCCGGAGCCAGCAGCCCCGTTAGGCGGGCGTCTGCTGGGTCCTCTGGCAATGGGGCCGGACAGATAATCCGTTCGGCCTTCGCCAGCCATTCCTGTCAAAGGTAAGGGGAGTTTAGATCCCGCATAGAGCCAAACTATGGAAAACAAGTGGTGAAATCACCTACCTCGTCAGCTGGACGCTGCGAGCAGAATCCGCGATCTTCGGTAGCGGATGCGGGAGCTTCGGCACCCTTGAACAACACCTTCTAGACATCTTCGTACGTCGTGTCGAAGAGCCCGCTCAGGGTCTGGTGCTGCGCCAGATCAAACTCCCACATGTTGAAGCCCCGTCGCTGGCACGGGAGAATCCGGCGGATGAGCATGACCTGGACTACGTTGACGAGCTTGAGCTTCTTGTCCACCAGCCTCTGGATACAGGCTTGGAATCCGGTCAGCTCCTCCGAATCCCCCCAAATCCGGCCACTCTCTTTCCAGGAGGTGAGCCGTGTGGGGATGCCAGATCTAAATTCGGGGGCCGCTGCCCAATCAGGGTCACGTGGCTCGGTGATGTAGAACCACCCTGATTGCCACCCCTTTATGGTTTCCACGAAAGTGCCCTCCAGCCACGTAACGTGGGACATCCTGCCCACCATGGCGCCTCCACACTCCGCTTGGCTGCCCTTCACAACCTTCGGCTTGACACTGAAGGTCTTGAGCCACAAGCCGAAGTGGGGCTGGATGCAGAGGAAGGCCTCGCACACGACTATAAACGCCGAGATGTTGAGGATGAAATTCGGGGCCAGATCATGGAAATCTAGGACGTAGTAGAACATGAGCTCCCGGACAAAGGGATGAAGCGGGAAGCCCAGTCCGCGGATGAAATGGGGAAGAAATACTACCCTCTCATGGGGCCTGGGGTTGGGGACGAGCTCTCCCTCGTCGGGGAGCCGATGCGCGATGTTGCTGGACAAATATCCGGCGTCGCGCAGCTTCTGGATCTGCCCCTCCATGACGGAGGAGGCCGTCCACTTGCCTCCCGCTCCGGACATAGTTGGAGAAGGTTGAGGTATGAAGTACGGACTTGGGCGCTGGAGCTCGAGTTCGCGGAGATGGATAAGCCAAGGAGGAAGAAGGCGCAGGTAAAAGGGTTGGATCTTTATCCCCTTATATGGGCGGACAAAAACATGTGTTCCCGCCGACCTGGTAAAACTCGCTTATCCCCCAAGCGTCACAATCAATGGAGCGGTTGGGTTACCCACGTCCGTATTGATGGGAATCTCGGAATAAGGGGAACACGATCTCTGCTTCGACAAGACGTGCCAAGGAAACCGCTTCGCTAAACACGCTGAGGTGGAACAATAAAAACAATTTGAGTAAAGGCTTGGCAGTGGTGCGACGTCACGCCACAGAATATGTCAGCAGATTGATCTTGTGTAATATTATTCTCTCTACGGTGGTATGTGGAATTTATTTTTGCAGAGCCGAACACTATCCTGGTGTTCACAATCTTCTATAAATTATTCGGAGGAAGAACCCGCCTTGCAATGCTGAAGACAACATGCGCGCCGGACTCGTCATCATTGAAGCCTGGTTCAGGGGCTACTGAGGGAGTTCCGGACTAGGGGGTGTCCGGATAGCCGAACTATCATCATCGGCCGGACTCCAAGACTATGAAGATACAAGATTGAAGACTTCGTCCCGTGTCCGGATGGGACTTTCCTTGGCGTGGAAGGCAAGCTTGGCGATACGGATATGTAGATCTCCTACCATTGTAACCGACTTTGTGTAACCCTAGCCCTCTCTAGTGCCTATATAAACCGGATGGCTTTAGTCCATAGGATGAACAACAATCATACCATAGGCTAGCTTCTAGGGTTTAGCCTCTTTGATCTCGTGGTAGATCCACTCTTGTAACACACATCATCAATATTAATCAAGCAGGATGTAGGGTTTTACCTCCATCAAGAGGGCCCGAACCTGGGTAAAACATCGTGTCCCTTTTCTCCTGTTACCATCCGCCTAGACGCACAGTTCGGGACCCCCTACCCGAGATCCGCCGGTATTGACGCCTACAGCGGTATTGCTGGATGAAGTGGCCCGGACCGACATTACGTGTAAGCTTACAGGGGACTGGTTCTACTGACGTGCTTTGCACACAGGTGGCTGGCGGGTGTCTGATTCTCCAACTTTAGTTTAACCGAGTGTGGCTACTCCCGGTCCTTATGAAGGCTAAAACAACACTAACTTGACAAAATAACGTTGTGGTTTTGATGCGTAGGTAAGAATGGTTCTTTCTCAGCCCGTAGCAGCCACGTAAAACTTGCAACAACAAAGTAGAGGACGTCTAACTTGTTTTTGCAGGGCATGCTATGATGTGATATGGTCAAGACATGATGCTATATTTTATTGTATGAGATGATCATGTTTTGTAACCGAGTTATCGGCAACTAGCATGAGCCATATGGTTGTCGCTTTATTGTATGCAATGCAATCGCCCTGTAATTGCTTTACTTTATCACTAAGCTGTAGAAATAGTCGTAGAAGCAATAGTTGGCGAGACGATAGCGATGCTACGATGGAGATCAAGGTGTCGCGCCGGTGACGATGGTGATCATGACGGTGCTTCGGAGATGGAGATAACAAGCACAAGATGATGATGGCCATATCATATCACTTATATTGATTGCATGTGATGTTTATCCTTTATGCATCTTATTTTGCTTTGATTGACGGTAGCATTATAAGATGATCTCTCACTAAATTTCAAGGTAAAAGTGTTCTCCCTGAGTATGCACCGTTGCCAAAGTTTCTTGTGCTGAGACACCACGTGATGATCAGGTGTGATAAGCTCAACGTTCATCTACAATGGGTGCAAGCCAGTTTTGCACACGCAGAATACTCAGGTTAAACTTGACGAGCCTAGCATATGCAGATATGGCCTCGGAACACTGAGACCGAAAGGTCGAGCGTGAATCATATAGTAGATATGATCAACATAATGATGTTCACCATTGAAAACTATTCCATTTCACGTGATGATCGGTTATGGTTTAGTTGATTTGGATCACGTGATCACTTAGATGATTAGAGAGATGTCTATCTAAGTGGGAGTTCTGAAGTAATATGATTAATTGAACTTAAATTTATCATGAACTTAGTACCTGATAGTATTTTGCTTGTCTATGTTATTGTAGATAGATGGCTCGTGTTGTTGTTCCATTGAATTTTAATGCGTTCCTTGAGAAAGCAAAGTTGAAAGATGATGGTATAAATTACACGGACTGGGTCCGTAACTTGAGGATTATCCTCATTGCTGCACAGAAGAATTACGTCCTGGAAGCACCGCTGGGTGCTAGGCCTACTGAGATGCAACTGCAGACATTGTGAACGTTTGGCAGAGCAAAGCTGATGACTGCTCGATAGTTCAGTGTGCCATGCTTTACGGCTTAGAACCGGGACTTCAACGACGTTTTGAACGTCATGGAGCATATGAGATGTTCCAGGAGTTGAAGTTAATAACTCAAGCAAATGCCCGGATTGAGAGATATGAAGTCTCCAATAAGTTCTACAGCTGCAAGATGGGGGAGAATAGTTCTTTCAGTGAACATGTACTCAAAATGTCTGGGTATAACAATCACTTGATTCAACTGGGAGTTAATCTTCTGGATGATAGTGTCATTGACAGAATTCTTCAATCACTGCCACCAAGCTACAAGAGCTTCGTGATGAACTATAATATGCAAGGGATGAATAAGACAATTCTCGTGCTCTTCGCAATGCTAAATGCTGCGGAGGTAGAAATCAAGAAGGAGCATCAAGTGTTGATGGTCAACAAGACCACCAGTTTCAAGAAAAAGGGCAAAGGGAAGAAAAAGGGGAGCTTCAAGATGATCAGCAAACAAGTTGCTGCTCAAGAGAAGAAACCCAAGTCTGGACCTAAGCCTGAGACTGAGTGCTTCTACTGCAAGCAGACTGGTCACTTGAAACGGAACTGCCCCAAGTATTTGGCGGATAAGAAGGATGGCAAGGTGAACAAAGAGGTATATGTGATATACATGTTATTGATGTGTACCTTACTAGAGCTCGCAGTAGCACCTGGGTATTTGATACTGGTTCTGTTGCTAATATTTGCAACTCGAAACAGGGACTACAGATTAAGCGAAGACTGGCTAAGGACGAGGTGACGATGCGCGTGGGAAATGGTTCCAAAGTCGATGTGATCGCCGTCGGCACGGTACCTCTACATCTACCTTTGGGTTAGTTTTAGACCTAAATAATTGTTATTTGGTGCCAGCGTTGAGCATGAACATTATATCTGGATCTTGTTTAATGCGAGACGGTTATTCATTTCAATCTGAGAATAATGGTTGTTCTATTTATATGAGTAATATATTTTATGGTCATGCACCTTTGAAGAGTGGTCTATTCTTGTTAAATCTCGATAGTAGTGACACACATATTCATAATGTTGAAACCAAAAGATGCAGATTTGATAATGATAGTGCAACTTATTTGTGGCACTGCCGTTTGGGTCATATTGGTGTAAAGCGCATGAAGAAACTTCATACTGACGGACTTTTGGAAACACTTGATTATGAATCACTTGGTACTTGTGAACCATGCCTCATGGGCAAGAGGACTAAAACACCGTTCTCCGGAACTATGGAGCGAGCAACAAATTTATTGGAAATCATACATACTAATGTATGTGGTCCGATGAATATTGAGGCTCGCGGAGGGTATCGTTATTTTCTCACCTTCACAAATGATTTGAGGAGATATGGGTATATCTACTTAACGAAACATAAGTCTGAAACATTTGAAAAGTTCAAAGAATTTCAGAGTGAAGTGGAAAATCATCGTAACAAGAAAATAAAGTTTCTACGATCTGATCGTGGAGGAGAATATTTTAGTTACGAGTTTGGTCTACATTTGAAACAATGCGGGATAGTTTCGCAACTCACGCCACCTGGAACACCACAACGTAATGGTGTGTCCGAACGTCGTAATCATATTTTACTAGATATGGTACAATCTATGATGTCTCTAACTATTTTATCGCTACCGTTTTGGGGTTATGCTTCAGAGACGGCTGCATTCATGTTAAATAGGGCACCATCAAAATCTGTTGAGACGACGCCTTATGAACTGTGGTTTGGTAAGAAACCAAAGTTGTCGTTTCTTAAAGTTTGGGGCTGCGATTCTTATGTGAAAAAGCTTCAACCTGATAAGGTCAAACCTAAATCGGAGAAATGTGTCTTCATAGGATACCCAAAGGAAACTGTTGGGTACACCTTCTATCACAGATCTGAAGACAAGACATTCGTTGCTAAGAATGGATCCTTGATACGTCTCCAACGTATCTATAATTTATGAAGTATTCATGCTATTATATTATCCATCTAGGATGTTTTATATGCATTTATATGCTATTATATATGATTTTGGGACTAACCTATTAACCTAGAGCCCAGTGCCAGTTTCTGTTTTTTCCTTGCTTTTGAGTTTTACAGAAAAGGAATACCAAACTGAGTCCAATTGACGTGCCAATTTTTTATGAATTTTTATGGACCAAAAGAAGCCCCAGGAGACCAACAGTTGGGCCAGAAGAGTCCCGGGCTGCCCACGAGGTGGGGGCCACGCCCACCCCCTAGGCCGCGCCCCCTGCCTCGTGGACAGCCCGGAGACACCCCTGATGTGAAACCTACACCAAAAAATCCTATAAATACTGAAACCTCTGAGGAGCAGAATAGATCGGGAGTTCCGTCGCCACAAGCCTCTGTAGCCACCAAAAACCAATCGGGACCCTGTTCCGGCACCCTGCCGGAGGGGGGATCCCTCACCGGTGGCCATCTTCATCATCCCGGCGATCTCCATGACGAGGAGGGAGTAGTTCACCCTCGGGGCTGAGGGTATGTACCAGTAGCTATGTGTTTGATCTCTCTCTCATGTTCATGATTTGGCATGATCTTGATGTATCGCGAGCTTTGCTATTATATTTGGATCTTATGATGTTTCTCCCCCTCTACTCTCTTGTAACGGCTTGAGTTTTCCCTTTGAAGTTATCTCATCGGATTGAGTCTTTAAGGATTTGAGAACACTTGATGTATGTCTTGCCGTGCTTATCTGTGGTGACAATGGGATATTCACGTGATCAACTTGATGTATGTTTTGGTGATCAACTTGCGGGTTCCGTGACCTTGGGAATCTATGCATAGGGGTTGGCACACGTTTTTGTCTTGACTCTCTGGTAGAAACTTTGGGGCACTCTTTGAAGTACTTTGTGTTGGTTGAATAGATGAATCTGAGATTGTGTGATGCATATCGTATAATCATGCCCACGGATACTTGAGGTGAGAATGGAGTATCTAGGTGACATTAGGGTTTTGGTTGATTTGTGTCTTAAGGTGTTATTCTAGTATGAACTCTATGATAGATCGAACGGAAATAATAGCTTCATGTTATTTTACTACGGACTCTTGAATAGATAGATCAAAAAGGATAACTTTGAGGTGGTTTCATACCCTACCATAATATCTTTGTTTGTTCTCCACTATTAGTGACTTTGGAGTGACTCTTTGTTGCATATTGAGGGATTGTTATATGATCCAGTTATGTTATTATGGTTGAGAGAACTTGCACTAGTGAAAGTATGAACCTTAGGCCTTGTTTCCTACCATTGCAATACCGTTTGCACTCACTTTTACCAGTTGTTACCTTGATGTTTTTATAATTTCAGATTACAAATACCTTTATCTACCATCCATATTGCACTTGTATCACCATCTCTTCACCGAACTAGTGCACCTATACAATTTACCATTGTATTGGGTGTGTTGGGGACACAAGAGACTCTTTGTTATTTGGTTGCA
>LR880972.1:11375998-11394796 GCA_904067115.1 Aegilops sharonensis | reverse complement strand
AACCGGGACTAAAGGGCATTGCACCCTTTAGTCCCGGTTCGTGTCTCAAACCGGGACTAAAGGGCACATTTGAACCGGGACTAATGCCTTTAGCCGCACGAACCCATTGGACCCGGTTCGTGACTGAACCGGGACTAATGGGCTTATCTGGCCCGAACGAAAGCCCTGTTTTCTACTAGTGTAACAATCTAACCATAGCATTAAACATATGGATCCAAATCAGTCCCTTACGGAATAGCACATAAAATAGGGTTTAAGCTTCTGTCACTCTAGCAACCCATCATCTAATAACTGTTGGGTAACGTTGCATGGAAAACAAAAAAATTCTACGCACACGGAAGATCTATCAAGGAGATGCACAGCAACGAGAGGGGAGAGTGTGCCTATGTACCCTCGTAGACCGTAAGCAAAAGCATTTAGAAACGCGGTTGATTTAGTCGAACTTCTTCACAATCCAACCGATCGAGTACCGAATGTACGACAGCACACGTTCAGCTCAGTGACATCCTCGCCTTCTTGATCCAGCAAGACGGCGAAGTAGTGGATGAGTTCAGACAGCACGACGGCGTGGTGACGGTGATAATGAATCTATCTCTGCAGGGCTTCACCTAAGCACCTCGAAAATATGACCGAGGGTGTAAACAGTGGAGGGGGCATCGCACATCGTGGTTATGTGTGGCGTCCCCCTCCCACATATATATAGGTGGGGTGGGAGGGAGGAGCAGCCAAGGAGGCACCCCAAGTAGGACGAATCCTACTTGGAGTCCTTCCCTAGTGGCGCCCTCCTTACCATATTTGTCGGAGGGGGGAAGGAAAGGGGGGAGAGGAAAGGAAGGGGGAGGTCGATTACCCTCCTTTCCTTCTCTCCCCAAGGGTTGCGGCCTAGGAGGGCTGCGCCAGCCCCTTGTGGGCTGGTGTGTTCCTCCCCTTTGGCCCATAAAGCCCATTAACCTCCAAGGGGGGTCCGGTACCCTCTCCGGTATACCGGGGACTACTCAGTACATTCTGAAACACTTCCGATGTCCGAATACCATCGTCCTATATATCAATCTTTACCTCTGGACCATTCCAGTGCTCCTCGTCATATCCATGATCTAATCTGGTACACCAAACAACATTATGTCACCAAATCATATAACTCATATAACACTATATCGTCAACGAACGTTAAGTGTGCGGACCCTACGGGTTTGAGAACTATGTAGACATGACCGAGACACTTCTCCGGTCAATAACCAATAGCGGAACTTGGATGCCCATATTGGCTCCTACATATTCTACGAAGATCTTTATCGGTCGAACCTTATGACAACATATGTAATTCCCTTTGTCCATTGGTATGTTACTTGCTCGAGATTTGATCATCGGAATCTTCATACCTAGTTCAATCTCGTTACCACACTAGTGCAGAACCGGGCTATAGCTCCGATTCGTAAGGGCCTTTAGTGCCGGTTTTGTAACCGGCACTAAAGGGCGGGGACTAAATGCCCCCCCCCCCTTAGTACTGGTTCTGCACGAACCACAACTAAAGGGCCACCACGTGGCACGAGCCAGGGCCGGGTGTGGGGAGACCTTTAGTACCGGTTGATAACACCAACCGGTACTAAATTTTTTGGGGGTTTTTGGTTTTATTATTATTATTCCTTTAATTTTGTGTTTTCCATTTAATTATTTTCGTTTGTTGGTATTTTACTATACTACATATTGTACACGTTATGCATATATATAAATAGAATTTCTCGTAGAACTGATCATATATATATATATCATCGAGTGTCTCACAACCATACCATATTATTCACACATATACACATGTATATATATACAGTTTTTCCTACATGTTGCCTTCAGAGCCAGTGACATTTGCCTTGGTGCCTTCGGAGCACGATGACAATTGGGAGTGGTTCATTGGGGCGGTAGCTCGTAATAGAATTCCCCTTTGGGATCTATGACCTCGTCGAGAAAAAATCCCGCTATTTCCTCTTGAAGTGCTCGTATGTGCTCCACTGTTGGGAGCTTCTCCCGCATCGATTCGAACTGTTAAGAAGGAGATCAATATGCATATGTATTAGTTATGTGACTAAATATCAATAATGATGTAAAACTTGTGAATATAGTTCTGTCAAACGTACCCATAGCTGTCTATCAGCTTTGGTCCTTTCGGACGTCATCATGCGAATGTTTTCGAAAGTGTAGTATGCACACAAATCAGTCCCCGACGCCTGCTTCAGGGCCTTTATGAGAATAGAACTTAATCAGATAATAATTAATCAAGCATGATAATTAATGGTATTGAAACTAGAATTAAAGAGATGCATGGTAGCTAGCTAGTACTACTTAATTAATTATACCTTGGATCGAAACCAATACAACTTTTCTTTCCATTCGCCTGGAACCTCTTTCGAATTCCTGAACTTTTCCCAAGCCCTGCCCGCCGGCAAAGAAAATGAATAAACGAGTTATTAAATAGTTGATATCAGGAAATGACGAACTAAAGAGGCTGACATATAGTTAATAATGATTGAAATTACCTGTCGACTATCCCCTTCACGGTTGAGTAGGTGTATTTTTATTTAAGTAGTGAGTCCAGTACTTCAACTGTTCCTTCGTAAACTTTAATGGTTAACAAGATCCAATGGTAACTGCATACACACACCCGTTTGCATGTCTTAATTAACCGGACATGTGCATAACACTCATCATTGGTAGTAATAATTATTAACATCTAGCTAGCTAGTAAGTAAAAACAGAATTTGTAGTACAAGATAGTGTGACTCATATGAAGTTGTAAGGAAGTAGTATATGTTCATTGGTATTGAGGCGCTTTAAGAACTTTAGCATGTTTTTCTCTACTTCTTTTTGATACCATGGATATGTCCATGTTTATTCATTAATGGTATTTGGGTCAATGAACCCAATGCCATAGCGTCCAACTTTTTTCATTTCATACATCTTCATCCTGCATAATATCACAAAAAAGATTATAGTGAGGATAATTACAGGTAATTAATGATCGATCAATGAGCACTACAGCTAGCTTGAGACTTAAATTACAAAAAGGAGTCACTTACAGACAATAGCAACTGACGAGAGATTTGTCGAGTGCGTCTTGATTGAATAACTGAAATTGTTCTGAATACTCGATGGACAGAGATAGCTTATGGAAGTAATACTCTTCCTTGACTTTCACCATGAGGGACACTCGATTGGTACTCTTGGTAATTTTCATGTACCAATCATGCAATGCATACATTCTCATTGGGAGGTTCTTGACCTCTTCAGGCTTGACCAAAGGTTCGCCGCGGACATAATTCCGTTTTATGTCCTGCTTTCTAAACAGAGGCATGGGCTCAATCTCGAGGAGTTGTCCAACAGTGATACCAAGCATTTCAGCCTGCCTTCTATGCTCGTCGGTTATTACCAGCTGACCGACGCCGGTACTCTCATGTGTTGGTACAACAAGCGGGGGGATCGATTGCGCCGCCTGTTCTCCTAGCTGGGGAACGGTTTTCCCGCATTTTTGGCCAGCAGCTTGGCTCGAGCTCAAGCTCGACTCCTTTAGTCGTGCTTGATGTGCCTTCCTGATTTGGCGCTCATAGTCTGAGTTAACAGGCTTGGGAGCTGGTGGTCTAGACATACGAATAAAGTGGTCAATCTTCTCCTCGGGCACTTTCTCCCTAGGCGGCGGTGGCAGTTTCGGTCCAAAATGGGCGTCCACTTGGGCCTTCACCATGGCTTCATTTTGCTCCTTGGTTATGTCGTAAGGCCTCTACGGAAGAGGTGCGAGGCTTGGACCATATTGAAAGGGCTTGCCTCCGCTTGTACCTCCTGTACTACCTCGACTTGTAGCACTACGAACCATAGCTGCGGCGGCTCTCTTCCGCGATTGTAGAGGCAGCGGAGACGGCTGAGGTGGTGTAGGACCTGGAGGAGGAGTGGCACGCGTTGGTGGACTCGGAGGAGGAGGAGTGGCCTCATGCGTTGGCTTAGTTGAAGCAGGAGGAGTGGCCCCACGCGTTGGCTGAGTTGAAGCAGGACTAGTGGCCTCACGCGCTGGCTGAGTTGAAGCAGGAGGAGTGGCCTGAAGCTGTGCCGGACTAGGTGGAGCGGGATTCGTCTGCTCCTCGTCACCTCCTAGGATGTCAAGCTCTAGCTGATCCGGTGTCGGTGGCCTTTGAAAGATTATGCAATCCTTTCTCCATAGGATGATACGATGTATGGCCTCTCCCAGTGTGTGCTCCTCGTCACCTCCAGGAATGTCAAGCGCTAGCCCCTAATATTAGTCCACCACCTCATCAACCACGACACGAGCATAGCCTTCTGGAATCGGTATGCAATGGTAGGTTGCCCCGGGGGGATTTGTGTAAGCAACGGTGTCCGCCGCCTTCACAGATATGTTCTTTATTTTGAAGTGTAGCTCATAGTTAGTGTTCTCCATGATGTCATCCACAGGGTATCTATCTAGCAGAGCGTCACCCGGGGCGGAACCCACGCTACTTCTCGGCATGGATGGGATGGTGCTATCCAATGCTGGATCATCCGCTAGCTGCTTCCGCTGCTGAGACCCCCTTTCCTGGCTAAGCGGGTCGATCTGCTGCTGCTACCGCTGTAATTTGAGTGCCAAGTCCATGTGCGCTGATTCTAGGCCTTGAAGGTGTTCCGCTTCCTTCTTCCTCTGCTCGTCCTCCAGCTTCTTCTTCTTCTCCTCCTCCATCTTCCTTCTCGCATGGCTTCTGTAGTCGGCGTTCCAGTCAGAAAAGCCCTCATACCACGGAATAACGCCCTTGCCTCGTGTTCTTCCCGGGTGTTCAGGATTTCCCAGGGCGCGCGTAAGCTCATCGTTCTCTCTGTTGGGCGTGAACACCCCCTCTCGAGCTTCTTGTATTGTTTGAACTAACTTAACATTGGCTCCTTTAAGACATTCCTTCTTCGAAACCAGGCCTGTCTTCGGGTCCAACGCCCCCCCATGTGCATAGAACAAGGTTCTGCACCTGGGGGGCCAGCTCAATGTAACTGGAGTGACCTGTGCAGCTAGCATCTCTTGCTCAGACTTATCCTACTTAGGCATTGCCACCGCGTAGCCACCTGGCCCCAGCCTATGGAATTCCTCCTTTTTGCGGCATTGGCCTTGTTTTTTCGGACCGTTCCTTAGATAATTCTGATCCCTTGAATTTCACGAAAGCGGGCTAGTGTTCACTTTGGTTCTCCAGTGTTCCCTTGAATTCTGGAGTCTTCTTCCCTGCTTTGACGTAGTTATTCCATACAGTTTTCTTGTGGTTGTTGAATGCAATTTCCATCTTCCTAAGAGCAGCGTCCTTGACTTTCTCCACATCTATAGCTGTGAAATGATCTGGTAAGGTGAAATGTTCCATGAGATTTTCCCAAAGCGCAATTTTTGCTCTGTCATCGACAAATGTAAGATCTGGACGGGGCTTTGATGGATCTTTCCATTCTTGAAGGGAGGTCGGGAGTTTGTACTTCATAAGAACTCTGCACTGATGAACGAACTTGTTAGCAATGTTCTTAGGCGGTATTGGTTTGCCATTAGTTTTGATGGCATCGATGTTGTACTTTACGCCATCCTTCACACTACTAGGAAAAGGCATGCTAGTGGCGCACCAGTTTTGCCTACTAATGGCGCACTACTGTTGCGCCACTAGCATCACGCCATTAGAACTAAATTTTAATGGCGCACAACTGGTGCGTCATTAGTATCTGGTGTTCTAATGGCGCACCAAGCAGTGCGCCATTAGAATTGCCTACGGTGCGCCATTAGAATTCCTCCCAGGGGGCCATATGTACCCATGTGCTTTTGGCTTTCTAATGGCGCACCAGTGGATGATGCGCCATTAGTGTGATTATTACAGTGCGCCATTAGTGTCTTGTGTGGTGCGCCATTAGTATTAATATTATTATTTTTTCTGATTTTTTCACAGGTTACAAAATATATTATTTGACAGAATATAGACAGCACCACACAGCAACGGCAGATTCATCGAATACAATAGAAGATAAGTCTCCGAATACAATTCATCATATTAGTCTTCAAATACAAAAGACCGAACGAAGATAGAACATTAAAAGTCTCGGAGACCGCGAGTAGCGAGTTTGTCTTCACATTACAAGTCGATATCGATCATCTAAACTACCATCACATAGAAGAGAGCTGCGGTCATCACGATGAGCATCATCGCGATGAAACTGGTCTTCACCCGGTTCCTCCAACGCTCCCTCCTCTATCCCGCTAGATAGCGGGCGTATCTAGATTCCGCCTACGCCCTAGTGATGTACCCTTTGTAATTGTTACCGCTGAAACGGTGAACCTGTCTCCGACACTCCTCCCAGTCTTCGTAGACTCGGGAACCTTACCCTTGTACACGACATACGACGACATCTCTATGCACAAGCCAGACGACGGCAGCTGGAGGCGTCTCCTGAGAACTGAACGCCAGACGACGCCTGTTGCAATTGGATTTCTCCGCCGTACCAGCTAGATCGCGGTCGTCTTGGTTGGGTTCTTGAGAAGGAGGCCCGCCGAACTCGTCACCGTACCCATGTTCGGCAAAGTACTTATCGACGTTGGTAAATGTACCGTCGTTGTTGTCGTCGTCGTCCGGTTCCTGTGCCATATGCATGTCCGGATCCTGTGCCATAGGGATGTCCGGCATGTCCGGTAGCATTGCGGCGTTCTTGCCATGGTGCGGCGCCGGCACGAATGGCGGTCTTGTCTGTGGGGTGGTGTGCCCCGCCCCCAAACGAATCTGGCTCTTCGGCCAAAGCAGGGGCCAGCTTAGGCAGGCGCTGAGGGTCATCAGATCTTCTTCGTCGGCCCCGGCGGGTTGAATTGGAGGTAACAACTCGTCGCAGCCTGGCAGCACCCGAACTAGTTGAACCCTATACATGGTGGGTGGCATCGGTTTACCGTGGAACACGGGGTTTCCCGGTTGAACGATATTGCCCTTGGCGACATCGACCAACTCGCCGTTCACGAAGTGCAGGAGAGTGCACGGAACATCGGCGGCGCCCTGCGAAAACATGTAGGGCGTCAGGGATGCCCAGTCAAAGGAAAAAGGAGATGAATTCCTCGACCGAGAGGCTTAATTATTTACCGTGATGATGCGTCGAGCTCAGCTAATGTCAGGCACCGCCAACGGCGGGCGTGCAACTGACGGAGGGGCCGCTTGCTGGCGAGGTGCCGGCCGGCGTACACCCGGGTGCATTAAGCTCCAATGCCCGTGCCGGCGCCGGAGACACCAATACCGCTGCCGCCGATGACACCAATGGCGCCGCCGGTGACACCAATGGCGCCGCCTGCGCGTTGTGCGAGTTGCTGGCCGTGAAGCTAGGAATCGGGGACACCAATGAAGCTTTTTTTATGTAGTTATGTGATTGTTATGATGCTGGTGCAGAACACTTGTTGTGATTGTTATGATGCTGGTGCAGAAATGAAAAAACACTTATGGTTGTAGTGATGATGAGGAAAACAGGAGTGGGCATAGAGTTCCTTGTTTTCGTATCGACGACGATGAGTAGCGAATGGACATGAAGGTTATACTATTACTGTATGTTCCTTGTTTTGATTGGTGATCAACTTTCTCTGTAGTTTTTGTTGATGTGATCCTGATGTAGTTTTTCTACTACAATTCTCTCCAGGTAGCAAAATGCATGAGACTTTGGTGATGAAGAGGCAGATGGTGAAGATACAATGCAAAATCTGGTGCCATTTTGGTGCCATTTTGGCTGATGGTGAAGATACAATGCATTAAAACTCTGATGCCATTTTGGTTGATACTTTGGAGCCATTTTGGTGGCATTTTTTGCTGTTTTGGCTGATGTTGTTTTGTTGCTGTTTTGGTGCCATTTTGGATGGCTGCAGTGACTGTTTTGGTGCTGTTTTAATGCTTGAAGATTGATCTCTTAATATGGTTGCAGTAATCATTAATTTTAGAGCAAAATATGGTTGTTATTTTTTTGTTTTGTTTCAGAAACAGGAGAAACCAAAGGGCCCACGTCTCCACTCCAGAGTTTTTGAGGGCCAAAGGGCAGGACGTTTGAGTTTTCGAGGCAACTCCCCACGTCTCCCCTCCATGGCAACTCCCCACGACGCAGAGGGGGTTTTCTTCCCGTCCATTGCCGCTCCATCTTCCTCCCTCTGCCTCCCTCCTCATTCCATTGCCGCTCCATCTTCCTCCCTCTACCTCACTCTGCCTCCACCATCGCTGGCCAGGAGGGCAATGGCGGAGGAATCGTGGAGCAACTCCCCTCCGTCTGCCAAGAGAATGGCGGAGGCATCGTGGAGCAACTCCCCTCCGTCTGCCAAGCATCACCATGGTGAGGCGTCTGGCAAGGAGCCGCTGGTGGTCGACGATGACGTTCCGGTCCCCGGGCAGAAGCAGGACTACACCGTGCCGCTCAAGGTTGATATCCACCTAAAGGAGCCGCTGGATGTCGTATGCACCAGCAATCCAGACGAAGCCGACAAGAGGATCCGCGAGATCAGGAGGAGGCTCGGCGGCATGCTTTCTCGGTCGATCGGCGTTGATGTCGAGTATACCAGGGAAGACGAACCTCCGCAAATGGCTGCAGTTCTGCAGTTATGCGTGGAGGATCTCGTCCTGGTATACCACATCACCGCGGCAACCAAATGGTAAAAACATCCAGTTCTGAAGTTTCTGAAGTTCTGAAGTTTCTGTCTAATTAGTAGTTTCTGAAGTTTCTGAAGTAGATGCAATAGTTCTGAAGTTCTGAAGTAGATGCAATACTAGTTCTGAAGTTCTGAAGTTTCTGAAGTTCTGACGTTTCTGTTTAATTAGTAGTTTCTGAAGTTTCTGAAGTTTCTGAAGTAGATGCAATAGTTCTAAAGTTCTGAAGTAGATGCAATACTAGTTCTGAAGTTCTGTAGTTTCTGTCTAATTAGTAGTTTGAAGCAATGGCAAGAGGCGGAGGATCATTGGAATGACCCATACTACTGGGGATATTGAGTTGTTTGTGGTATTATGTGTCTCAGTTTGTAGTTATGTGGTTGAACAAGTTTGCTTTTGTTATGTTGAACAAGTTTGCTTTTGTAATGATGAATAAGTTTGCGTTTGTTATGTAGTTATGTGATTGTTATGATGCTGGTGCAGAACACTTGTTGTGATTGTTATGATGCTGGTGCAGAAATGAAAAAACACTTATGGCCGTGAAACCTAGGTTGGGCCTAATCACTTGGCACTAATCACTTGGCTCTATTGCCACCTATGATTTAATGCAGCAAGAATAAAGGGGCAGTTGATCATACTGAACTAAGTACTAAGATACCCCGGCCCATGCATTAGTAGCAAGTACCCCATATGTCCGATTTTTAGCAAAGTCATGCTAAACTTCACGGAAAATTTCAGCATGACCTTTGCTGAAAATAGGACATATGGAGTACCCGAATTTGCCGGAACGGAAGTTAATCGACATTCCGGCAAACTCAAGGGCCTCTCGGGGTACCTGCAAATTCATCACGACACAATGGTCGGAGACAAAACCTAGCAAACTAGCAAAGTTACTGACGTGTTTACAGAAATTGTTTTCTGTAAAAGATGATCATCATCTTTGCAAGTCTTTCTCAATGTGATCACAAGTAATTCAGAGGAATCACAATAAAGCAACACCCTGCACTAGCCTAAAAACAAGTGAAGTTTCACCCATATAAGAACAACTTTATAAAATCAGAGAAGTTGCTAAATTTTTTGTATCCTTCATACACACTGGAGTACAATGCTTTATAATGTTCCATCATCATTACAGAAATCCAAGACCATGTGTTCCATCATCATCATCATTACAGAAATCCAAGAAAAATCATGCTTTTTAACAGTTTTCAGTTTGGACAGAATACTGAAAACTACAGTTTGGACAGAATTCCTAACACTTTGGTCTTCTAGTTACAAAACAAAACTGACACAATTCTAGATGCCATAACTGAATTTTTTGACAGTAGCTCAAGTTTTTGACAGTAGCTCCTAACAGTAGCTCCTAACTGAATTTTCTGCTTAAAGGGAAGGCTGACTTAAGTGGCAAGATGATACAATTTGCGTAACATAACAATATATGCATCTTAATATAACACCACCTCCTAACAGAAATAGTATCCCAGGTTTCCATCTTAATACCACAAAGAATACCATAAAAAAAATCCAGGATCATTTTTTCTAGAGAAATGCATCATTATAAGGGGAGTTTCTTACTCTACCAGATCTACTAGGGGGCAAAGTAGAACTGATATTCTTTTGCTGACTTCTAGTACAAGGTATAGAAGAGGAGGTAAATATAGTAGACATGTAATTGCAGTGTATTAACAGTATAATTTCAATAGATTTATAGTGCAAATTTATAGTAGAATTACAACTACAGTGTGAGCCAGAACCATACTCCAAATGTAGTAGAAGATACCTTCTGTCCAGCTGTCAATCTAAAGGGCTGCAACTTGGGCTTTGAAATGAAGATAAGTGGCCAGTTAACACACTGTCAAAAAAAATTCAGTTAACACACTGTCAAAAAAATTCAGTTAACACACTGTCAAAAAAATTCAGTGAATGGATGGCAATACATCATACACTCACGTTGCTACATTATTCATCAACTTGTATCATTAAGAAATACTACTCCAGTATAGTTTTGGTGTAACTAGGTTTTGCCTCACTGTTGTATTCTTCTTTTTGTTAGCTATCTCAAAAGACTGGAATGAACCGTTAGCTATCTCAGAAGACAAAAACAAAAATTCAGTGTGTTAACCATATGGCCAAAAGATTGTCCCAAGATATTCAAGATAAACAAAAATTCAGAAGACATCTCCTGGTCCTACCCAAGATAAACCCTAGTTACAAAAATGCAGTGCGAAAATTCAGTTAACACACTGCCAATACATTCAGTTTGGAGCATCGGTTGGAAGTAATGGGGAATGGTGGAGAGAGGGAGGAAGGAGGAAGGAGGAGAGGTACCTAGTCGCCGGAGGGGTCGGGGTCGGGGTCGGGGTCGGCGAAGGGGTCGGGGTCGGGGTCCGAGCTCGTCCGGGTCCTCACTCGCCGCGATCGAAGGAGAGCAGGGGTCGGTGGCGGAGGACGGCAGGGGCATGCGGGGTGGGCGCGTCGGGGCCGCGCTCGCCAGCTGCTGTAGGGAACGGAGGAGGCCCTCGCTCGTCGGAGGAAGGCGGAGAGGAGAGGAGCGGGCGGCGCGCGCTCGGCCGATCCCGTTCAGGGGGCGCGGGGGCGGCGGGGGTGGAGTCCCGCGGGGCTCGGGGCGGCGGCGTCGGGGCAGCGCAAGACCACAGCGGCGGCGGCATCGCCGACGGCCTGCAGGCGTGGCGGACGGAGGGGGCGGAGCAAGGGGGCGGCGGCTTGGGTCGAGTGGATCTGGCGAGGGAGGGAGGCAACAGCGCGAGGGGAACAGGTGAACTGGGGGGGAGGGATCTAATGGCGCACCGCACCCCTAGTGCGACATAAGTACAACCATTCTAATAGCGCATCCCGCCCCGGTGCGCCATTAGAATTTACTAGCCCGACAGGTCAGGTTATATTACACATAACCCCCACTCCATCAGAACAAGCGCACTAGCCTGACTGGTCAGCACGCAGAACACACATTAGGAGGTCCTGGGTTCGATTCCTAGGCTTCCCATTTTTTGTATTTATGCATTTAAAATGTTGTTCGATATTTATTTGTGTTTAAATATGAACAAACTTGTTTAAATCATAACAGTAATATTTTTTTTATAAAAATGGTAATATTTTTTAAAAAAATATCATCAAATTTGTTATTGAAAATTTTTATGAATATGAAAAAATATCATCAAATTTATTATTTCAAAATATCATCAAATTTGTTATTTGAAAATATAATCAAATTTGTTTTTTTAGCAATTTTAGTTGCATTCATTTGTGACGGTGGAGCGGGCCGGGGAGGGTGCGGGTGGTCGTCGGCGGCGGTGGAGATTTGCTCCACCTCGTCATACCGTTTGACCTTGAACAGCAAGCTTGATTTCGAGTTTGTGCCGTACCCATGGTTCCTATGACTTTTGGCTTCATCATTCCGTTGACATGATGTCATCGCCGGTCAGTTACATCTTCTCGACACCTCTCGACAAATGTGTCATGATCATCATCAACATTCTGAGGTCTTCCAAGATATCTATCGATTTCTTGATGAGAAATAGCATCCTTTGCCCTCGATGGTTTGGGCTATCATCCACAACATTATTGCATTCCCTCCAACACAAAAATTGTTCCTGTTTTGTGTTGTACCTTGAGTTCCTTGCTATCCAACTTATGTTATGATTCTACCGCGGAGTATTACCATCTTTGATGTCAAGAATGTTATGAGGATTGCTCCACCTCTTCAGAATTCTTGCTATAATGATACTTCTCACAATCACCATTCTTTCTTGGTCCTCGTGTTGATTCCAACCGGGGTACTTTGGATTCTGCACTTCTAGCAACCCTATTACTTTGAAGTTAATGGTCGGCCGTTCATTCTTAGACTATTGATTATTGAATCACCATTCTGACATTTCTTGTGCAACCCAATCCTTATTCCGGGCGCACCTCTCAACCAATGTTTAATTGTGTATGTTTTCCTCGAGCATACTTCCTTATATCATTTGATCTGACAAATGTTATCTCCTTATCAACATAATTGTGGGGATCCATCTTTTTGGATACCTCGTTGAATTAACGCTGAGTCCATAAGCCACCTCCTCATCCTCTTCTTGAGTTAATGATGAACTCTTGTTTTGGAACTCGCTTCCATAGTTCATTTCCCGAGAATCTTCGACGTCATCTCGTCAATTTGTGTCACACCTTTTCTCCTCAAGCATCGTGAGTTTGAGGTATCCTCACACCAATCAGATCTGAATCTCGGTCAGATATGATGGTTGGAACATTTTTCCAAGAGTTATAACACTGGTCTTTTATGACCCGGTAAGGTGATGGCATGTCCAGCACACCTGGCCGGATGACCTGCTGTTATAGTTTCCTTATTAGCAAGGTTATCCATTCTTCCATGAGGAAATTGTAGCACTTACTCTACAAGTTGTTCCTGATGGATCCTTCCTGTTTCCAAAGTCTAATCTTCACCTGATGACCATGTCAATGCTATTTCGAAGCATGTCTATGGTACTCCGATTTTCAACAAGAATATTTGAAGCCAATGCTAAATGTTTCCTGCTAAATTATCCAAACACCGCTGTATGGGTAATGTCATGAAATTTCTCTCCCCTACCTAAAGAGTTTTCTACATTATATCCTGTCATGGATATCATGCTCTGCTTGTCCTTGGGAAGGATATACCCTTGAAATATGTGTTTAAACACATTTTCCTTTCCATTGTTCTGTTTAATATGATAATCTTATTTTCCTTTCCATTGGTTGGTTTAACCTTTCTTGAGGTCTATATAATCTAAGCAGTATTATTCTCCTGCTTATGTAAACATCTCGGTGTACAACTCTGTCAGTAAGACCCTGTTTCTACTATTGATGACATTCCGGTAGCCAACGATGGACGGGAACTTTGCCTATTGGTCCGCCTCGTTCAACGAGCAGGCAAATGGTTCTCTTCGTCCCTCGCCCTTGGTATCGACGTTCTTGCCGACACAATTGACAGGCTACCCCCTGACATGCCTTGCTTGCATGATCACGCAAGACGTCTCCGCCCTTCCTACTTTTAACCCACATGGTGGGCCCATAACCCACAGTTCGACAGGATCGAAACCTGACTCTCCTGTACACCTTGTTGACACAGTTATCCCTTGCTCTTGGTTTCGTAGGTAATTCGCGAGCCACCTTCCTAGTGATCTATTCTAGTATCAGACACAATACTTATTCTCGTTGCTCTGAACCCCTTTTCACACTCTGTTTCAGGCATCGAACGATTGCCTACCCGTTTGAAACTTGGTACCATCGTAAATTGCACTCAGTGAATTCACTGAAATACAACTCGTGGGGTACCTTATGCACTTCCCATTGAGTTCACCGTCAGATGCCCAACTTTGTCGAGATGCGTTCTTCCGGAGTTTTTCCCTTTGGTCGCGTTCGTAGGACGATGGAGATCCCGAAAAAAGGACGACAACTTTATCATGATGCATTGGAATAAAGAATTGAAGACATCAACGAAAGGGACTAACTTCTTCGAGAAGATCCGTTAGAATACCATAACCAGAACTTCCCCCTTACTCCCCTCTTAAATATCGGGACGAGATTTCTTGTAGTCTTCAATTTCTTCAGCAATCTGCTCTGACGAAGCAGCAGAATGATCTTCTTCATCAGATCCGCATGGGATCTCATAATCTTCACCAAAAGGAACAAGGTCCTTTGATGGAATTGTGGAAATTGGAACAGCATCAATAGGATTTTCAAAGGAGCTAGTCATTGGCTTCATTTTCTTCGCAGCCGAAGAATTTGACGCAGCTGATGCTTTCCGTTTCTTCACTGCAGCTCGTTCTCCAGCCTTGATCTTCTTCACATCAGAGGCAGATGGAAGAATTGGAGTTGGTGTTGGCGCAGGAGGAGCTGAGGAATCTGGTTGATTTTCCTCAGGCGCAACTGATGCAGTTGCCCTGACTCGTTCAGTTTCTTCAGGCGCACCACTAGTGGATGCCCTGGCAATTTCTTCAGCGGCTGGAATGGGATCATCAGCCCTGGAACTAGCATTGTCTTCAGCAGCCTGAACTTCATCAGCGGTGCTGGCATGTTCTTCAGTCTGCTGAGCTGAGGCTCCAGCCTGAGGAATTTCATGTTGCGTTGGGGCAGCAACATTGGTGAACTTCTTCGTCAGGTTGACGAATCTGACTTTGGCTCCTTGCCAATCAGCATAATATGAGTCAAATTTGTCGCTGAGGGCTTTGATGTCAGCTTGCATCTTGATAAGTTCTTCAGTTGTCATCTTGACAACATTTTTCTTCAGCAGTTTCTCTTTTCTGTACTGCGATTTCTTGATCTCTCTGGTCGTATCAAATTTCCATTTCTCCTCTTGGAGGAAATGAGTCAGCATGTGACTTTGGCCAGGTGTCAACTTGAAGTCAGGCATAGGAGTGTTTGGGTCCTTGTGCCAGAGATCAATGTAGTCTAGGATCGCTCTTGGATCCAACAGCTGTGGCACAGGTGTGCCTTTGGCTCTAGCGGCCCTTTCTTAACGGTCTCTGATGATTTCCGCAAGTTCATCATCATCAGCCTCATCATCTTCAGGTGGCTCTTGGAAGGCGACCTGTTTGTTCTTGGGACTTGGCCGAGGACCTCGTCCAGCTGTGGCCTTAGTCTTCAGCAGAGTCCGGCCAGATGAAGAATTTGGTGCAGCTGAGGAACTTGCTGAAACACTAGAGGGAATGGAGATGCCTGCAGTCCTTTCGCACGTGGCCAGATGCACAGGTGCTGAGGACTTTGTCGGAACTCCTGAGGACTTGGGAGGAGCTGCTGAGGACTTTGAAGGAGCTGAGGATTTCGGAGGAGCATGAGCAGCATGAGGAATTGGCCGTGAGGGCACATCTGAGGAACTTGGCCGTGAGGGCACTGTTGGTGAAGCACTTGGCTTGTGTGCGGGCTTCTTTGCCATAGATTTTCTTGGCTTGACAGAGGCCTCAGTGGCAGCAGCAGTAGCAGAGTCCTCATTAAATTTCCTCACAGCCTCATTGGCTTGTCTTGCCAATTTGGCTTGGCGCTTGGCCCATTCTTCAGGAAAGTCCTCACCACGCTTGATGTTGGTGGGGTCAGCTTCTTGACCAGGTGCCAATGGAGCTCTTGGGCATGGAGGATTGAGAGCGAAATTCTTCATGTACTTTGGAGTTACATATCTATACTCCCTCCATTCCCTTGCCCATCTCCTTTCAATCCTCTGAATGCGCACCTTGCGCTGATTTTTGTTTTCTTTACCGAACTCGGCTTCATCAGGTGTGCAATAATCAGCATATATTTCCTCAGGGATCTCAAACACAGTCATGACCTCAGGCCTCTTTCCTCCTTTCTGTGGCTTCGTTCCTTCTGTCATATTCTTCAGGTGAGGAATTTGAACAAACGAATTCTCTGAAGAAGTATGCAACTTTTCTTCGAGGAACGCTGCAAATGAGTTCAGTTGATGAGAACCTAGTGATTCAGCAGCGGACATGAGTACCTGTGAACAGAGTATAGTTGCGAGGAATTTGGAGAGGTCATATGCGTTCTCGGAAGGTTTTTCAAAAAGAACAAGTTTGAGGAATTTGACCAGATGAGCCTTGAATAATTTCACTAAGCGATATTTGTCTTAGGTTCCAGAGTTGTATAGATCGAGGATCCACACAATTGAGGAATCTTGAAGAAAATCATTGCTTAGAGAAACGAATCAAGAGCATATTTTGTTTGAGGTGTTCATATGTGTGAAGATTTGAAGAATAAACACCTTTGAAGATTTTCAGGAAAGGTTTGAGAATCAAAGCGAGTAATAAAAGTAACTTTTAATTACCCGAAGTGAAGAACACGACGAACTGAGAAGAACAGATGGGAAGTTCGTCAGGTTAGATCTTCCACGCCCTAACTTGGTGGAGGAAGACAGCTACGGCGGCGGCGGAGTGAAGATTTCCGCGGTCGGCGCGAGTACGTCGGCGACGAGGTCGAGGCAGTGAAGCTCTTCCTCACCGGCGACGATGGAGTAGCGGCGGCGCTAGGGTTTGAGAAGCTCGAGCGAGAGAGAGCGGTCGAGCGGAGTAAAGGAAGTGAGGAAGGGGCGAGGGGGTATATATAGCCACGGTGAAAAACTGTTCGCCCGAAGATTTGGGACGAACGTGCCCCTGACCCTTCTCATTCGCTTGACATGTGTCACCCACGTACTAAGAAGTGGAGATTGTGTTAGATCGTGGGTTAATAGATAAATCTATCGTGGGATGCGGAACGGTTTGAGCGGCAAAAACGAAAGTTTGGATAAGATCAGTTTTAAAGTTTCGTTCGCAATTTCTTCAGCTGACAAGGACACAGTAAAGATTTTGAACAAGTTTCAAATAGAACGCACATGAAGAATTTGTGAATAGATTGGGTTGAATATAGCATAGAGGGGGAAGGGTCCGATCACATTCACTTAGCAGAAAAAACGACTAGAAGAAATAGCCATAAGTGAATGCTGTTGAGGACATAAACCCATATATATAGCTAATGAAGAAAAACGACAGAAACAGTGAAGATATTGAAAAGTTGAAGAATTTGAAAAACTGAAGAATTTTAAAAACTGAGGAAAAACTCAAATTGAAGATTTTCAACTTTGGTGGTGGTGAGACCCACCGTATAAGAATGATGATTTCAGACACCGCGTACAATTGTCGTAGGGTTCTGAGAATCAAATTCTTCATTAATTTCTTCACACTTAGAGTGTTATTCTTCATTGATTAAAGAAAAACGTTTCTTCATGTGTTGCACATCTAAGTCATCAATTTTGCATAAGTGTCAGGATGTGTGTCCTTTTCAAAGAACATTCGAAGATTCTAAGATATTTAGCTCACACGCAACTTGCTAAATCTCTTCTCATCCAAGGGCTTTGTGAAGATATCGGCTAGTTGTTCTTCAGTCTTCACATGCTCGATGGAGATATCGCCCTTCAACACATGATCACGAAGAAAATGATGACGAATTTGAATGTGTTTTGTCTTCGAGTGCTGAACTGGGTTGTGAGCAATCTTGATGGCACTCTCATTGTCACAGTACAGAGGCACATTCTTCACGTTGATGCCGTAGTCCTTGAGAGTTTGCTTCATCCACAACAATTGAGCACAACAAGAGCCAGCAGCAATGTATTCAGCTTCCGCACTTGACAGTGATACGCAGTTCTGTTTCTTCGAGGACCAACAGACCAAAGATCGTCCGAGGAAATGACAAGTACCAGATGTTGACTTACGGTCCACACGATCACCAGCATAGTCTGAGTCAGAATATCCAATGAGATCAAAAGTAGAGCCCTTGGGGTACCATAATCCTAGTGTTGGTGTGTGAGCTAGATATCGAAGAATATGCTTCAAAGCCTTATGGTGTGATTCCTTCGGTGTAGCTTGAAATCGGGCACACATGCAAACACTAAGCATTATATCTGGCCTAGATGCACATAAGTACAATAGAGAACCAATCATGGAGCGGTATACCTTGTGATCAAAGTCAATACCATTTTCATCAGTGCATAGATGGCCATTTGTGGGCATAGGAATTTTGACACCTTTGCAATCTTGCATGCCGAATTTCTTCAGGACATCTTTGAGGTATTTATCCTGAGATATGAATATGCCATTGTGTTGTTGACGAATTTGAAGACCTAAGAAGAATTTCAACTCTCCCATCATAGACATTTGATATTCTTCACTCGTCATATAGGTAAATTCATCACTATAACGTTGGTCAGTACAGCCAAAGATAATATCATCAACATATATTTGGCACACAAACAATTCACCATCATATGATTTAGTAAAGAGAGTAGGGTCGAGTGAACCGGGTGTGAAGCCATTCTTCACGAAGAATTCCTTCAATGTATCATACCACGCCCGTGGGGCCTGTTTGAGACCATAGAGGGCCTTGTTGAGTCTGAAGACTTTGTCAGGATTCTTTGGATCTTCAAAACCTGGGGGTTGAGCAACATATACTTCTTCCTCAAGCTTACCATTGAGGAATGCACTTTTTACATCCATTTGATATAAAGTGATATTATGATGGTTAGCATAAGCAAGTAATATGCGAATAGCCTCAAGTCTAGCAACAGGTGCAAAAGTTTCATCGAAATCAATTCCTTCAACCTGTGTGTAGCCTTGAGCTACAAGTCGTGCCTTATTCCTCA
>LR880972.1:11330720-11350772 GCA_904067115.1 Aegilops sharonensis | reverse complement strand
ATTTGCAAAATCTCTCGAGAATTTGTAAAAATGGGCATAACTTTTGCATACTAACTCGGATGAAAAAGTTTTTTTATATGAAAAATCATCTACTCGAAAAGTTACATCCGAATTTAACCGGGGGAACCCCGTTAAACATTTTCAAAATCCCCAAAAACCTAACAGAAAAAAAGTTACGGAGCTTTTAAGATCTAGCGGCAAAAAAATTCGAAAAATTTCAAACTTACTAGTGGCGCACCGTGGATGTGGTGCGCCGCTAGTAACAGAAAAAAATTACTAATTTCAAAATTACTAATTTCAAAATTTTTTTGATTTTTTTTCAAAAAATGATACGTAATATGATCGAGAAGTTTGAAATATTTTTCAAAATTTCATCATAGTCATTAACATGAACAAAGTCCTAGACATCAATAAGGTATAACAGGATAGATATGCTAGATATATCAACAAGTGCCTGTGAAGTGAGCTGTTGCTGGGGTTGGATAGAACTCTGAAGTTAAGCGTGCTTGGGCTGGAGTAGTGTGAGGATGGGTGACCTTTCAGGAAGTTTGACCACGGAGTGCGATTTGACCTGAGATTAAGCCATAGTGAACTGAGATTAAGAAAAAATTGAAAAAAAAAATTAAAAAAAATTAAAAAAAATTTGGAAAAATTTAAAAAAAAAAATTGAAAAAAAAATGTTACTAATGGCGCACTTCTATGTGGTGCGCCAGATACTAATGGCGCACCTCTATGTAGTGCGCCATTAGTATACTAGATACTAATGGCGCACCGTGGGCTATACTAATGGCGCACTACATGGTGCGCCATTAGTATACCAGATACTAATGGCGCACCAGGTGGTGCGCCATTAGTAAAAATTACTAATGGCGTGCTATTAATGGCGCACCACAGATGCGCCATTAATAGCCATATTAGGTGCGCCATTAGTAGGGGTTTTTCTAGTAGTGCATTGTGGACCGCCATACCCATTGCCAGGTTATTATCCGACAGTATCCGTCACAACCAAAATTCTTGTGTGTTCTTTACCTAATACATAATGCCCTTGTTAAATTGTATCCTCTACTTTTGTCAACCATGCTCTACTTTTGAGTTTGTGTTATGTACTCCTGAAGTTCATGGTATATGTTCTAAGATGCCCCTATGGGTTAAACCTATGCTTTCCTTAATCTGTGTGAACTCGGAAGTTTTCACGGGTCATACTCCTCTGGTAATTCACCAGGTAGGTTTTGACACTGAAATCATTTTTATTTAGAGCAGTGAATAGAAGGTTATGCATTGAAGAAGTGGGAGTCGACCTTGAACTTTGTGTTCATGCCCATGGACACGATGTAGAACTTATCATGAAAGCTTCTCTTAAGTTAAGTACTCCCTAGGTATAAGTTCATCTTATATCTGGGATCTGGCCTTTTGCAATCGTGGTTCCGACCATGTTCTCCTTTAAATACCATTTCTCGTGCGAGTTTAAGCACTTCTCTGTTGCAGAGCAATACCCTAGTCCAACCTCTACTTTGATCTGTCGTCGGGTATTACCCCCTGGTATCTCGAGATTATCACGAAACTGCATAACTTCTTATGAGTTCTCCATCAAGTGCTACATTCTCATTGATCCCAATTTTTCACGGGCTCTGAGTTATTAAACACTCAAAGACACCAATAACTGAACCGATTCCGCACTACGGTTCAACAACTTTTAGTAATTTTATTGAAGTACAATTTTGTACCCGATCAAGTCATTCCTAGCCTGATTGGTTATATCATTATCATGCTAAATTTTAACTGTGCTACCGGGTCCTTCTTCTCGGAGCACAAATTTTGACGGTGAGCTAATCTTACAATCGATCTTCCTCGTCATACCGTTTGACCTTGAACAACAAGCTTGATTTCGAGTTTGTGCCGTACCCATGGTTCCTATGACTTTTGGCTTCATCATTCCGTTGACATGATGTCATCGCCAATCAGTTACATCTTCTCGAAACCTCTCGACAAATGTGCCGTGGTCACCATCAACATTCTGAGGTCATCCAAGATATCTATCGAATTCTTGATGAGAAATAGCATCCTTTGCCCTCGATGGTTTGGGCTATCATCCACAACATTATTGCATTCCCTTCAACACAAAATTGTTCCTGTTTTGTGTTGTACCTTGATTTCCTTGCTATCCAACTTATGTTATGATTCTACCGCGGAGTATTACCATCTTTGATGTCAAGAATGTTATGAGGATTGCTCCACCTCTTCAGAATTCTTGCTATAATGATAATTCTCACCATCACCATTCTTTCTTGGTCCTCGTGTTGATTCCAACCGGGGTACTTTGGATTCTGCACTTCTAGCAACCCTATTACTTTGAAGTTAATGGTCGGCCGTTCATTCTTAGACTATTGATTATTGAATCACCATTCTGACATTGCTCGTGCAACCCAACCCTTATTTCGGGCGCCCTCTCATCCAATGTTTAATTGTGTATGTTTTCCTCGAGCATACTTCCTTATATCATTTGATCTGACAAATGTTATCTCCTTATCAACATAATTGTGGGGATCCATCTTTTTGGATACCTCGTTGAATTAACGTTGAGTCCATAAGCTACCTCCTCATCCTCTTCTTGAGTTAATGATGAACTCTTGTTTTGGAACTCGCTTCCATAGTTCATTTCCCGAGAATCTTCGATGTCATCTCGTCAATTTGTGTCACACCTTTTCTCCTCAAGCATCGTGAGTTTGAGGTATCCTCACACATATCAGATCTGAATCTCGGTCAGATATGATGGTTGGAACATTTTTCCAAGAGTTATAACACTGGTCTTTTATGACCCGGTAAGGTGATGGCATGTCCAGCACACCTGGCCGGATGACCTGCTGTTATAGTTTTCTTATTAGCAAGGTTATCCATTCTTCCATGAGGAAATTGTAACACTTACTCTACAAGTTGTTCCTGATGGATCCTTACTGTTTCCAAAGTCTGATCTTCACCTGATGACCATGTCAATGCTATTTCGAAGCATGTCTATTCCGATTTTCAACAAGAACATTTGAAGCCAATGTTAAATGTTTCCTGCTAAATTATCCAAACACCGTTGTATGGGTAATGTCATGAAATTTCTCTCCCCTACCTAAAGAGTTTTCTACATTATATCCTGTCATGGATATCATGCTCTGCTTGTCCTTGGGAAGGATATACCCTTGAAATATGTGTTTAAACACATTTTCCTTTCCATTGTAATGTTTAATCTGATAACCTTATTTTCCTTTCCATTGGTTGGTTTAACCTTTCTTGAGGTCTATATAATCTAAGCAGTATTATTCTCCTACTTATGTAAACATCTCGGTGTACAACTCTGTCAGTAAGACCCTGTTTCTACTGTTGATGACATTCCGGTAGCCACCGATGGACGGGAACTTTGCCTATTGGTCCGCCTCGTTCAACGAGCAGGGAAATGGTTCTCTTCGTCCCTCGCCCTTGGTATCGATGTTGTTGCCGACATAATTGACAGGCTACCCCCTGACATGCCTTGCTTGCATGATAACGCAAGACGTCTCCGCCCTTCCTACTTTTAACCCACATGGTGGGCCCATAACCCACAGTTTGACAGGATCGAAACCTGACTCTCCTGTACACCTTGTTGACACAGTTATCCCTTGCTCTTGGTTTCGTAGGTAATTCGCGAGCCACCTTCCTAGTGATCTATTCTGGTATCAGACGCAATACTTATTCTCGTTGCTCTGAACCCCTTTTCACACTCTGTTTCAGGCATCGAACGATTGCCTACCCGTTTGAAACTTGGTACCATCGTATATTGCACTCAGTGAATTCACTGAAATACAACTCGTGGGGTACCTTATGTAGTTCCCATTGAGTTCACCGTCAGATGCCCAACTTTGTGGAGATGCGTTCTTCTGGAGTTTTTCCCTTTGGTCGCGTTCGTAGGACGATGGAGATCCCGAAAAAAGGACGACAACTTTATCATGATGCATTGGAATAAAGAATTGAAGACATCAACGAAAGGGATTAACTTCTTCGAGAAGATCCGTTAGAATACCATAACCAGAACTTCCCCCTTACTCCCCTCTTAAATATCGGGACCAGATTTCTTGTAGTGGAGGAGAATTGTGACGCCCGGATAATTAGGCTACAGTAATCCCACGTTAACGATGCCACGTCACCACGGTTACTGTTGTTAAATCTCGCATTAATTCGAAAACCGCTTCAAAATTCAAATTTAAATTAATGGCAAGCAACAAAAGTTTTTAAAAGTTAAAACAAAAATGTTCGGGCGGTGCCATATTTTGCTTAAGTAAATATGGTGTAATAAACACATTTTTATAAAGTGCCTAGATAAATTAAAATGATTTAAAACAGGAAAGAAAATAAATAAAAAGAAAAGAAACTACAAAAGCAGAAAACAAAACAAAACTAAAAAGAATAAAAAGGCCCCCTGGCCAACTGGGCTAGACGGCCCAGCTCACCGGCCAGGCCAGCCCACTTGGCCCAGCCGGCCGACCCGCCCCTGCCTTATCCCCACGAGGGGGGGAACCCTAACCGACACCCCCCCCCCCCCCCCCCCCGGGCCCCGGCCCCCCCCCCCCCCCCCCCCCGGGCCCCGGCCCCCCCCCCCCCCCCCCCCCGGGCCCCGGCCCCCCCCCCCCCCCCCCCCCGGGCCCCGGCCCCCCCCCCCCCCCCCCCCCGGGCCCCGGCCCCCCCCCCCCCCCCCCCCCGGGCCCCGGCCCCCCCCCCCCCCCCCCCCCGGGCCCCGGCCCCCCCCCCCCCCCCCCCCCGGGCCCCGGCCCCCCCCCCCCCCCCCCCCCGGGCCCCGGCCCCCCCCCCCCCCCCCCCCCTCGCCCCCCCCCCCCACCCCGCTGGATCTGGATCGGGAGCCCGATCCCCTTCTCCCTCGCTCGGTACCCGACGCCGTCGCCCGTGGCCGCCAATGGAACGCGCCGGCGCCCGGAGCTCCCTCGCCAGCCTGCTTCCTCCTCCCCACCGGCCTGCTCCCACGTCGCCCGTCGTCCCCGTCCTCCTCCACAACGGACCTCCCCGAACTTCCCCGCGCCCATTGCCCTGATCCCTACACTCCCGGTGAGGACCCCGGTCCTCCTCTCTCCCCTCTGCCCTCGTGCACAACCACGTCGCCGCGCCCCTGCTCCTTGCCGAGCCGAAGTGCGCGCGCGAACCGCACCAGCTACCCCATCTCTCGTGGCCCCCTGACCTCCATCCGTGCTCGGCTTCGGCCACGCTCGTGCCGGCCAACTGCGCCGGCCGCGCCCGTGGCGGCCCCCATCGCGCCTTGGGGTGCGTTGACGTCGCCTCCCCACTCCGTCGCTCCGGCCATCCTGGCCTTCTCACACCACCACCGCGGCCATCTACGCCCGTGCGCGTCCGGCGCCCGCACTCAGGGAGCCCCACCCGCGCGGCCTTGCGCATTGCTACCGCTTGTGCGGTGGCCGCCGGCGCCTACCACGTTCCCCCGCGCCTGGCGAAGGCCAACACTGCTCGTCTCGCAAGCGCGTGCCCCGCAGCTCCCCGTGCCCGGCGCTGCTCTCGCTGTCGCCGGCCACCAAGGCCCCCAGGCGCGCTCGCCCTCGCCTCTCATGGCGTCGGGTGCGAGCACCCGCACCAGTTCGCCCGTCGCCCGCTTTCCCCTCGCCCGTTCGGGCGGCGCCCGTTGGCCTGACCCGCTATGGCCCCTGGGGCCTATGACAGATGGGCCCCACGCCCAGGACGTTTTTATAATAAAAAGAATTTTAAAAAATAAAAATAATAAAAAATATTAATTAATTAAAGAATTAATTAACTTAATTAATCATAATTAGATTAATCTAATCACTAATTAACCTAATTAACTGTTAGTTAATTAATTAGTCAATGACATGCGGGACCCTCATGTTAGTTTGACCCAGTCAACGCCCTGTTGACTACTGACGTCATGATGACGTCAGCATACACTATTCTGGATAATGTTAGGATTAAATAGATAATAATTTAGAAAATGATTTAAAACCTTCAAAATTAATAGAAAATAAACTGTAGCTCAGATGGAAAAACTTTGTACATGAAAGTTGCTCAGTACGACGAGACAAATCCAGATATGCAGTCTGTTCATCCACCAGACATCCCTAGCATAGCGAACCCGCAACATTCCCCTTCCGGTTCATCTGTCCGAAAACGCGAAACACCGGGAATACTTTCCCGGATGTTTCTCCCCTTCGTCGGTATCACCTCCTACCGCGTTAGGGCACACCTGGCACCGTTACTTGTCTTGTCATGCATCGATATGCGTCAGTTTGCTCTGTATTTCTTGTGTCTCCCCCCCCCCCCCCCCCCCTCTTCTTCTCCGGTAGACCCCGAGACCGGTGCTGATGCCACTGGGTATGACTACGTCACTGGGGACGCCTCCTCGCCAGGGCGACCAGGCAAGCCCCCCCCCCCCCCCTTGATCACCAGATATCGCCTATTCTTCTCTATACTGCTTGCATTAGAGTAGTGTAGCATGTTACTGCTTTACGTTAATCCTATCTTGATGCATAGCCTGTCCTTGCTACTACTGTTGTTACCTTTACCTGCAATCCTACATGCTTATTATAGGATGCTAGTGTTTCATCAGTGGCCCTACATTCTTGTCCGTCTGCCATGCTATACTATCGCGCCGTGATCACTAGGGAGGTGATCACGGGTATATT
Organism: Aegilops sharonensis; assembly: GCA_904067115.1. NCBI lineage: Eukaryota > Viridiplantae > Streptophyta > Magnoliopsida > Poales > Poaceae > Aegilops > Aegilops sharonensis. The sequence continues at coordinate 11,344,092 of LR880972.1, read as the reverse complement.
CTATGAGAGAATTCCTTATTTGGCCCTTTCTTAAATTTTGGTTCCCTTTTTGGCCCTAAAAATTTATTTTTTCCTTCTTTGACACCATAACTTTATTTTCTTCCTTCCACGACACTTCCGTTGTTCTTTGCCGTTAACACCGTCAATTATGACAGGAAAGGTCGTATTTACCCCTGGTTTATAGCACGCTAAAAAAAAGAAAAACGAACCCTCCCTTCTGCCCCTGATTCCCCCATCTCCCCCCGATTCCCCTTCTTCCTCCCGAGACCTAAACCTAGCGCGGCACCCCGCGGCGGCGCGGGCGAGGCACCCAGCGGCGGCGCATGGAGGTGGGCGAGGTGGACGAGGTCCATGGGCGAGGCGGCCATGGTGGGGAGGCGGTTGGCGGCCAACCCGAGGAGGACGGTCGAGGCGGCCATGGTGGGGAGGCGGGGGGTGGCCAACCCGAGGAGGACGGGCGAGGCGGCCATGGTGGGGAGGCGGGGGGTGGCCAACCCGAGGAGGACGGGCGAGGCGGCCATGGTGGGGAGGCGGGGGGTGGTCAACCCGAGGAGGACGGGCGAGGCGGCCATGGTGGGGAGGCGGGGGGTGGCCAACCCGAGGAGGACGGGCGAGGCGGCCATGGTGGGGAGGCGGGGGGTGGTCAACCCGAGGAGGACGGGCGAGGCGGCCATGGTGGGGAGGCGGGGGGCGGCCAACCTGTTGACGACGGGCAAAGCGGCCATGGTGGGGAGGCGGAGGGCGGCCATGGTGGGGAGGCCTGTTGTGCGGTGGTCTCAGCCTTGCGTGGTAAAGGCGCAGCACCGGAGCAAGGCCAAGTATCACCGAAGGATGCGGCTACATCGGCTTCTCTAGATGGGTGAGTGATCTCTTCTTTAAATTTGACAGATTACTTAGAGATGGCCTTGAAGATTACTTAGAGATGGATCCCAAATGCAACATATTTGCTGCACCTCTCTTCTAGATTTGTCGAAATGCAACAGATTACTTAGGAGTTTCATTTAGAGATGGATATTTGCTGCAAAATCTGAATTTAGAGATGGATCCCAAATGCAACTGATGATTAAGTTTATTTGGTTTTTACAGGATGGATCAAAATTCAACTTATGTGCTGAAAATCAGTTTGCTTGGCAACCCAAAAAAGGCTAGAAAGGATATCAAATGCTTCTGTTTTGATAAGGTTATTGATTCCGACTTAACAAATTATAAGGACTTGGTTGAATCAATCGTAGAGCAGTACTCGCCTCGTTATTTGGAAGTTGCACATGTTCAGTACTATGATGATTTTCTTAAAATCTACCCTGAAGTAACATCTGACCAAGAATTGATGTTGATGTTTGAGAAACACTCTAAGACAAAGATTGTGCACATGTTTGTTGCATATCATCCCTTCCTCTTTGGGGAAATACCGACGTAGCTTCGACATCACGACACTGGAAATACGCCATCCACAGAGGTAGGTTGTCGGGGGAATACCTCGGCTGCTGCCGCGCTTCCTACGACAAGGACACCCGGATCCGCGCGATCTTGCCGCGGCGTCCGTGTTGGAGGGCTGCACGGGCACGGGGACGCCCCCGGCGGTGAGCCTTCAAGCGCCCAGCACACGCATGTCGGGCGACGCCGGGTAGTTGGCCTCATGGAGAACGCATGCCTCCCACTTGTGCAGATGGCGGTGGTCGAAGCCGTTGGCCGCCGCGCCGTCACCAGGGAACCTCTCTGCCATTGGCTCGGCTTGACGGTGAAAGAGAGAGGGCGAGAGAAAGGACGACGTAGGAAAGAAGGTGGTCGGCGGCGAGAGTGCGATGGCTGTGACGTGACTAGAGTGCGGCCAGCGGCAATGAAGGCAGGTTTTATAGCAGCATGGGGGCGGCACCAGTGCGGACGCATGGCGGGAAAGGGCGGGACGTGTGGCGGCTCGGTTCACTGTGCTGCCCGCTATTAGTGGAATGCTGACCGGCGATAGCCTTGGCATTGATTAGCATGGGGGCCGAGAGGATGAGATGAGGACGACGATGCCTAGTCACTGACTCGGCGGCCCATGAGATGGGAATCTGGCGCGGGAGGTTTTGGCATCATTTTTTCCCCGGCGCCCCCGGCCGGCCCCCAACACGCTGGGTTCGTCCTGGGTCCGTTGGCGTCAATTTCGCCCCTTACCAGAAAAATTTGGGCTCCTAAGGGCGCAACTGGGCCATTTTTTAGCCAACCGGTGATAAAAAAGGACGGCCGGTTTGGGGGGGGGGGGGGGGGAGGGCGTGAGTGGAGATGCTCTAACCCCGTGGCGCAGCTGCTCCCTCTCCGGTGTCGGCATGTGCTTATTTTGATCATTATAACATGGCAAACGGGATTTGAGCTGACAGTGTCCTAAGGCATTTTTTAGTACGCGCCTAACAAAGCGACGGTATTTTTGAGCAGTTAAAATTTCTAGTGGAAAAACAGAATAGCGGGACATAAACAGTGGTATAAATGATAAAAACCCCAATATAAATTACACCGAGGACTTTGCACCACAGAACGACCATTGTCACCTCCAGAACGAGCCGTTGACACGTCGGTGTGGCCGCTCCCCTACTAGAGCCGGCTTGATTTCGTTGATGACAACCGGTAACTTTTTTTATGCAAGTTCCCCTAAGGACCAATGCCACAGGCTCGCAATTGTCGTCATTGAACCCTTGAGCCAATCTGAAGCATCTGGCACCAAATTATTCTATTTCAGTACACAATGTAAAACAAATATGCGAGCAAACCAACTGCTTGAACCCCCAAAATTAGTATTCCCTACTATCCATCTTAATTCTCAATGATTTAATATAATTGAACGACAATTAAGATGAATCGGAGGGAGTAAAATAATATTTGTGAGCAATTCTAACTATCGGAGAACACTTGTACACATCTCCTGCACTATGATTTGTATTTATCTACATATATATTCATATACTAAATTAAACCTTTATCATGACTTTTTTTGTGGACATGTATGCTCCAGAATGCTCTATCAGGATATTACAAAATTAAGATCTGGTAATGAAAACATATAAACACACAACAAATGATCTAATTCACCACAATAATCTATGAAGTAATGTGCATTTTGTCTTTATAAATTTTCTACCTAAGAGAGATTCATGAATGAAAGCTTTTATTGACAATATCTGAAACGATATCTTAAAAAAACATAACACTTGTCGCAAAACATGATTTCACTTTAAAGTTAACAACTAATATCCATTGACATACTTATGTACTTTATTTTTCTAATCATTGTAAAAAACTATACAAATTAAAACATTATTATGATGAACAATCATGATAAGTAAAAAAGTTGAATATAAATAAGTAATCACTATTATTTTGAACTCCTCAAAATGGTCACTATAGGTATGATCTTATGTATATGCTAAGTAGAATATTTATTCACATGTGAAAGGTCATACATAAGGGAAATGTTTCCAGGATGATTGCATCTTTTATAAGATACTGTGTAGTTGTACCTCCTACGTACACAGGTCCTTTTGTATGCGATATATAGGGATGTGAGCTTCCATTACAAAGTTTTAGCATGATCGATGTACACTAATCTGGCAGAGAGATGCAACGGATTTAAGTTTCGTGTATTATTTTTCCATCATTATTAGTGCTTCCCAGTTGCACTACAACGGACATCTAAAACAATTGCACGAAATTAGTGTGCTCCATAGTTCACACCACAATAATCTATGAAGTAATGTGCATTTTGTCTTTATAAATTTTCTACCTAAGAGAGATTCATGAATGAAAGCTTTTATTGACAATATCTGAAACGATATCTTAAAAAAACATAACACTTGTCGCAAAACATGATTTCACTTTAAAGTTAACAACTAATATCCATTGACATACTTATGTACTTTATTTTTCTAATCATTGTAAAAAACTATACAAATTAAAACATTATTATGATGAACAATCATGATAAGTAAAAAAGTTGAATATAAATAAGTAATCACTATTATTTTGAACTCCTCAAAATGGTCACTATAGGTATGATCTTATGTATATGCTAAGTAGAATATTTATTCACATGTGAAAGGTCATACATAAGGGAAATGTTTCCAGGATGATTGCATCTTTTATAAGATACTGTGTAGTTGTACCTCCTACGTACACAGGTCCTTTTGTATGCGATATATAGGGATGTGAGCTTCCATTACAAAGTTTTAGCATGATCGATGTACACTAATCTGGCAGAGAGATGCAACGGATTTAAGTTTCGTGTATTATTTTTCCATCATTATTAGTGCTTCCCAGTTGCACTACAACGGACATCTAAAACAATTGCACGAAATTAGTGTGCTCCATAGTTCACACCACAATAATCTATGAAGTAATGTGCATTTTGTCTTTATAAATTTTCTACCTAAGAGAGATTCATGAATGAAAGCTTTTATTGACAATATCTGAAACGATATCTTAAAAAAACATAACACTTGTCGCAAAACATGATTTCACTTTAAAGTTAACAACTAATATCCATTGACATACTTATGTACTTTATTTTTCTAATCATTGTAAAAAACTATACAAATTAAAACATTATTATGATGAACAATCATGATAAGTAAAAAAGTTGAATATAAATAAGTAATCACTATTATTTTGAACTCCTCAAAATGGTCACTATAGGTATGATCTTATGTATATGCTAAGTAGAATATTTATTCACATGTGAAAGGTCATACATAAGGGAAATGTTTCCAGGATGATTGCATCTTTTATAAGATACTGTGTAGTTGTACCTCCTACGTACACAGGTCCTTTTGTATGCGATATATAGGGATGTGAGCTTCCATTACAAAGTTTTAGCATGATCGATGTACACTAATCTGGCAGAGAGATGCAACGGATTTAAGTTTCGTGTATTATTTTTCCATCATTATTAGTGCTTCCCAGTTGCACTACAACGGACATCTAAAACAATTGCACGAAATTAGTGTGCTCCATAGTTCACACCACAATAATCTATGAAGTAATGTGCATTTTGTCTTTATAAATTTTCTACCTAAGAGAGATTCATGAATGAAAGCTTTTATTGACAATATCTGAAACGATATCTTAAAAAAACATAACACTTGTCGCAAAACATGATTTCACTTTAAAGTTAACAACTAATATCCATTGACATACTTATGTACTTTATTTTTCTAATCATTGTAAAAAACTATACAAATTAAAACATTATTATGATGAACAATCATGATAAGTAAAAAAGTTGAATATAAATAAGTAATCACTATTATTTTGAACTCCTCAAAATGGTCACTATAGGTATGATCTTATGTCTATGCTAAGTAGAATATTTATTCACATGTGAAAGGTCATACATAAGGGAAATGTTTCCAGGATGATTGCATCTTTTATAAGATACTGTGTAGTTGTACCTCCTACGTACACAGGTCCTTTTGTATGCGATATATAGGGATGTGAGCTTCCATTACAAAGTTTTAGCATGATCGATGTACACTAATCTGACAGAGAGATGCAACGGATTTAAGTTTCGTGTATTATTTTTCCATCATTATTAGTGCTTCCGAGTTGCACTACAACGGACATTTAAAACAATTGCACGAAATTAGTGTGCTCCATAGTTCACTTGGAGAGAATAACTTTAATGCCTACTTTAAACTTTTTTCGCGAGTAAAGCTATTTTTATTTTAAATTTTCTTGTGACACAAAATGTTATTAGGAAAGTGATAATTGTACACATATTGCATATTTAGGGTTAGGATTCACATCAAAATGATTCTTTCATGGGTTCAGAGGGAAACAGATGGTGAAAATTTCTGTAAGAAAGAAAAACAAGTGGTGAAAATTAACAAGTTTTTTTTTGAGAATTGTGAAACATTAACAAGTTCATCGATGAATCTGCTCTACTTTAATCGAGCCATTTAGTGTCAAGGACTCTATTTTGGGCCCGTGGGACAATATTTTGGCCCGAACAACGCGCCTCCTACCGACCCACTAAAATTCTTCACCCCTAAAACCTAGCCGTCGCCCCAGCATCCAGTGTCACCGCCGTCCTCCCATTCCGACCCAAGTCCGCTGTGTCCATACCGACCCTTCCATCCACCCCAGCACCACGTGTCCAGACACCGACCCCCTGCGGCAATGCCAAGTGACTTACTGGTGTCGTCGCCCTGTGCGGAACCCAAGTCCACCACCACCATTTCCTCCCTCGGCAAAGACCTGCTCCTCGACATCTTCCTCCGCTTGACACCAACGCTCGTCACCTGTCTCCGGCACCACCACAATACCTACCAAATAAAAGAATGACGGATCACCTCCTCATCCGAGCACGACGCGGCTCCATTGCTGACATGCAGCTTTGTAGACCTTCAAGGTGGCTCACCAAAAGTGAAGCCCTTGCCATTGAACGAATCATACCGGGGCAACACCCCGGACATGCCATCAAACTTTAGATCTGGCACCCCACCACGACTAAGACGCCAAAGCAGGAAACCATATCCGCCATCCACAAACCAAGAACCCAGCACACGTTCCGTCGTCTAGATGTCATCGACGTAGACCACAATCTGCATCTGCTCCTGGATTTCCTCCCAAGCTCCACGTCATCGCTGGAGCAAACACCGTCGCAATGGCGGAGCCCGAGGACACGGGTTCACCAGGAGGATGATGCCACCGCCACTCCATCGTTGCTTGAACAGACTAATTTCCAAATCCATCCCCAACCATAAGACCGATGGCCTCGTCAGGGAGATATCTGAAAGATCTTTATTCAGCGTCGTCATTGTCACCGCTGAAGCCAAGACGATGGAGAGTAAAACTCTAGACTACAAAAGAGTAAAACCGATTCACACGTGTACATCCGACGATCAACCTCACCATCGACGGTTGAGGTTGCCAGCGGAGGGGAGCCGCCAGAGGACGGCGCTAGAAGATTGGCCTCTCCTAGCGGCGGCGACGGTTCCAGTCACAAGGGACGAGAGGAAAACGCTTAGATCTGGATGCGAAGGAAAGCTCCATATTGCACTTATGTGTGCCTCCATTCGGACGGGGCGGACATTCTGAGTTCATCATCCAGTCTAGACTTTTTTTTAGGGAGCTCATCTAGTTGCGAACTCCTATTTGGCGGTGCCAGAAAACTGACCTGGCGCACAATAGTGATCCCTAATGGGCCCCGGCCCACTATACCTCCTTCGCTCGTTCTCACGTACAATCATTTTGTCCGTTCACCCCTAAAAAAATCATTTTGTTTGTTCGCTAGTACAGTTTTTCTTACCTTCGATCTTTTTTGCTCCCTGCTTTCTCTTATAGTACTTAAAACGGAAAACAAGAAGGTGTATGAAATAGAAAAAATAGAAAAAAGTTCACCAAATTTGAAAAAATAAGGAATTTGAAAACATTCATTGAATTTGAAAAAAATCTCATAGAATTTTAAAAAAGTTCATCGTTTTTGAAAAAGAGTTCATTGAATTTGAAAACCTTTGTGGAATTAAAAAAGATCACGCATTTAAAGAAAAAAGAAAGAGAAAAGAAAAGGGGGAAAACGAAAGAAGAAAGAAGGAAAGAATGAAAAAGAGGCAATTAATCACATCAAATTGGGATGGTTGAGTGGTTATTGTGGCATGCTTTGAATCAAGAAGTCCCACCACGTTCATAGTTCAAAAAAACTCATAGTTTCATTTTTTGCGGGTTAGCAATCAGAAAGAAAAAGAAGATATGGGTTGGCCCAACTCGCAGCAGAGGTTTGTGCGCTTCACGCGCCCATTCGCAAAATGACCTATACCGGGGGGGAAACCCTATTCGCTGCATTCTGCGGCAAACTGTCGGCAGATAGCACACCCATCGACCGTTCATGGGCTGGCCCATGACGGGTGCTTCATACAGAGAAAATCCCCCAAAAAATGACAGAGCGAGGAATCCAACCTCAAACCTTACACTCCTCAAGCTGCGTTGCTAGCCACCAGAGCTCCACGGGAACGTATCTGGTGCACCAAGGCAATTGGTGGTACCGGTGCACCGGACCCTGTTGCACATTCAAAAATATTCAGAAAAATTCATAAAAAATTTAGTGTATCGACACAACATCAATGTATGTTGTCGCAAAACTTTAAATCAAAATTCAAAACAATGCTCAAGATACAAAAATGATAAATTTGACCTCAATGTGCTAATGGGCCAAAAATGAAGCCCAACTTGTGCTATGTACTATTCAGTGTCAAATTTGTTATTTTTACACCTCAAGCAATGTTTGAAATGTTGATTTAAATTTTTGTGACAACGTACAATGATGTTGTGTCAATGCACTAGATTTTTTCCGGATTTTTTCGAACATTTTTTAATATGCAACGGGCGACCGGTGCACCGGTAGCACAAATTGCCCCGGTGCACCAGATACATTCCCAGAGCTCCACAATGCTAGTGTCCTACACATGCTAGAGATTGGCTCTTATCTGTTTCTTTTTTTCGTGTTTTTCAATTTGTTATTCTTTTTCTTTCTTTCTTCTATTTTTGCTTTAGAAAAATCGCAATTTCAGAAAAAAGTTCAACATATTCAATACTTTTGTTCGGCTTTCAAAAATGTTCAAATTTATTTGTTCAGGTTTTCAAAAGACATGCTGTTCTTTTCAAAAAATGTAAAAATTCTTTTTATATTTTGAAAATTTGTTCGCTGTTTCAAAATTTATTCTTGATTTTCAAAAAATGTTCGTGTTTTCCAATTTGTTCAAAATTTCAATTTTTTTTGGAATTTCACATTTATTACCGTTTTTCAAATTTTGTTTGTGATTTTCGAAAAATGTTCGTGTTTTCAAATTTGTTCAAATTTTCAAAAACGTTTTGGAATTTCACATTTGTTCCCATATTTCAAAAATTGATCACATTTTTCGTTTTTCCTGTTTCTTCTTATTCTTTTTTCGTTCTCCTCTTTATTTTGTTCAAAAATTGTTTGGGATTTCAAAAAGTGTTGTTTTTCTAAATTTGTTCAGATTTTTCCAAAATGTTCAGATTTTTCAAAAAATGTTCAGGAAATTCAAAAAATGTTTGAATATTCAAAATTTTGTTCACAATTTCAGAAAATGATCGCATTCTCAAAATTTTGTTCACAATTTAAAATATGTTCACGTTTTAAAAAAATCTCATTTAGAAAAAGTGTTCAAAATTTTTAGTAAATGTTCATGTTTTCATTATTTCAGTAGTTCCCAAAAAAATTCCAGTTTCAAAAATTGTTCACAAATTTTAATAAATGTTCGTGTTTTCGAATTTTGTCCAGAAGTTGCATATCCGCATTTCTAAGTTTGATTTTCGAATTTCAGAAAATGTTCCCGTTTTATGAAAATGTCATCATTTTCGAAAAAAAATCTATTTCATAAAAATTGGCCATCATTTTGAAAAGTGGTCCTGTTTGAAAAAATATTCATCATTTTAGAAAGAAATCGCATTTTTTCAGGAAATGTTTTGATTTTCCCGAAAATGTTTTCATATGTGAACGCTGCTTTTGAGTTCTTATAAGATTTCACGCTACGTGCAATCAGCTATACCCGGCTGGCGTGGTGGTGTGCCGCAGCCACTATGAATCCGAGGTTGTGAGCTCGAATCCTCGCGCCCTTTCATATTTTTGCATCTTTTTGAAGTGATGCGGACGTGCTCTACTGATGGGCCGGCCCAGTGGAGGCACCTATGTGAGTCGCGCCGACTATTTGCCGCAAAATGCGGCGAATAGGATCTCCCTATAACGGGCGCCTGAAAAGCCTAATAGGAAGCGCCCTCGGGTGAGCTCCTATTTGGCGATGTAGGCATCAGAAAAGTGATTTGGCGCATACTAGTGATCCCTATTAGGCCCCGGCTCACTAGTCCTCCTTCACGCGTTCTCGTATACAATCATTTTGTTCTTTCGCTACTGTTTTACTTTTGTTCGGTCTCTTTAGCTCCCTGCTTTCTCTTACACTCCCTCCATTCTAAAATATAGTGGACCCGCGCTTTCCAGGTCCAACTTTGACCATAAAGTTAACCAACGAGACCGACTACGGCGGGAGAAAAAATTATATAATAAAAAATTCTTTTCAATACGAATTCACTGGGATAGTTTTTGCTCCCGCGGCAGTCGGTCTCGTTGGTTAAATTTATAGTCAAAGTTAAAGCACGGGAATAGAGGAAGCACTACATTTTGGAACGGAGGGAATACTACTTGGAAACAAAAATAAAAGGTATACAAAATAGAAAACAAAAAAGTTCATAATTTTATTTACAAAAGTTAAACAATTTTAGAAAATTCAAAGGATTTCAGAAAAAATAATTGGATTTGAAAAATAATAATAGAATTCTTTAATAGTTCATCAAATTTGAAAAGTTCATCATTTTTGAAAAAAGACGAATTTAAAAAAGTTCATCGATTTTGTAAAATAGTTTGTCGAATTGGAAAAACTTTTGGATATTGAAAAGGTTCACGCATTTAGCAATAAAAAAAGAAAAGGAAAAGGAAAAAAGAAAGAAGAAAGAAGAAAGAAGGAAAAGGAGGTAACTAATCACATTAAATTGGGGTGGCTGAGTGGTTATCGCGGCATGCTTTGAATCAGGAAGTCCCTGGTTTTAATCCTCCTCCATGCTCACAATTCAAAAAACTGATAGTTTCCGTTTTTTGCTGGTTAAAAAACGGAAAAAAAAAAGAAAATACATGGGCCAACCTCACTCGCAACAGAGAGTCTGCGCTTTAGGCGCCCGTTCGCAAAATGACCTATAACGGGCGCCTGAAGCGCCAAATAGGAAGCGCCCTTGCGGGGGAGCTCCTCGGACCTGTAGGCGCCAGAAAACTGACTTGGCGCACAATAGTGATCCCCATTGGGCTCCGGCCCACTACTCCTTCCTCGCTCGTTCTCACCTACAATCATTTTGTTCATTCGCTACAGTTTTTCTTCGGTTCAATCATTTTTGCTCCCTGCTTTCTCTTATGGGAGTAGTACTTAAAATAAAAAATAAAAAATGTATACGAAATAGAATAAAAAAAGTTCAACGAATTTAAAAAAAATCATCGAATTTATTTAAAAGTTCATCGATATAAAATCTTTGTGTATTTAAAGAAAAACTAGTTAACCTTTTTTAACAAGAAAACAAGCCCAAGGATATGGTCTGATAGCGATATGCCCAAGACGGGCCTCCAGCATTCTTTATAAGAGTAATTATTGTTATATTGATATGATTCAGTATTGTTGCATGGTACGCGGATTGCTAGTTCGTGCAACTTGCAAGGATGGGGTACTACGAAGTGTAACATTCTGTTGAAAATATACTAATTTACCATCGTTTCAGTAAATTGATCCTTGTAGTATCATACGTGAAGATTAAAACTGCGCAAAATAAACTGCACGCCACCACCAAAAATAGCATATGTTCTGATTGGCTTAACTGAAAGAACATCTCAACTATATGAAAAGCTACACTTCTTCTAAGAGTTCAATACTCTCTGTCGCTTGTTGTCAACACTTAGCTCAAACTAATCATATACACGCATCTCTCTTTATCTCTGAATAGTTTTAAATTCAATGTATATAATCTGAGATAGTACAATTGAATACAAATATTTAATGCTCCTGCAGGTTGACACATGCCCTTGAAATCTAGAATGAGTCCGCAATTCTAGCAGAGGAGATGTCCTTTGGTGACCCTGCCTGTTGAATACAATCAGTAAGGCATAGTTGACAACCTTATTGAAAACAATGTGAGAAGGGTGTGGGCAAGGAGGACATGGGAGGACAAACAGCTATACCGGTCCATGATCAGGGCATTGCGGGCATCGGTCTAACTGCCTACTACTCTGGTCGTCAAGAAGTTCCAGAGCATGAACCCAGCACGACAATGTCAAGTGCATAACTCAAAATGAAGCATCAAGAGGATACAAACACAATGAGCCCACACCCGGTCTCTGCATAACTAAGATGCACACAACCAACACAAACGCACACACACAAAAACACGCTGGCGAATAGCAAAGTCATATAAGACCAAAGCCATCCCTATACGAGGAAAAAGAAAATAAAAATCGAAGTGATCAAATCCGCAATCGACAAACTATACGATTCGGAGATGTTCCTGTTAGCCAGCAATTCTCATGATGATAACATCATCAAAGTCGTAGACCTTATCCAGCGGGAAGACGCGATCATGCTCGTTTGCGAGTATCCAGTGAACGGTAGCCTTGACTACCGGCTGCACCGGCCCGTCGAGACCGGTTGACCTCTAGGCTGGCCGGAGAGGAGGGCCATCGCCATCGGCGTGGCCAAAGGGCTCTGCCACTTGCACCATGGATGCAATAAGCATCACAACATCAGCCCTGAAAACATTTTGCTTGATCAGAATTTCAAGGCCTTGATAGCCAGCTTTGGCGATGCGCAGATGAACATGGCTGGGCTCAGCCAACCGTTGCCAATCACGGACCTGCCTCCTGGTAACTTTACAGAGGTAGGGCGCTCTAGTGATATAAAAGATCTTATAAAAGTTTACAGAGGGAGTACTAACCAAGTAATGCTAAACCCTAGCTTGTCTAGCCTATGAATATTGTGATTTTGCCTCCAATCTAAACCCTCAGTTTTATATAGACACCGGAGGGGCCTAGGGTTGTACAGAGTCGGTTTACAAAGAAAGGAAATAGCACACCCGAACGCATAATCTTGTCGTTCACGCATACAGGAGTCCTAACCGGACACGGGAGGTGGTCTTCTTCCTTCATCTTTACAGCCCATCAGTCCGGCCCATATTGAACAGGACGAACGCCCGAGGACCGCTTAGTCCAGGACTCTCTCACACGGTGCGAACCCTAGGAGGCAGGATGACCTTCTTGGCGCCCAAGACTAGAGTGCGGCAGCTACCCAGATCGCATCTGTCATGTAAACCCTAGGCCTTCTCCTGTCTACATAAAGGAAGGTCTAGGGTACTCATTGAGGAGCCATCCCAAGATAGGAGAACTCTCGGTAGTAAACTCATACACCCTTGTAACCCCCCGCACGAGGTATCCCTCCATTATGAATCATCAAAACGAACCGGATGTAGGGTATTACTCTCTGGAGGCCCGAAGCTAGATAAACCCCTCGTGTGACCTCTGATCCATGAATTCCAGTTGTCCTTGGACTCCTACCGAGGGATCCCCTAGAAGTGACACCAGATCATAATATCTTCACCATTGGGTTCATAAAAGATTTCAACTTCACAAAGAATCGAACCAACAAAAAAAGTTGGACACCACAACATAAAGTCATCAAATCTTAATAATCGTATCTGCAAAGACAGAAAACTCTGTACTCTCATGGCACCGCCAAAAAAATGAGAGTAAAATTATTCTCACAAAATACAATGACCACTAGACAATGACGAAAAACAGAGAACT
>LR880972.1:11292133-11330306 GCA_904067115.1 Aegilops sharonensis | reverse complement strand
CTTCACATAGTAATTCCACCCTTAACTAGATAATTAAGTAGAATCCATTAAGCAAATACATATCAGATTTATTCAACAAGCATCATAACCACTCAAGTATATATAATTATATTCATAAACCTCAGACAGTATAGCTGTAAAAGTGTATTACAAATCTTTGGAAAAAAATATAGGGAGACCATGCTATGCTAAGCTATACAGTTGGACCAACACAAAAATATCTCTGAGTCAACCAGAACAGCAAGACACATGGACCACCACCCTCACGTGCACCATATTAATAGTCAATTGGTCAATAGTATAGTCTATGTATGGGCTTCAACCTTCAGCCAATTAGAAGCTAGCACCTGTGAGAACAATGGAGAAGGGGATGGGCAGCCATACCAGCCAAGGGAGGTGGATATCAGGTATTAGATGGCAAGGAGAGCAGAGTAAGCAACTGCCAAGTTTCACTCGTCTCAGCTCTACCCAAAATAGCCAGACCAAGCTCTCTTCTTCCCAGCAGCACTAGCATTCCCCTGTCCAAAACCAACAAAGATCCAAGAACAATAAGTGAAGATGGTGACATGAGAAATCATCAGTAGACTGAAGGGGACAGGCTAGAGCAAGAAGCTAGCCTACTGGACTGGGGTCTGGAGGGCAGGAGCAGCAAGAGTAGGGCCAACAGAGAGAGCAGAAGAAGAAAGGTGAGTTCTTCCTCTTCTGCCAGTTCTTAGTACTCAAATACACACAGAGGCCTAACCCAGATGCACACACAATATTCCTCAATGGATTTTCACATATGCACCTAAAAGATAAGCAATCACAGTAGCATCACATCTCAGTTTAGGAAAATAAAAGTATGAGGAAGAAAGGGGATACAGCCTCAAATAGCTCAAATAAAATGGATCAGGCTATTGTACAGTATCAGCACACCATAATCTTGAACAGGGAGTGATGAACTTGTTCAACACACATGTGAGCCAATTTAATTTACTAAATCTGAGAACTTGAGCATAAAAAAAATAGGAGGGGGACAAGGCATCACTAACCTGCACATATGTTCGATCTGCTCCATGGCCACGCACTGGAGCTCTGACCTGCACCATCTAGCATCATGGCGGCGCCCAACGCCGACCACTTCAATCTGGAGCAGGGAAATCACATCCCCAATAGGGTTTGACCTGCAAGCCAAAAAGAACACACACACAGAGGGGGATTAGAGAGTTGAGGCTGAAATTCATGGGGATATTATGGGGATTCACATCAGGGGAGAGAGAGTGTGGAGGATCTAGCAGCGGCATCTTTCCCGTCGCTGGCGGCGGCGCCGATCTGGGCAAGGAGCAGAGGAGCATCAGTCCGTATTATTACTTGTGTTCTTGCTGGACTAGTAGTACTAGTGGGTGCTCTGTTCGGTTGAGGACTACTAGTACAGAACTAGTACAAGGAAGAGAGAGATAGGCTTAGTTTAGAGAAAGGGAGAGGGCACGTGGAGGATAAATTAGCTTAGTAACTTACCCAGGTGCACACCTAGTACACTTACAATGCAAGCTTAGTAAAAAGACATGATTAGAAAAAAAAGAGTAATATTTGACTGTAGGATGACCACACTGCACCGATGTATATTTTTATTTCCCTAGTATTCACTCGACTTAGTCTCGAAATATATATTTGCCGAACTACAGGAAGCGAGTACAGTCAGGAGAAGGAGGCACCACAGAAGCAAACTGAGTCCGCGTCTGAGTACGAGAACTCAGGCAAGCTCTTCTTGATCATGCTGAGTAGAACTATTTTCAAAAAAAATATTCTTTACTGTATCTTATCATCAACTTGCATAAAATGTTTTGAGATAAATTGTGTGGAGTGAGTGTTGACAAAGAGTTGGGTTAGCTGATGGAGCAGCTAATCCATTGATTTTTTTTTTATAATTATTTGGTGGATAGAGGGTGCCCGGAATGGACATACTAGAAGGTGGGGCCTCTACATATGGCTATGATATTAAGATTAAATAACCTTCACTCGTTTTATGCGCCGTACTACAACCGTATCAACCATGGTCTCGTCGAAGACGAGTTGAGCCCAATACCATCAAGTTATTATACTCTCCACATGGGTAAGTAGTAGTAGGATGGGCGATGAGTTCCCACGCTAATGCCGGATGGGTGCATCAGCAAGCGCTATATATTAAGCGTTGGTGGAGTGCGGGTTCCGAAACCTGACACAACGGCTAGTGACACTAGACGGGTGGAGATATAATATACAAATGGAAAAAAGCTTAGGTTCTGAACCATGTCTCGCATCTAAGGAAATGCAGATGGCAATTATGGTTTCGAGCTCTATGGGTAAAGTGATACAAACTCTGCAGAGTTAAAGTAAAACATGAATTCATGCCAGTCTCCTGGATTGGAGACTACGGGGACCTATTGGTGGTCTATCTCGCAATACGAGTGTTTGATAGCTTTTATAAATTGAAATAAATTTTCTACAACAAATGTTATTTTGAAAGGTGTTGAGATGAGGTAGGAGTTGTTGATTTATATTAAGCTATCATGAGTGTTGCATTTTGCTATTTGAGCTTGCTGAGTACTTTGTACTCACTCTTGCTATTAATCATCTTTTTCTTAGAGCAAAGCTTGTATGAGAATCCTACTGAACCAAATGAGGAGAGCAATGGTGATGGCTACAACTACACAAGGGACCTAGATGTGGATCCATCTAGTGCTATGTACGATCTGGATGCCACATATGGGGGCTAGGATGAATAAGTAACTTGTGAGCTAGCTATGTAATCCAGGAACTATTTCAACACTATATATATATCCAGTACTGCTAGTTGGAACTGAAGTGTTAGGAGATGTAATAATTTGGTGAACATGTGAGAAGCCTACCTAAGACTTTTAGCCCTGCGTGGCATGGTATTGTAATATAAATGACCATCTCTAGCTATTCCCTGTTGCAAATCTCTGACATGGATTATTATTTGACAAAACAAAATTTAGTCAAGAAATAATCCAAGGACTAGTGTCATTATCTATAATAATAATGACACGGGTCGTCACACTGCAGCTAACGAAACCCTCAGAAGTCTAAATCTTCACAATCTCAACTTTTAGAAAATTATATACGCATTACGTTATGGAATGGAGGATTTATGAGTACTTAAAAGTACATGGAACGCCACATCTATTCTGAATCTGATTTGGATTGGTGCTACCCGTGGACAAAACGAATCATGCGATCATCTCGGTTTGATCTCTGCCTTCCTAACGCAAGCAGCCTGGAAGTAGAGCAATCTCACAACGGTGATCCAAACATGGGATCGCGGGGTGGCCGCAGCTTCGTGGAAGCTTCTCCCGAACAATCTTGTCGACAACGAGGGGACTCGAAATCCGGGGCCCAGAGAATGCTTTGCGCACATACACAATGCATGCTTTGCGCATCAAACTGTGGTGCCGTGCCGTGGGCGGGTGTGGTAGCCGGCGCGAAGGTCCACCACTTGCGTCCGGTGAAATCGACGGGCCGACGCGGCGCGGATTTATTCCACGTCACGGACGCTCTGGTCTATAGCCAGACAGCCAGACTAGTCACATCGTGCAGGCGCAGCAACCATCGATGGCGATGTCAGATGTGCTCGCATAAAACTCAGTATTTATACGGACGTGATTCTGCCTACCAATTACTCTATATACCAAAGATCGTCGCAAAGCATCCCACGTAAAAATGAAACCCTAAATGTAAAAAAATTGAATGGTAACACCAGAATAAAAATGAAAACCCCTAAATCCTAAACCTCAGCGCTCGGCAGAGCCTCACGCGTTGCGGCCTTTTAGTACCGGTTGGTGTTACCAACTTAGACTAAAAGTCCTCCTGCCTGAGCGTCCCACAACGGCCACGTGGAACCCCTTTAGTCTCGGTTGCACAATCGGGACTAAAGGCTCTTATGAACTGGGACAACGGACCGTTTCCTACTAGTGTACTATGATGTTTAGAGAGAAAAGAAATCCATGAATATAGCAGGACATATTTTTATAGAAGAAGCTCAATTGTGAGGCATCAGAAATTCATTCTAGGCAGAGTTCGAACTCTACGCGCAAGGTTTATCATTGTGACCCTTGCCACTAGGCCACTGCATAGTTTTGACGATGATAGCGTGCTTTGTTGGACGAGGTCCACCCTAACCCACCGCATGCGCATCGCCCACCTTCTTCTCCGCCTTGTGGCTGAAGGCGTTGCATATTGGGAACACAAGCTCGCGGGCAGCCACCACGCTCGGGTCCTTTGGCCCCGGCGTTACAACGATCATTTCTGTAGAGTCCTCTAATGGTGGCTCCATCGCGATGGTGGACAACTGAAAGGTGGAGGGAGGCGCCGATCGGGGCGAAGATACTTGGAAGGGGCGGGCTTTTGCACACAAACAGTGATAGGAATGTCGAAATGCACGGGCTTCGACTCGATTTTGGGTGGGACGGGCGCGGCAGAGTACGATTTGGTGGAGGTCCAAATGGACACAAACCTCCCCTTTGTTTGGTTCCGGTTTGTGAGATTTTATACATCTGGTTTGGTCCGGGCAATTGTGGACCGCTGTTGAATGGAGAAAAATGTTCGGACATTTCCGGGCGCGATTTGGTGATCTGAGTTGGAGTTTCCCAAATACCACTCACGATATTACATTTGTCACATTGCCAATGCAGAGGCCAAGGAGACGTCGTAGACTTGGACAAACTGATGAACCGCACCGCATGCAGCCCGACGGCATGGTATGATAGGAAAGTGTTGGGTGTCGATCTAGGATGGCCATGGAGGGAAATCCGCACAAGTTTTCGTACTATTAGCAGTCGACGTCGTAGCACGCAATTAATGCACAGGTTATTTATTTATGCGCGATCGACGTCGTATGACGAACAGCTGCACGCACAATCACTCTCGGTCAAACTTGCCCACAACCAGAGGAAAACTGGTAATTCGGCAATTCGGCAAGAGATTGTGTGCTCCACGTTGGAGTGCTATATATACAGTAGTAGGAGTATTAAGTATCGACCCCATCCAATATTATATTTCGGCGGAGGAGCAGCATCCAATCCATCTGTCTTTTAAACTGCCATCTGCTCTGCTCTCAGCCGAGGTACACTCTGTCTTTTTAACTGTATGTATAATTTTCTTATGCAAGCGAAAACCAATACTAATAATTAACCCACATATACTGTAGAGTAGATAATATCAGAATACACTTCCCAATCACTTATTCTGTAAAATGTACAAATCATACATACATACACCTCTCAAAAAATTTGCAACTTATTTCGCAAAAAGAAAAATCTGCAATTTTTGCACAAAAACCGCTTCAGAATTATTTCAGTCTGGACTCTCCAGATTTTAGCAAACATCGACTAAGTTTAAGCTTGAAAATTTTGATTTGAATTTTAGTTCAAAACTACTAGTCCGAAATTCTGGGGAGAATTTGTCCACAAAAAGCCTTGATTGCTGACGTAGGAAAAAGCTGTCAGATAGATAGGGCCCACTGGTCAGCGACGCTGAAAGGGAATTCGCTCACGTTTTGTTTTGTTTTCTTGTGCCTACCACTATCTGGCACGTACACCACCACATCTCTCTCCTTTGCTTCTCCTCTCCATCGTCGTTGGGGTGCGTGGGTTCGCCGGCGTCCATCCTCTCCGCACGGAGAGCTCCGCCAGTCCATGATTAGTCGGTGCTGCTGGGGCCGCCGCGAAGGCCGCCGGGTCTGGATCCGGACGAGATGAAGCTCTTGTTGCGCAGGCGACTTGGGACGGCTGGCCGTGACCGAGTGGGAGGCCCACCGTCGGTGTGCCGGTACGCCCACCAAGACATGGTCGGGTTCCTCGCCGTTTCGAGCTCCTATGCACTGCACCGCCCGTGTTTCAGCCCTGCTTCTCCAACTCCGGCCGCCGCCGCCTCTCGATCTCCACCGCCGGTGGTTAACCATGAAATTCCTGTGGTGAATAATCTCCTCTCTTCTCCCTCTACGTTTCCCCTCAACCAATTTGATTCCTCCTCTCTCCTCTCTCTCTCTCTCTGACCAAGTAGTAAGTAACTGAATCCTTATCAATAAAAGTTATACTGTATTTTTTAGGTGCAGGCTACCGCCAATTTCAGTTGTTTGATCCTTACGCGCGTTCCATGTATTGGGAACCAATATAATACTCCTGATTACAAGCACGCATGCATCTCTCTTTGTATGCATGTACTGTAGTTCCCTGTGGACATTTTGCTGTCAAACTAATTACAAACATGCATCTCTCTTTGTATCTTTCCTTTTAGTAATTATACGTCTATACTCCTACTTGTTTCTACTTTGGAGAAGGAGACAATACTACTGAGTGCTAATAAATAACATGTTTGCAGGCTGATACACCCTTGACATGAACCTCATCACGCGCTACCCCGCCCCTGAAACAATGCAGCTCCGCAGCCGTCCTGCCAAGACACTGCCCATTGCTCTCAATGCACAAGCCATAGTCGACAGCCTTACTGAAAATAATAAGGAAATGGTGTGGGTTAGCAGAATGGTAAGGGATGACCAACTCCACATAATACAGGTTCAAGGCATTCCTGGCATCTGTCCCCCAACTACGCTGGTCGTCAAGAAGTTCCAAAATGAGAACCTTGCAGTACAAGTGGACGACAATGTCAAGTATCGCTACGAGTCGGAGATGATCCTGTTAGCCAGCAATTCTCACGACAACATCATCAAAGTCGTAGACCTCATCCAGTGGGAAGACGCCATCATGCTTGTCTATGAGTATCCGGTGAATGGCAGCCTTCAATCCTGGCTGCACCAACCCATGGATGCTGGTCGTGGTCGGCCGCTGAGCTGGCCAGAGAAGAGGGTCATTGCCATCGGCGTGGCCAAAGGACTCTGCCACATGCACTACGGATGCAAAAGGCCGATCATCCACCACAACATCAACTCAAACAACATCTTGCTTGATCAGAATTTCAAGCCCGTGATAGCCAGTTTTGACGCTGCACAGATGAATATGGCCGGACTCGACCAACCGTTGCCAATTGTTGGCCTGCCTCTTGGTAACTTTGGGTACGCAGCTCCAGGTATGTTGGGCGATGGATGCACGCAATGGAATTCTGTCTTAACTTTTCTTCATTACAGGGAATTATGTCTTCACTACCTTGGTCTTTTAATAACTAGTACTAATAAATGATTAACTGCAGAATATGGGGTCAGAGCAAGCGAGCTGACGGAGAAGGTCGACACATACAGCTTTGGGGTGCTCATGCTGGAGCTCGTCACGGGGCGGATGGCCAATGAAGCTGGAGCGGATGGTCATTTGGCGACTTGGGCGCGGAACAACTTCACTAAACTGATGGCAAACCAACAGGAAATGTTCCAGAGTGCGGTGGATAGGGACATCCCGGATCAAGCGCGGTACATGGAGGAGATGGCAACTGTGTTCATGCTGGGCGTGGATTGCACCGTGGGGAATCAGCAGCAAAGGCCGTCCATGCGGATGGCTCTCAAACGACTCCGCCGGGGCTGTGGGCGTGGCCCATTCCGTGGACTCCTCACCTGCTATCTGCTGTGATGCTTGTTGTCTTTTCTAGAATCACGAATGAATTGTTCATATGATGGCATGGTTGAATTAATTTGTAGATACATCTCAAGTACAAGTAGTGATGCGGACTGTCCTGCCCTTTTTCTGAGAACATTTTTCTGTCCAGTTGTGTTCACCTCTCAAAATTCTACTGCTTGTTTTCCTTCTCTGTGTGCAAACACTTCTTGCTGCTGTTTGTGAGGACTTGAGCAACTAGTATCTGGCATATTGTTATTTGTTACATTTTGCAGGGTCACGTTTTATATCTATGTTCCTTCTGCTGCTGAAGCAGCACTGAACTATCGAACAGGTTTTGAACATGTACCATGTCTGTGTTTAGCTTGGAGAGCATGTACTAACATTTATCACTATTGTTAGCTAGGTTCAGCCTTTTTATGGTCCTTTGTTGTTTTTATACCATATTATTTGTATTTTTCCTTGACTATTTGTTCCTGACACCCATATTACTTTTTAATCAGGGTGCCCCTGCCATACCCATTGCTACAATGCCTTCTTCCATCACGAGACAGCGATCTCTGCTACTTATTATACTGCTGTCTAATAGCTTCATATGTTGTGTTTCCGTGGGTATTCCCCAAAAAACAGGTGTACAGAAAGCTTTCTTTCAGGAGACCAGACTGAACCTGATCGGTAATCAACCATCTAGCATGCTCTGCCATTTTGCGGTTTTCCTTAACATTCTTCTTTTCTGTACATCTTGCATGTAATTTACACACCACTCCATCTGCCTCCTCTGATACAAAAGAAGCACTAGTGCCTGCCAAGGTATGAATTGACAAAAGATTGTTTCTGTTCTTGCTAGATAAGGCACGATATGTGCAAATTGGATGAAACTATTTCGGTTGTTGCTCGCCATAAAAATCCAATGTGTTTGTGGAACTGTTTGACAGTGATAGTCATACATGCCTGGGAATCAACTCTGGTCTGACTGTGAAATCAGTAAAAAAAAGTACCCATGAATTTATATTCTAAGAATCGTGACCTCTTTGGGTAGTTCAGTGTATCTGCAATGAGTTGAAGGACTTGAAATATAATATGTGGCCATCCAGATATAGCAAAGAACAGTCCACAGGACGATGGTATGTCAAATAGCTGCTCAAGTCCTCACACCTAACAACAGAAAGAGTTAGCATTCATAGAAGGAAAACAAGTAGTAGAATTATGCAGAGGCAAATCACTATTAAGAATATACCACAATTGATAACCACCAATTCAGTAAGACACAAAAAAGTTCTGACTCTATGGGGAGAGACAGCTGATATGTGGATGCAGTTAAAGGGGTTATGTGCTGGTGTAGTGCTAACCGAGAAAAAGGGTAGTTACTTTGGCTTCTAACTGAATCTGAATCTGAATCTGAATCTGGGAACTTTACAGTTTGATCTATTTATGCGATTTCGAAACCTAGCCCAAGCTAAGTGGGAATATGTGCTGTGTTAAAATCCCTTTAGAAGTAAAACTGTTCATGTAGTCGCTGCTGAAAAAGAGCTCTCTGACAAGAGATAATCGTGCCAGAATAAACTGGAAAGGTAAAGATACTGCAGTTTTATCTGAGTGAAATTCAGGTAGCATTCCATGAGAAAGAGAAAAATCTGAGTGAAATTCAGGTTGCATTCCACGAGAAAGAGAAAACCCGCAGCTAGGGTTACTACTCTTCCTCTGTATCTGAAATTAGTGAGGTTATTGCTGTATGAGGGGGCGGCGGCAGCAGCTGCAGGGTGGATCAGGTCCTGACTGAGTTTAGCAGGATTGATGCACCCTGCTGGTGAAACTGAAATCGTTTGCATTATGATCTGGTTTCTAAAAACTACTCCCTCCATCCGGAAGTACTCGTTGGAGAAATGGATGTATCTAAACATATTTTAGTTCTGGATATATCAAATTTTATCTATTTCTGAGACAAGTAATTCTGGACGGAGGGAGTAGAAATTTAGTAGTACTATCTTACAATCCGTGGAGAATGAGTTTCAGATAAATCTTGTAATGCTACTTGGGCTGTCACAAGAGACTCATAGCACGCTAGCTGCAGCTAGTCTAAATCTGATTTTGACGCTGCAGCATGCAAGTCATTCCAGTCCTGGGTAAGCAGATCATTGTTGCCTCCAATGCAATGTAGGTACGTATGAACGAGTATGCACGCAGTCCTAGCTAGCGGTATATATGTGCATGCAGAAACTGCATTTCACAGGGCCTCGCTTTCAGTCGGGTGTGTGTGCAGCTTCTTTGAAGCAGAGGATGTGTGTACACTAGATCTATACCCTAAAAAAAGAACTCCTTTTTTCCTTTCTTTTTTCCTTCTCTTTCGCCTTTATTTCATAAGCAATAAGGTGCGGAGGCCATAGAAAATAGCACCATTTCAAACAGACCTGAACTAAGGCTCTTGGTTCAGCTTAGTGATCTCGGAGTTGATAGCAGCTGAGGAGGGCACAGAATCGGCCACGGCTGCTGCGGCAGAGTCGTTTGAGAGCCATCTGCATGGACGGCCTTTGCTGCGTATCCTTGGCATTGCAATCCACGCCTAGCCTGAACACGGTTGCCATCTCCTCCATGTACTGCACTTGATCTGGTATTCCTTTGTCCACCGCATTTTTGAACATTTGTCATCAGTTCACTGAAGTTTTTCTGCGCCCAATTCGTCAAATGACCATCCGTTCCACCTTCGTTGGCCACCTGCCCCGTGATGAGCTCCACGAACACCCCACCAAAGCTGTAGATGTCTACCTTCTCCGTCACCTGGTCTGTTGCCATCCCATATTTTGCATTTATCATTTATTTATTACTCCCTCCGTCCCATAATATAAAAACGTTTTTGACACTAGTGTAATGTCAAAAACATTCTTATATTATGTGACAGAGGTAGTAAGTAAGTACTACCTTTATAAAGAAATATAAAAGCATTTAGATCACTAAACATTTTTATATTTATTTACGAAGGGCTGCTCTTATATTTTTTTACAGAGGGAGTACTGATGAAAAGATGAAGCTAGCAAGTTAAAACATTCAGTGCATCGATACGATCACCCGCGTACCTGGGGGCTTGTATACCCAAAGTTACCAACTGCAATCTCCGCTTTGGGCAGTGGTTGGTTGAGCGCCAAAACTGGCGATCACGGCCTCCAGAGCCCTTAGGCCGGCTGGAACTGGGGCACCGCGTATCTGTAGACTTTTACAAATTGCTTTTTGCAAGCCGGAAAATTTTGTTTCAAAATTTCCAAACATTTTTCCAGACCGGCCATGGCCTAAGAGTTTTTTTTTCTATTTTTTGTTTTTCTTTCGTTTTTCGTTAATTCATTTTTAAAATTTATTATTATTTTTGGAACCTGTTGAAAAATATGAAATATTATCTGGAATATCAAAAATTGATCTTGTTTTCAAATATTTTTTATATTTTTAGAAAAAAAATATAGAATTTCAAAAAATGTGTCTCTTTTTGTTCACTAATTTAAGAAATATTTGCGTTTAAAGAATTGATAATTTTTATTTAAAAGTAGGTGGTTTGCAATTTGTGTCGAACATCAATTGTTGGGAATCTAACAATTTGGAAAAAGAGTTATAGATTGTAAAATTTTCATACAAAATTTGAAATTACAAACGTGTTAGACATATTTCGAGAAATGGTCGTGTTCAGAATTCCGTTTGCTCTTTTCAGAAAATGTTTGTCATTCTGAGAAATTTTAAAAGACACATACATTTTTTTAAAAAAAATTAGAATTTTTTAACGGAAAATATTTGTATTTTTTGAACAAATTTTAAAAGGCAAATAGTTTTTTAATTTTGGACATATTTTTGAAAGGGGGAGCATTTTTGGAAGAAAAAGTAACAAAAAAATGAAGAAGAAACAAAAAACTAATAGAAAAAATAAAATAAATAGCGGGAAAAAACCCGGTCGCCGATGAATAGTTCAAGTAGTCTGTTTTTTTGTACTTAGGCACTGAAGCTTATCAGCTCGTGTTCCTAGCGACGAGCGGTCAACAGTGGGAGTTTCATGGTTAGATCCCTCGCACTGTCATTTTCTTTTTTAATAATTTTTCCATGTTTCCGCATGCAACAATGGGCCGCCCCAGTCGGGTGCCCTCTTGTACATGGCGTTGTCTATATGAGTCTGCTCCCCGAACGATGAAATCTATTTGCCGCCCGTAAGCGTCAAGGCATCGCGCTTCGCTGAAGCGAAGTGAGCGACCAATGCGACGACGGCCGACCCACTTCGAGTGAGCAACTGGTTTTGGAACATTTTAGAAGGTTCCCTGAGTTTTTCAACTGATTTCTTTTCTTTTATAGTTTTTTCATTTTCCTACATGATTTTGTTTTTTTTCTTATTTCATTTTTTTTAGATTTCTACCTCCGTCCTGGTTTATTGGTCCTCATTGTATTTTGTGCCAAATTTTGATCATAGATTGAACTGAACTAACAAAATTTTCAAATTCTGGCACAAACTATAAAGGGGACCTATAAACCAGGACAGATGTAGTACAAAGCCATTAAAATGTGCATCCAATAAAATACTTTTTGTGGCATATAACTCATTTTTTTTGTTGGTAAAATTAATGGGCAAAGTTAGACATAGAAATATAAATATAAAGTGGCCTTTAATAAAGGAATGGAGGGAGTACTTTCAACACGCCTTCACTCGCATCACATCAGTAGTAATACTCGCATCACAACAGCCGGAGGGAGCCGCGGAATCGCCAAGAAAAGCCACCTGGCCGCCCGTATGGTGACGTGCAGGAATAGGATTTGCGGAAGTAGCAGGCGGTCGGCAACTTGCACGGTTGCGAAATGCGCGGCCGGCCGTCTATCGGTCTCTGTCGGGACGAAGCTTCGTGCAGCATTGCGCGCCCGGCCATGCATGTCATGCATCGTGCAGAATCCATCGTTGTAGCTTTGAAAGAGAGGAAGTGATGGCGGCCCGGATGGGAGGCCGAAAATTATCATGAGAAGTGTGGTCATGCCGGTCAAGTATACTCCTTCCGTCCGAAAATACTTGTCTTAGGAATGGTTGTATCTAGACTTATTTTAGTTATAGATACATCCATTTTCAACCATTTCTAAGACAAGTATTTCCGGACGGAGGGAGTATTTGAGAAGGTTGATATTGATTACTTTTTGTTGGGATCCTCCTCCGTATACAAAAGTTGGGCTAGGTATGATTATCTCTCAAATTTACTCACTCATCTAAAGGGTATTGAAGAATCGTGTAGAGATGCTTTAAGAACCATATCATGTATGCAATGCTGTGTACCAGACCTGATGTGTGCCTTGCTATTAGTTTAGCTGAGAGGTATCAAAGTAATCTAGGAGTGGATCGCTGGACAACGGTTAAGAACATCTTGAAATACCTGAAAAAGACTAAGGATATGTTTCTCGTTTATGGAGGTGACAAAAGAGCTAGTCGTAAATGGTTACGTCGATGTAAGCTTTGACACTGATCCGGACGATTCTAAATCACAAACCAGATACGTGTTTATATTGAACGGTGGAGTTGTCAGTTGGTGCAGTTCTAAACAAAGCGTGGTGGCGGGATCTACATGTGAAGCGGAGTACATATCTGCTTCGGAAGCAGCAAATGAAGGAGTCTGGATGAAGGAGTTCATATCCGACCTAGGTGTCATACCTAGTGCATCGGGTCCAATGAAAATCTTTTGTGACAATACTGGTGCAATTGCCTTCGCAAAGGAATCCAGATTTCACAAGAGAACCAAGCACATCAAGAGACGCTTCAATTCCATCCGGGACCAAGTCCAGGTGGGAGACATAGAGATTTGCAAGATACATACGGATCTGAATGTTGCAGACCCGTTGACTAAGCCTCTTCCACGAGCAAAACATGATCCGCACCAAAGCTCCATTGGTGTTAGAATCATTACTGTGTAATCTAGATTATTGACTCTAGTGCGAGTGGGAGACTGAAGGAAATATGCACTAGAGGCAATAATAAAGTTATTATTTATTTCCTCATATCATGCTAAATGTTTATTATTCATGCTAGAATTGTATTACCCGAAAACATAATACATGTGTGAATACATAGACAAACAGAGTGTCACTAGTATGCCTCTACTTGACTAGCTCGTAAATCAAAGATGGTTAAGTTTTCTAATCATAGACATGAGTTGTCATCTGATTAACGGGATCACATTATTAGGAGAATGATGTGATTGATTTGACACATTCCGTTAGCTTAGCACTTGAACGTTTAGTATGTTGCTATTGCTTTCTTCATGACTTATACATGTTCCTATGACTATGAGATTATGTAACTCCCGTTTACCGGAGGAACACTTTATGTGCTACCAAACGTCACAACGTAACTGGGTGATTATAAAGGTGCTCTACAGGTGTCTCCGAAGGTACTTGTTGAGTTGACGTATTTCGAGATTAGGATTTGTCACTCCGATTGTCGGAGAGGTATCTCTGGGCCCTCTCGGTAATGCACATCACTATAAGCCTTGCAAGCAATGTAGCTAATGAGTTAGTTACGGGATGATGCATTACATAACGAGTAAAGAGACTTGCCGGTAACGAGATTGAACTAGGTATTGAGATACCGACGATCGAATCTCGGGCAAGTAACATAACAATGACAAAGGGAACAACGTATGTTGTTATGGGGTTTGACCGATAAAGATCTTCGTAGAATATGTAGGAGCCAATATGAGCATCCAGGTTCCGCTATTGGTTATTGACCGGAGACGTGTCTCGGTCATGTCTACATAGTTCTCGAACCCGTAGGGTCCGCACGCTTAAAGTTAGATGACGGTTATATTATGAGTTTATATGTTTTGATGTACCGAAGGTAGTTCAGAGTCCCGGATATGATCATGGACATGACGAGGAGTCTCGAAATGGTCGAGACATGAAGATTTATATATTGGACGACTATATTCAGACACCGGAATGGTTCCGGAGGTTATCGGATATATACCGGAGTACGGGGGGGTTACCGGAACCCCCCCGGAGGTTAATGGGCCTCATGGGCCCAGGTGGTGAAAGAGGAGAGGCGGCCAAGGGGGCAGCCGCGCGCCCCTCCCCCCCCTTTCCTTTCCCCCTCTCTCTCCTTCCCTCTCCTCTCCTACTCCAACAAGGAAGGGGGGGAGTCCTACTCCCGGTGGGAGTAGGACTCCTCATGGGGCGCGCCAAGGGTGGTCGGCCCCCTCCCCCTTCTCCACTCCCTTTATATACGGGGAGGGAGGCACCCCCTTGGAACACAACAATTGATCCTTGAGATCTCTTAGCCGTGTGCGGTGCCCCCCTCCATCATTGTCCACCTCAATAATATCGTATCGGTGCTTAGGCGAAGCTCTGCGTCGGTAGAACATCATCATCGTCACCATGCCGTCGTGCTGACAGAACTCTCCCTCAAAGCTCGGCTGGATCGGAGTTCGCGGGACGTCATCGAGCTGAACGTGTGCTAAACTCGAAGGTGCCGTGCGTTCGGTGCTTGATCGGTTGGATTGTGAAGACATACAACTATATCAACTGCGTTGTGCTAACACTTCCACTTTCGGTCTACGAGGGTACGTGGACACACTCTCCCCTCTCGTTGCTATGCATCATCATGATCTTGCGTGTGCGTAGGAATTTTTTTGAAATTACTACGTTCCCCAACACTTTTAAGCAAACTCCTACGTCGATGCAAGAATGCTTGGGGCCTTGGCTGAACTCCTTTGGGAAGGAGGACAAAAAGCTTGTTTTGGTTGGGATTTCTGCTATATGTTGGGCTTTATGGAAATCCAGAAATGGAGTTATTTTTTAGAATAAGAAAATCTCTAATCCTATGACTATCATTAAAACTGTGACACACTGGATGGTGGATTGGTCTATTTTGCAGATAAAGGAGCAGCAAAAAAAGATGCTGGAGCTGGGGGCAAGAGTGCTAGAGCGGGTAGCAAGTGAAGTATACACAACTTCTCAGGTGGAGGATCAATGTGCTGAGGTTAGACTGAGTTAAGATCTCTCTCTGGAGGATGTCTGGAGTCTACTGTTACTTGTTCTTGTTTCTGGTTTCTCTTGTCAGATATTTTGTGTTGCTTAGCCCTTATGAGGTGCTGGATGATTGTAATAAACTTGAACCTAGTTGGCTTCGGTAGCTAGTTTAGAACTAGCGTTTGCTGGGGGACGGGGACAGCACAGCTGTTACCCCCTCCTTCTTCTTTTGGTTTCCGTTGTTTGGTCCTGGCTTTTGTAGTTCGCAGACTCTATGGTTTTCGGTAATGAAAATCGGAGGGGCCTTGGGCCCTTCTTTTAATCAAAAAAAAAAAAGAAAAATCTCAAGGAGGTGCTCTATGACGCGGGAAACCTTGTCGACGACCTCGACTACTACAGGCTCCAACAAGGTACCACAGACTAGCTAGCTAGTTTTTGTGATTTTCCATTGCAAAATACTATTGTACTACTGTAGTTGTGAACTTGTGATCTATATATCCGAGCTTCCTTCTTCTGGTGGTCAGTGTATAATACAAATAGGAGATGCACATGCCGCTACGGAATCTAGTTTTGTTGATGATTCCAGTCTGCTTGTACGTACGATTTAGCGCACGCCTTGCTGAAATCATTTCATCTTCTGTTTAGTTTCTTTCCCATGTGAAAAAAGGAGAAAAAAATAAACCGTGCCCGGGCTTGTGAAGAGGACATGAGAAAGGCATTCTGTTTTTTTTTTCAACACAGAGGGGATCGAGCAGAACACGCTCGAAGCAGAAGCGGATCGAACACAGCCGATCGAGGGGTGGCCGGCCAGGAAGGAGTTGCGGCTGGCGCGGGCCAAGGGAGCTGGAGGAGCGCCCCCCGTTGACCGGATCCCGCACGCTGGCTTCGACCAGAAGCGGATCGACGAGATCCAGCAGCCCCGACCGGATCAGGCACCGGATCCCGCTTGCTCGCCCACACGGCAAGGAGGGGCGGGGGAGGCGCTCCGCTCAGAGCTCGACCACGCAGCGCGGAAGGGGAGGGAGGGCGCTGAAGCGGGGGTCAGCAGCTGTGCGGCAGGGGCGGCGCTGCAACCATGGGAGGCGTGGCCGGCCGAGACAGAGGCGGCCACTGTGGCCGGCACAGCTGCAGACGGGAATGACGACCGGAACAGCAGCTGCCGGAAAGGTTGGCCGGAAAGGTTGGCCGGAAATGGAATCGAGGCAGACTAGGAAGAGGGAGCACGGAGTTGCGGGCGTGCGGGAGCGGGAGAGGAACCTAACCATCTGATACCATGTTGTGAATGAGCAACTAAGCTTTACTGAGGGCCAATGGCCAGTACATATACATGTGTGGTAAAGTGCAGAAAAGCCCCTTATACAATTGGGATGTACACAATGAAATATACACATACACATCTAACAAGGAACACCTTTTCCATTTTAATTGACGTATTGCACAAACGGTCTGCAGCTACAGTAATGCACCAGGGAGATCAGATCACCAGCTCCAGTTTGATGGATTGCAGACGTCTGACGCTATGCTGAAGAAAAGAAAAGAGGAGCGTCATGCAGCTACTTCAATTATTTTTTTCATCCATCAAGCAGGACTGCACTCACAAATGGCACAGAACTAATCCGATTTATGCAAACACCAAAAGTGAACATTTTTCTCCATGCCTCTTGCCTACATTCGTTGAGGAAGGCAGAGCGTAAAACTGAAATCAACAATGTAAATCAAATGGTTTCTGTTCCTTTGTGCTGTAATTATTTAAGGAAAAGACAGAGGAAAGATATGGCTTCTGAAGTGGTTTAAATCAATGTGCTTTCCTAGATCTCTGTCGTTAGTCGGAGAGGCTACACTAGTATATCTTGTACGAATATAGAATGGCATCATAGCTGTATTTTGGCCCAACTTCTACCATACCCTGCAAAAAACATGGAGGGAGCATGTTGCATACTCGCATTTCAAATGTTTTTATTAACTTAGTTAATTTGAATTCCTTTTGTTTATTAAGTTTTTGTAAGGGAAACTTGTTAAGCTTGGATGAATTTCCTGTGGGGAAAAATGATTCTATATAACTAACTTGTCGTGGCAACTAATTTTATAAGCCTAACTTTGACCATGAATTTGACAAACAAACTATGAGTCATATAACACAAAAAATGATACTAATGGAAGTTTTTTTTCGGATTGAAAAGCCGAGGCCCCTAAGAAAGAAAGGAACGAAGCATACCCGCTCACTCTCCTGAGGCTTGGGGCAGTGTTCCTGAGTGAATTCATCACCAAGGGCAACCAATCCGGCGCGTGTAAGGCAGATGATTCACTGTATATTGAGCATCGTACATTACAAGTGTTTATATACATTGGTACACACACACCCGCACACACAAATTTAAATAGGTAGGTACTGTTACAACAGAAGAGAAGATCACGCCTTGCGTGGTTACATGGCCAGACGCGACGTGCGCCGGAGCATGGGCGCTGTCGGACTCCGGCTCGCCTGTTGCACACATGGTGAGGTTTCCAACCTCGCCCCGGCACCCGGCAGCCGAAGCATGCTGCTCGACAATGTTGAGCCTGGAGCAGGAATCGACGAACACACTAGTAGGGGGCCTCTTCGTGAAGATGTCGCCAAACTGTGATGTCGTTGGGACATGCAAGACACGCACCTCGCCGAGAGACACACTCATGGACGAAGTTAGGTCAATCGCAATGTGCTTGATTTGTCCGCTGATGCTCGACATGTACATGGCATGGCATTGATGTTGTCACAGTAGACAACGGTAGCTCGTGATGGTGGGTGACGAAGCTCGGTGAGGAGTTGCCGCAACCAGCAAGCCTCGGCAAGGGTGTTGGCGATGCCTCTATACTCAGTCTCTACGCTCGAGCAGGATACTGTGTTCTATCGCTTCGACAACCAACTGACGAGGTTGGAGATGAATTATGAATACCTACAGTTGCATATGGTGCTAAAAAATACCAGTATGAGGAGTAGCATATGATGGTTGTGGGTAATTGGCCCAATAAAATGTAGTAGCATGGCCAATTTCCCAATATGTTTGGATTAATATATTACAAGTTAGTTGCAGATGAATAAAAAGGTGAAAAACTTTGTTGCATGCTATTGGAAGTTCTTACATGCGGTGTTTCAACTTGATTAATCGAACCCATCGTGTTGCTCATCGGTATATGGAATTGTGGGGTTGCCGATGCATGAAACATAGGATGCATATGTTCATGTTACGAAAATTTGAAGTTGGAGCATAGAGATTATTTTGCTTTGTAGATTGCAAACCCTAGATAACGAACTCTTTATAGCAAGAACAGGCTAGACATCGTTCGAAGCTTCTTCCCCGGTAGAGTCGTGAAAAAGTGTGTTCACACACGAACACGTCACCGTGTATCCTCGATGCCAGGGGTGATGCACTGTAGCTCATGCTGAACCCATATACTTTTTATCCTAAGTTTGCATCTCTCTGTTGTTCTTTCTCTTTCGTTCTTCGTTCGTTCTTCATGTTGAAGGGCAGCGATCCACGAGGCTCTAGGGGCGAGCGAATCGACCAAGGGCAACCTATAGCCGCCGCGCGTCTAGACGGGGTCCTTCCCGGGCGCGTGGGGTTCCTGGTCTACAAAAACTCCCGCAGATAGCTTGTGTACGGCCCTTCTAGGCGGGTCGCCTTTGACGTGAGCTATGTGCATCAACTCCAGTGTCGAGCGTACACTTTTTTGCGACTCCGTGGAGACGAAAGATCGAGAATCGTCATCAACCATGTCTAATCTCCCCATGCCCTCAGAATCAAGTTAGGTCAAGATAGAGATCACGAGAGGGACGGTCTGGGCGCCCATGGCGCGAGGTCGGAGCGCTGTCTGGTGCCCTAGAGGGCTTATATGATTGGTACTATTGGGGAGGTGTGCCTGTAATCATGCCCCGGGATATGGTATAGTCATGTTTGTGAATTTCGTTAAACAAATATCCGTGTACTAGTTTCTCTTGTCCGTGTGACTTCCTGTCTTTGATGGATCGACCATGACCTTGAAATTATTCTAACATTGGCGATGGACGATCTATCCTGATGAGAATAAGGCCAATGTTTGACGCATTGGACTCTTCGCCGGCCCCAACTAGCTCTAGACATGGACTTGTTGCGTCCGTTGTGCACTTTCCAAAGGGATCGCCTCGGTTTCACCGTCTATAATCTGTCCCGTGAATATGAACACCAAGGATCTGTTTGGTTTCAAATAAGTCACTAATTTATAAGTCAAAAAGTGCAAAAAGTGACTTATTTTACCAAACGGACCCAACTTATNGAAAGATCGAGAATCGTCATCAACCATGTCTAATCTCCCCATGCCCTCAGAATCAAGTTAGGTCAAGATAGAGATCACGAGAGGGACGGTCTGGGCGCCCATGGCGCGAGGTCGGAGCGCTGTCTGGTGCCCTAGAGGGCTTATATGATTGGTACTATTGGGGAGGTGTGCCTGTAATCATGCCCCGGGATATGGTATAGTCATGTTTGTGAATTTCGTTAAACAAATATCCGTGTACTAGTTTCTCTTGTCCGTGTGACTTCCTGTCTTTGATGGATCGACCATGACCTTGAAATTATTCTAACATTGGCGATGGACGATCTATCCTGATGAGAATAAGGCCAATGTTTGACGCATTGGACTCTTCGCCGGCCCCAACTAGCTCTAGACATGGACTTGTTGCGTCCGTTGTGCACTTTCCAAAGGGATCGCCTCGGTTTCACCGTCTATAATCTGTCCCGTGAATATGAACACCAAGGATCTGTTTGGTTTCAAATAAGTCACTAATTTATAAGTCAAAAAGTGCAAAAAGTGACTTATTTTACCAAACGGACCCAACTTATAAGTCATAAGTTGCTTCACCCCAACTTAAAACTTATAAGTCATCCCCTTTTGCATGGGTCCCACCATCTTTACATAAAAAACAAGATGGGAAGATGTGCTCAGGTGACTTATAAATCAGATGGCAACCAAACAGGCGTGACTTATAAGTCACTGGTTTTAAGTCACCTGACTTATAAGTCAGGTGACTTATTGGAACCAAACAGGCCCCAAGTTACGCTAGAGCCGACACAAGGGGTAGCCCTCCCCATCCGAATGGAGTGGAGATACAGAGCATTACTGTACTGTACTGCAATAGACGACAGCGACGACGGCGGCTGAACCGAGGTATATATATTGAGTGTCAGTGCTACTGTACGCAATCTCATTTTATTTACAAATGCATGTTGGACAACCTTGCCGAAATTTAGTCGAATTTTTTGAACCCTGCCACATATCCATGGTTTTGTTTTGGAGTCTCTTGCACAAAACCATACTACTTACTTTTTATTTATTCGTTTGAACCCAAAAGGCTGGGCGGTACTGCTACGTCCTCCTTTCTACTATATGCTTATTGGCGGCACACGTATGCTTATATATATGCCTGATATATAAATGGACCCCCGCCTCCCACCTCATTTCTATCTTCTTCTTCTTCTTCTTCTTCCTCCTCTTCCTCCTTTCCCCACGCCATCCCTTCTTGCCAACGTACACACCACGACTCCCAGCCATGGTCTTCTTCTCCCCCACCCTAATCCCCTCCCATCCACGCTCTCTCGGCGTTGTGGATCCGGAGGAGACGATGGAGGCGTTCGTTGTTGTCGCTGTGGTTGTTGCTCAGGCGAGCTGGGACGGGGACAGTAGGCCGTCGTGGGAGGCAGATGCGGCTGCTGTGCCTGTGCCCGTACCGCACACAGGAGACGGGTGTGCCGGTACGGGAGATGCGGCTGCGGCTGGTGTGCCCCGGAAGCCATGGTCGGACGGCACCACGACTGGCCGTTCCACGGTACGTGTCCCGTGTCAATTCCGAAGCCGAATTCATCACCGTCTTCTCCGGCTCCGACCGCCTCCAAATTCCTTTGGCGCACACCTTCCTTTTTGTGTTGCTCTCCTCTCTTCTAGTTACCGGTAAGCAGCAACATTAACTGAATTGAACACCTCCTATACTCCTACTGCACTACACTACAGCAGCAGGTCAGCCAGATACTACAGCTGGGTTATGAATTTTACCATCTGTTTTTCACTGGTAATTGAATGAATCCTGGATTCCTGGTATAAATTTCTTCAGATGATTCACCCATCTTTGTTGTGCCTGCCAAACTAATCACCAACATGTATCTCTCTCTGCCTCTCATAGCTGCAGGTTGACCACCCTTTTCGCTGCCGGAAATGCCCGGATCACGGTGGTTCAAGCGCAGCAGCCGTCCTGCAGCACCACCGCCGCCTATCGAGTGCAACGATCAAGGCATAGTCGACAGCCTTACTGAAAATAATCAGAGAAGCATGTGGGCTAGCAGAAGGATTGGGGAGGGCGAACAACTGTACGTAGTCCACGTGCAGGGAGCCGCTGGCATTGGTCTCCCGACTACGCTGCTGGTCAAGAAGTTCCAGAATGCAAACCCAGCACTCCTAGTGGATGACAATGTCAAGAACCGCTGCAAGTCAGAAATGATCCTGTTAGCCAGCA
This sequence comes from Aegilops sharonensis, assembly GCA_904067115.1. Classification (NCBI taxonomy): domain Eukaryota; kingdom Viridiplantae; phylum Streptophyta; class Magnoliopsida; order Poales; family Poaceae; genus Aegilops; species Aegilops sharonensis. Next base: position 11,308,286 of record LR880972.1, on the reverse strand, counting down.
TCTGTCATGACAACATCATCAATGTCCTGCACTTCATCCAGAGGGAAGACGTGATCATGCTCGTCTACGAGTACCCGGTGAATGGCGGCCTTGACTACTGGCTGCACCGGCGGGAGGGGGGCGAGCAGCCACTGAGCTGGCCGCAGAGGATTGCCATCGCCGTCGGCGTGGCCCAAGGGCTCTGCCACTTGCACCACGGATGCAACAGACCTGTTGTCCACCACAACATCAACTCTAACAACATCTTGCTTGATCAAGAGCAGAATGTGAAGATCTCCAGTTTTGGTGCTGCGCAGATGAGCATTGCCGGGCTCAACCAACCATTGCCGATCGCGGATATTCCAGTTGGTAACTTTGGGTATGCAGCCCCAGGTATGCTATGCCAGGTGATCGATCCATGAAATGGAATTCTGTCTTAACTAGCTTGGTCTTCTAACTAGTACTGATTGTAGCTGATTACTTACAGAGTATGGCGTCGCGGCAAGCCAGCTGACAGAGAAGGTAGACATTTACAGCTTCGGCGTGCTGCTGCTGGAGCTAGTCACGGGGAAGTTGGCCAATGGAGCAGATGGTCTATTGGCAATTTGGGCTCAGGATAACTGCAATGAATTGATGGCAAACCATCTGAAAATGTTCAACACTGGCGTGGACAAGGGCATCCCTCATCAAGCGCGGTACATGGAGGAGATGGCGGCCGTGTTCAGGCTGGGTGTGGATTGTACCGTTGGGGATCCAAAGCAAAGGCCGTCCATGCAGATGGCTCTCAAACGACTCCGCCGCAGCCGTGGACGTGGCCCATTCCATGGCCTCCTAAACCTCTAAGGCCACACGCTAAAACCAAGTGCCTTAGTTACTTTAAGAAAATAAAAGACGCGCCATCTGACTGGCTTAACACGTCGAGCACGATCCCACCCACGCTTCGCCCTCCTCTGGCGACACGGGGGCCGACACGCTGAGCATTCCTGAAGGCGCCGCCTTGGAGCCCACGGTTCGTCGTATGTGGTTTCATCTCCTCCCGGTGGCGTTAGTGCTAGGGGTGGTGTTGCTGTGCTCAGCGCCTATGTATCCTGCCTTGGGTGTGTGCGTGTGGTGTGGTGGCATGCGTTTGTACCGGGTTGTTGATGATCGTTGCTTTGTATATAAAACGGTGCGAAAGCCCTTTTCAATAAAAGGAATAAAAATAAGAATAAGCAAGGGCCTTCCCTATTGTTCACATGAAAAAATGAAAGGAAAAGGAGCATCCCTGATTGCAGCACCTTTATAACAAAATGTTGCAGAGAGAGCCTTGACTCAGTGGTTGGGTATGCGGTTGTGTAGCCCAACGACCCGAGTTCAATTCCCAGAATTGACAGGTGATGCACAGGGGTTTTCCCCCGTTTATTGAGGATCAAGCTTGGTGTGTGGTGGAACCACTTATCAATAAATATCTCGATACTCATTTAAAAAATTCTGAGGACCATGTTTATCTTGATACTCATATAAAAATGGCCGTATGCATCCTTAGTTGGTGCAGAGGCCGGGAAGTGAAAATCTCTCCCATTTTTAAGGAGAGAAAAAAAAGAGAAACTCGTGTCGCCCCCGCTCGGGCGACTCGGGCGGGATCGCAAACCCTAGCCGCCGGGGGCTCCCCTCCTTCCATCCAGACACCCCCAAGACCATCCAAAGAGATCAACTTTAAGCCACAGGGTCTCCCCCGACCAACGAACCGTAGCATACGCCCCGCCTTGAACGTCGTCGGAGCCGCGACGACCCGCACATGGACGGGGAAAGGGGGAGGTGGGGGAGCGGACGCATCCGAACCAGCACACACCTATGCCAGTGACGGGTGGCCCAAGCACGTCGGCGCCGCCCATCCCTCCAGCCAACCTCCCCACCGGACACACCCCTGTGCCGCCCCACCGCAGCGGCCGACGCAGACCTGCGCGGAGCCACCGACGCAGATCCGACCACCGGCAAGGAGGATCCCCACGGACCACCGCCAATCGCCAAGAATACTCACCGGGCAGCCCATCTGCGCTGCCGCCGTCGTCCAGCCGGCGGAACGCCTGGAGCCCGACCAATACGCCCACCTACCACTGCCGCTGCGCCTCCACCACACTACTAGGAAAAGGGCTATAGATGAAATGGACACTAATGGCGCACCAGACATGTGGTGCGCCACTACTATATACTAATGGCGCACCATGTGTTATTGCGCCATTAGTAACAATTTTTTTTTATTTTTTTTTCAAAACTGCGCCATTACTAGTTAAACTTGACGTACCACATCCACGGTGCGCCATTAGTAATTATTTTTCAAATTTTTTTCAATTTTTTTATTTTTTTCAAAACTAGTAATGGCGCACGAGGGTATAGTGCGCCATTACTAGTTTAACTAGTAATGGCGCACCACATCCACGGTGCGCCACTAGTAATTATTTTTTCAATTTTTTTTATTTTTTTTATTTTTTTCAAAACTAGTAATGGCGCACCGTGGGAGTGGTGCGCCATTACTATTTCAACTAGTAATGGCGCACCACTCCCACGGTGCGCCATTACTAACATGGCCCAAAAAATGCCGAATACACCCCCTGGACCGTCTTTCAGTTTTAAAAAAATAAAAGAAAATAATAAAAATGTCAAAAAAATAAAAGAAAATAAGTTTCCCATGTGATATGTTGTCTAGTTGTTGGGAAAATTTACAAATATGAATTTCGACTTTATTTGCAAAATCTCTCAGGAATTTGTAAAATGGGCATAAGTTTTGCATACGAACTCGGATTAAAAAGTTTTTTATATGAAAAATCGTCTACGTTAAACATTTTCAAAATCCTCACAAACCTAACAGAAAAAGTTACGGGGCATTTAAGATCTAGAGGCAAAAAAATTCAAAAAAATTCGAACTTACTAGTGGCGCACCGTTTGCTAGGTGCACCACTAGTAACAGAAAAAACATTAGTTTCGAATTTTTTTTCAAAATATGAGACGTAATATGAACGGAAGTTTGAAATAATTTTTCAAAATTTCATCACACTCATGAACATGAACAAAATCCTAAACATCAACAAGGTTTAATAGGATTGATATGCTAGATATATCAACAAGTGCTTGTGAAGTGAGCTGGTGCTGGGGTGTGCTTGGGCTGGAGTAGTGTGAGGATGGGTGACCTTTAGGAAAGTTTGACCACGGAGTGTGATTTGATCTGAGATTAAGCATATTGACCCGAGATTAAGCCATAGTGACCCGAGATTAAGAAAAAATATAAAAAAATTGAATTTTTTTTTTGGAAAAAACTTTTAAATTTTTTTTACTAATGGCGCACTCCTATGAGGTGCGCCATTACTAAGTGAGATAGTAATGGCGCACCTCTAGGCATACTAATGGCGCACCAGCGGTGCGCCATTAGTAAAAAATACTAGTGGCGTGGTACTAATGGCACACCAGTAGTGCGCCATTAGTAGGCAAAACTGGTGTGCCATTAGTAGGCCTTTCCCTAGTAGTGCCACCACTAGCCGCGGCCACGGCAGGGGCGGAAGCCCGCAGCTCGCGCCGCCTGGGCCCAGATCTGGCCGACCGACGCCGCTGGAACCCACGGCGCACCACCACCGCTGCAGCCCCTTCACACCGTCGCCCACAGCCCGCGAGTCCGCTGCCGGCTGCTGCCGCCGCGCCCCGAGCAAACGCCGCGCCGCCGCCCGACCTGGAGGCCCTTGCCCACCAGATCGAGCGGGGGAAGGAGAGCGCCCCGCCGCCGCCAGCACTGGCCGGGCTTTGCCCGCCAGTACGTCGCGGCGGCGGCGAGGGGAGGGAGGAGCGAGGAGGGGGGCTGCTCGCGGCGGCGCTAGGGATCCCCCCCCCCCCCCGGCGCTCACGGGAGTGTCGCGGGAGGGGAGAGGAGGGGAGGAGAGAGCAGCTCTATTTTTAGGGTAGACAATGGCTCCAGGTGAACACAGTACGCTCTCAAAGCCTCCAACTGCGCGTGACAATGCTGATAAACTGTTAGAATTATTAACATTGCTTTCATGTTTTTCATCCTCACGAAGGAGCATGAAAAAAGCACCATACCCTGAGCTCCCTTGCCAGTTTTGTTCAGCTCATCCTGGATGAACCTCCTCGCCATTGGATCATTGCACAACCCTGCACAAGTTCTCAATAACCTACTCCCTCCGTTCGGAATTACTTGCCATAAAATTGGATGTATGTACAACTGAAATACATCTAGATACATTCATTTCTTGGACGAGTAAGTCTGAACGGAGGGAATACTTCTCAGGGACAACTGCAGCAACAATAACCTACTTGCCAGTTTCTTTTGGGTGTGCCTGTGCCGCCCCAGCACCTTTGTTGGTTGTATCGGTGTTGTTGCTTTGTAATACAAAGCGGGGTAACCCTTTTTCGGTAAAAAAGAAAGGAAGACTAAAACTGCCCTCAAATTATCTTCACTTATATGCATCGTCCAGTGAGCTGAGAAATGAAAGGAAAAGCCTGCACCTCTACCTAACCATGTGGTGCTCTTCACTTGCCTAACGTGCACGTCGGTGCTCGTGGACTGTCACAAATAGACGTTGGTGCTTGTGGCGACCATGTTCGGTTGGGCATGGATTGCAGCGTCACAGATCCGCAGGAAAGGCCTTCAATGCTGAAGGTTCTGGAACGACTCCGCCTTGGGCGTTCTCCATTCTATGGCATCCTCACCTTCTACTTACCGTGATTTCACCTGAAATCTTACAAAGTTTTCGCCAATTTGTTTCATTGGTTGACGTCCTGATCTGTGGTGTGCTTAAGCCTACTACTACGGGTATTTGAATGGGGCCTTTGCTACATTTTTTGACTAGCATGGGAATCCCTTGGGTGCTTGTTTTTCTGGTTGTACTACGCAAGTTGGTTTGAGCCCAGAGAAGATGTCGATGACGGCAACGTATCCTCGCGATCTACGACCCAATTAGACAAAAAAAGATAGATTATCAAGCATGCAGTAATTAGACATAATATGCATTATCTATTAGAAAATAGAAAAAATGGTAACTTGTAGTAATAACTGAATAATTATACTCCTCTAAAAGAAGTGCACAATTATACAAAAACATAGAATATTATAATGCACATTGAATACCATCCATAAACCGTGCTGCCGGATGTCTAGGGCTCCCACTCTCATGCTTCCTTCTCCATCACACCTGCCATCGATATCTTTTTTCATGATACGGCGCTTGTACATGAACCGAGGAAAACTAATAGCAACTAGGGCACTCGACCATGCCATGTTCTATCCGATCTCATCCCAAATCCTAGATTTAGCCAACTCGATTGATGTCGATGCCAACCAATTGTGTGAATTTAGTCAACCTTGTCTTTCTATTTACAACTAAATTCTTCATGTCATTCGATTAAATGATCATCGGAAATAGAGAGGGATACTTCCAGATAGGAGACATCGGAGGGCGAACACGTGGCGCTAGAAATTTGGCGGGAAACACGCGACAGGAGAAATATGGTAGGAAAACCTCTGGTAGGAAACACAATGGCAGAAGAAATTGGGCGGGAAACACAGTGGCCAAAGAAATCGGGCAGGAATCGCATGGCACGAGAAATTATGTGGGAAATTTCCGAACATGAGAAACTGCACGGGAATCATGCAACATTAGAAATCTGATGGGAAAAATTCTAGCAGAAAACACATGGCTAGGAAAATTGGGCGGGAAATACACAGGTGGGAGAAATCGTGCGAGAAAGACATGACGCGAGAATTGGGCGGAAAACTTTTGAGGCAAAAACTCTGAATTGTACTAAAACATTTTGGCCAATTTCCATATCACAGACCGAAAACAACTTTGGGTGCTTACATGACAGGTTATTCAGTGTGTTCATATCTACCAATCTGCAACCAATCTGAATCTCCATTTTTTGCAGGTAGTTTAGAGACTCGATTAAAACATAGATCGGATACCCATCCACTTTAGAGCAGACAATTGTGAGCTTCAAAACATCTGTTAGAAGGCACAACAATTGAGTAAGGTGGCAGGGTGGCATCAACCAGGGCCACCAGTCCGACGACCAGTGGGGAAGATGAGAGCTTCCGGTTGATGGAGCAGGCGAGAGCTTCGCGTAAGTGGAGAAGGCGAGTATACATGGTATAACTGTACGCCGTGATACTAAAAAAATGTATGTTTCTAAAAATAATACAAATTTCCGAGGGGAACATTGCCCCCTCCCTTCAAAAAATCATCCTCATATTATTAACTTTGAATCCCTTACTAATTTTCAATTGCACGCCTTTGTAGTTTGCCAACACATTGCTATAGGATTTAAAGAAGAGAATGTGCTGACGGGTTGGTCGTGGTGGCCGGTTGGTATTTTCAATTGTGCCCCTTTGTCGGTTTTACATTCTTTTCTCTTCTTATTTACGCTCTTTCTGTTTGTTCTTTATTTGTATTTTCATTAAAAACATGTCGACTCTTTTAGTACATGTTGTGCATTTTTTGTATACACACAGAGCATTTTTTATATGCATTGAAATTTTGTCAAATGCATGATGAACACTTTCTAAGATCAGTTTCTAATACATGTTAAACTTTTTATAAAAACACTTAAAACAGTTTTAATACACATTGTACTTTTTAATACATGTGAAACATTTTTCATATAAACATCGAACAGTTTAAAAAAATACATGAGCAATTTTTTTTAAAATAATACATGTTGAAAATGTCTTTCAAATACACGTTGAACATTTTTCAACACATGATGAAAATATTATTCAAAAATATCGTTAACAAAATTTATAAAACATGTCAACATTTTAAAATGTCCCGGACATATTTTTCTCACAATTGTTATTATGCAATTGACATTTCGTGCATATCACGTAGGCGGTCGAGCAAATGCGGGGCCCCCTTGGATTCTATTGGGTCGGCCATGTAGTTGAGTCCGGTTTTGTGAAGGTTTCATTCAAATTTTTTTTCTTTTCTTTTTCTCTACATTTTCATGTACATTTTACTTTTATTTATTTTTCTTATTTCTAATTAGCGAATATTTTCAAAATGCCTCTGTTCGCCCGTCCGCTTCGACCAAGCTGCACACAAATCACGATCCCAGGCGCTGTAGACGAATCACGATCCCAGGAGTTCACATCGTTCTAACAGAGGAGAGATGGTACTGATTCTGCTGGAGCGCTTCACTTGCTTCTCTCCCTTTTCTGCAGTCTTCCTTTTCGATCGGTACAACATTGCCTTATTTTTGACGACAGACACTGGCTCCAGGTGAACACAGTACGCTCTCAAACCCTCCAACTGCGCGTGACCATGCTGATAAACTGTTAGGATTATTAACATTGCTTTCATTTTTTTCATCCTCGTGAAGGAGCATGAAAAAAGCACCTTACCCTGAGCTCCCTTGCCAGTTCTGTTCAGCTTATCCAGGATGGATGAACCTCCTCACCATTGGATCATTGCACAGCCCTGCACAAGTTCTTAATAGCCTACTTCTCAGGGACAACTGCAGCAACAAGGACTAAAAGAAACAATAAAACTGCCGTGAAATTATCTTCACTTATGGTATATCGTTCAGTGAGCTGAGAAATGGAAGGAAAAGCCTGCACCTCCACTAAACCATGTGGTGCTCTTCACTTGCCTAACGTGCACGTCGGTGCTTGTGGACTGTCACAAGTAGACGAATTCAGGCCTTGGAGTTTGTTTGGGATTCTCCATTCCTGATGTGAACTTGCCCAAAAAACCTGTGTACATGCTTGCTCACAGGGTTGCCCTCAGATTGCCGGTCTGCAAGGGGCATGGACTCAGTCAGAAACATGGACTAATATTGCTCACAATTGCCACAAAACTCCGTTCGTAGCGGCACACAGCTGAACCCACCATGCGTACCACCAGTGCCGAGCTCCTGCTCATATGCGTCCTAGCCGCCGCCGCCTTGCTGGCCCCCGATGCACTTCAGGTCGGGCCGGCCAGCGGTTCGGCCGGCACAAACTGCATACCGCGGGAGCGGGACGCCCTGCTGTCCTTCAAGCACGGCATCACCAGCGACCCCTTGGGCGTCCTTTGCTCTTGGCACAAGGAAGACTGCTGTCGCTGGAGGGGCGTCAAGTGCAGCAACCGGACCGGCCATGTCCTTAGGCTTCATCTTCGTAATCTGCCTCCAGATGGGTACTACAGCGGAGACACAGCTTTGGTTGGCGAGATAAGTAATTCTTTGCTCTCCTTGGATCGTCTAGTGCACCTTGATCTTAGCATGAATTACCTTGAGGGCCCAAGTGGCCGCATGCCGGAGTTCTTGGGCTCTTTGACGAGATTGAGATATCTCAACCTCTCAGGAATACCATTTTCTGGCAGAGTGCCCCCTCACCTCGGCAACCTCTCAAACTTGCAGCATCTCGATCTCTCATGCCCATTTGGCACAGGAAGTATGTACTCAAGAGACATTTCATGGGTAGCGCGCATCTCTAATTTGCAGTCTCTTGGAATGAATGGGGTAAACCTCAACACAATAGTTGATTGGCCTTATGTTGTCAACATGGTTCCTTCTTTGAAGGCCCTCAATCTTCGGTCTTGCTCTCTTTCAACCGCAAATCATTCACTCCCACATATTAACCTTACCAAACTCGAGAGGCTTGATCTCTCTAGCAACATTTTTGCCCACCCAATGGCACGGAGTTGGTTTTGGAATTTGACAGGACTCCAGCATCTCTACCTTGCCAAAACTCAGCTGTATGGTCAAGCTCCTGATGCACTGGCACATATGACGTCCCTCCAAGTCCTTGATTTGTCACTTAATAGTAACATGGGGAGGATGGCTACAAGCTTCAGAAACCTATGTAATCTGAGAAGCCTGAACCTCCTTTCATGTCCAATTGATGGGAATATAAAAGATGTTATGGAGAGGATGCCACATTGTCCCTTGAACAAGCTGCAGGAGTTACATTTGGGCAACAGCAATATTACCGGAATCATGCCGGATCGGATAACACACTTGACCAGATTAACCGTTCTTGACATCTCCCATAACAACCTAACTGGAGGCATACCACGAGGGGTGGGGCTGCTCTCTAGTTTAAGCATCCTTGATCTCTCTAACAACAATCTCAATGGACCTGTACCATCTGAGATTGGCATGCTTGGTAATTTGACCGTATTGGAACTTGGAGGCAACAATCTCAGCGGGCATGTGCCATCTGACATCGGTATGCTTGGGAATTTGACCATGATGGATCTTGGAGGAAACAATTTGAATGGTGACTTCACCGAAGAACATTTTACAAGTCTAACAAGGTTAAAGGAGCTATATTTAAATGGGAATTCTTTGAGGATTACAGTTGGTCCTGATTGGATACCACCTTTCAGTTTAGAAGAAACAGATCTTGGTTCCTGCCAACTGGGCCCTTCGTTTCCTGCATGGCTTCAGTTCCAAGTGGACATTCTCTCGATGGGTATATCAAGCACAGGTATAGTGGATAGGCTTCCTGACTGGTTCAACACTACATTTGCAAAAGCCATTTCTCTGGACATCTCAAACAATGAAATCAACGGCAGGTTGCCAGGAAACATGGAATTCATGTCACTGCAATATTTCATTATCAGTTCAAATAAACTAACTGGTGAAATCCCAACCTTACCAAGAAATATTACCTACGTGGACATGTCTCAAAACTCTTTATCTGGAAATTTGCCATCAAACATCGGGACTCCAGATTTGAGTTCATTAGTGCTGGTCTCCAATCAAATAACTGGTCATATTCCCGAATCTCTCTGCAAAGTGGAAGCCTTGAATGCCTTGTACTTAAGTAGCAATCTTTTCGAGGGACAACTTCCTCAGTGTTTCGAGGTGAAGCACATTGACTTTCTCATGTTGAGTAACAATAGATTCTCTGGCAAATTCCCATCGGTTCTAAAAAATTGTGGACAATTGAAGGCTCTAGATCTGTCACGTAATAGTTTTTCTGGAAAGTTGCCATTGTGGATTGGAGATTTGGTTGAATTACGATTTTTACGGCTAAACCAGAATAAGTTTTCCAGAGAAATCCCAGCCACCATCTCAAATCTTAATCGCCTTCACCATCTGAACCTAGCAGGCAATGGGTTATCAGGTGCCATACCAAGGCATCTGTCAAATATGACGGCCATGACAAGAAAGCTTGATTCAGAACCTATTGACGGTTACCCGGAAATAGTTGGTACATATGATTTTTCCTCTGTGGTCGTCAAGGGACGGGAACTTAATTATAGTATTGGCATTTTGGAATTGGTGAGCATTGACTTATCTTTCAACCAACTGACTGGGAGAATACCAGAAGAATTAGTTGCTCTTGATGCGTTGATGAACTTGAATCTATCATGTAACCACTTGAGTGGGAAAATTCCAATTAAGCTTGGGGCCTTGCAGGCTTTGGAATCAGTTGACCTCTCAAGGAACATGCTTTCTGGTGGAATCCCTTCAAGCCTATCAGATATAACCTATTTGAGCTACTTGGACTTGTCTGATAACAATCTAACAGGGAGAATACCATCAGGACGTCAGCTCGACACCCTCTACACAGAGCAACCTTCCATGTACAGCGGCAACAGTGGTCTTTGTGGTCCTCCTCTTCCAAACAGTTGCACCGGGAAGAATGTAACAAGGCAAGATGATCAAAAAGGGAATGGACATTCCTTTGAGCCAATGACCTTTCATTTTGGACTCGCTCTGGGATTTATTTTGGGTCTCTGGGTGGTGTTTTGTGTCTTGTTGTTTAAGAGAGAATGGAGGACTGCTTATTTCTGCACGGTTGACAAGACATATGATCAGATGTATGTGTTTGCCGTTCTTAGATGGAAAAGCTGGGCCAGAAAGGGAGCTACAAATTGAGTAAGAGCTCTTTAGAAGCATGAAGCAGCACATTATGCTGAGATTTTTATTTCCTTGGAGTTAATATAAAGGATATTGATGATTTGTAATCATCTACGCGTGCATGATAATACTTTTGAACTCCTGTATTTGCTACTGCTCAGATGTTGTGCTGATTGTTAGTTTGGTAGCTTCATCGTTTAGAGTTTCACAGTTGGCATAGCATCATCATGGGACTCTTGTATTTCCTTGCTTGAAGTTATTGTAATGGATATTTATGATTCATAGTTGTCTATGTGCGTATACGATAATATTTTTTGAATTCCTGTATTTTCTACTGTTCAGAGGGTTGTTGTGCCGATTGTTTTTCCATAGCTTCATCGTTTAGAGTTTCATGGTTTGGCGTAGCCTGTATGCTTCTATATATGTTTTTTCTGTTATCTACTAGAGTACTGGAGGAAACCTGATGTGATAACACCAGCCAGCGAACTAGGAGCTTCAGTCCACCCCTAGTCTGCGAGTCATTGGCGGACATCATCTGCTCGTGTTCAAGAAATCCGCGGCAACTTTAGATATCAGCGACACCACTTTTCCTCTCTGTAACCTGGACCAACAGGACAATCAGTGAGCGATCTGAAAAGTAATAACACTGGAATCACGCGGGTAAACCTAGACGCAATTCAGACTTTCCACAAAGTCCAGAATACTGCAACTACACCCTTTACTAGAGAACTTCTCCATCTAGAAGGTAAAACCATCTGCATTTTCAGGCATGTCTTTAAAGCTTGTTTTCCTTCTACGTGTGCAAACTCTTTCTGTTGCTAGGTGTGAGGACATGATCAGCTATTTGACATACCATCATACTGAGGATTGTATTCCAATTCCTTCAGCTTACTGGAGCTACACTTAATTACCGAAGAGGTCAAGATCCTGCAATGAAAGTTCGCAGCTAAACATAAGTACTGTAGAAACAACTTCACTCCATTGATCCATTCACACAGAATGACTATTGCCATGAAAAAATGTTAAAATCGCTCAGGTATTCACGTGAATGTGTTTGTGTTTCATGTCATGGTCCATCTCTGTTTGTTGGTCAATGAGAAATTGCAATTGGTCTGAACAAGGTACGGACCAACCCTTGACACATTACTTAATTTGATAGATGCTGAAGCACAACAAAATTGGGGAGATACAACCACACATTATGAAACCATCCATTTATTTATGATCAATGAGAAAACGGTTCCCACACAAATGAACATAATTTTGTCTCCACACACAACAAATTGCAAATGGCACGGAAATGAGGCCAACAGACAGCTATGTACAAACTACAAAGTCATAAGAGCATTCTGGCTGGTGCATTGTTTGTTGAATCTTTCGTTTACTTGCCTACCAATTCTCCTGCATGATCTTGGCCTGTTCAAATATGAACCTGCCTTCCTTGTACTTCTCGGACTCCTCGTAGGCCCTCTCGTACTTCCACCCGAGCACCTCCTTGCAATCACGGCAATGGATGTCGGTGACCGTGTGGAGCCCCGTCATGAGCTGCCTGTCCTCCTTGGCCCCTGAGGTGACGTTCATGGCGTGGTAGGAGAGAAATGCGTGGCCATCCCTCCCCTGCAACAGCAGACGAAAGAACAAAGGTACTGGTATTTATCCTCCAAACACAAGCAAAATTGAGATAGACAGATGATAGCGTATCGAGGTCTTGACATCTGAAGCTGGCACTACTACAAAAAGGGCTATAGATGGAATGGCCACTAATGGCGCACCTGTCATGTGATGCGCCACTACTATATAATAGTGGCGCACCATGTGCAGGTGCGACATTAGAGTGGAAGACACTAATGACGCACCATACACACGGTGCGCCACTAGTAATTTTTTTTTCTTATTTTTCCAAAGTTTCTAATAGCGCATCACGAAAAGTTTAAACTAGTAATGGCGCACTGTGCCGCCGTGCGCCATTAGAATATATACTTTTTTTTTATTTTTTTGCAAAACTTCTAATGGCACACCAGCAGCAGGTGCGCCATTAGTAACCAGGGTTACTAATGGCCTGGGACCAACAAGATATTTTGGACAGCCCACCTACCCACTCACTTTCTCCACTTCATTCTCTCCACCTCCTCCTCCAAGCTTGTCTCGGCTGCCTCCTCCTCCTCACCTCATTTGCACCATAGATTCATCCAAATTAAGTGGTTAAATTACTTTTTTTGACAGGTAAGTAAGGGGAAAGCTATCTTTATGTTGTTCTCCCTCTCCAACAACTTGCACATGCACTTTTTGTGGCCTATAGCTAGATCTATGTATGTTCGTGCTGTTGCATATGTTTGTGGTGTTGCATATATGTTTGTGTTTGCAGGTACCGGTATTTGAAATGCGATAGTTGCCAATATTTTGCCGGAATGTTGATTCATTTCCGTTTCGGCGAGAATTTTGGCACTATGCATTCTTTTTGGTCCTATTTTTAGGGAAAGTCATGCCAAATTTTTTCTTGGTTCTAAAATATCGTTTTGCTCTACCCCGCAGGCGACCACGGTCCGCACGATGATCGAAGGCATCGTGAATAGGTTTTTGAGCTCCGCGAAGGCCGAGATGCTTCAAAAGAACGAGACGGAGATAAGATGTCTGTGTAGAAGATGCAAGCTGAAGAGCCTTATTGCGGACCCGGATTCCGGGCAGGTGCGGGACCATCTGCTCTTGTGTGGTTTCATGGATGGCTATCGGTGGCAAGGTGATGAAGATTACTATGAAGTCGTCCATGGGGGTCGGGCGGCAAGAAATGAGCAAGACTCGGGCGGGCGAGAAGACGAAGAATCTCCAGGACATGATCACGACGGTGATGCTGTACACAGTCATCATGTAGAAGATGCAGGACATGATGATGAGGAAGATGCCGGAGCAGACGAAGGGCATGATCATGAAGATGAAGATGCCGGCGGAGCAGACGACGATGGATCATCAATGGGTTGGGTGCAGGACCCTCATGTTCAAGAGCTGCTTCTCAAGCAGACGGATAACGCAAGAGCTGCCGCCCGAGAGAAAGCCAACCTGGATCAACTGGAGATAGACGCGGTTACTCCATTTTATGAAGGATGCAGGCCCGGGGATACCCGCCTGAAAGTAACGCTCATGGCTCTGGAGATGAAGGTAAAACACGAAATGACCGACGCATGCTTCGATGAGAACATGTCATTCTGGCGCGAACGTCTTCACAAGGGGAACAAGTGCCCGACCAGCTTCGAGGAGGCGAAGAAAATCATGTGTCCTCTGGATTTACCGCACGTGAAATACCATGTGTGCATGAACAATTGCATCATTTATCGGGACGAGCACGCGGAGTCTACCATATGTCCGGTGTGCGGTGTCACTCGATACAAGAAGAGGAAGAAAGCTCCTCGAAAAGTGGTGTGGTACTTTCCGATCACTCCTCGTCTGCAGCGGTATTTCGCAGACCCTAAGGTAGCAAAGCTCTTGCGTTGGCACGCGGATAGGGAGGAGAAGAAGCGAGAAGATGACGCAAATGATCCGGAGATAAATAAAAAGACAAGATACTGAGTCACCCTAGGATGGGAGCCAGTGGCAAGCGTTGAACTTCGAACACCCAGAATTTGGGAAGGATCCAAGGAACATCGTGCTGGGCGCAAGCACAGATGGAGTCAATCCGTTTGGCAGCCAGAGAAGCACACATAGCACCTGGCCTGTGTTTGTGTGGATGTACAACCTTCCCCCCTGGTTGTGCATGAAGAGGAAGTACATTCACATGAGTATGCTAATTGAAGGGCCGAAACAACCAGGGAACGACATCAATCTGTATCTGGGGCTGCTGAAAGAGGAGCTAGACACACTGTGGAAAACGCCAGCCAATACGTGGGACGCCGCACAGAAATAATATTTCCCTATGAGAGCCGCACTGCTCACGACGGTGCACGACTATCTCGGTTACGGATATCTCGCGGGGCAGGTGGTCCACGGATTTTCTGGATGCGTCAGGTGCATGGATGACACAACGTATCGCCAGCTAGATAGAGCTCCCGGGTCTTTGAAAACTGTGTTCATGGGATATCGAAGGTGGCTTCGCGACGATGACCTGTGGAGGAAACGCAAGGATCTGTTCGATGGTGAAACCGAACCCTGGAGACGCCCGCGTATGAGGAGCGGCGAGGAAATAGACCAGCTGTTGAAAAATTGGAAAGATTGCCCACTGTCGTGAAAGAAGCAAAAGGCGCCAGAGCCGGGAAAGAAGCCAAAGGCGCCAGAGCCGCTGCTGAAGGTATGGAAAACGAGGTCTGTTTTCTGGGACTTGCCGTACTGGAAGATCAACTGTGTGCCTTACAGCCTTGATGTCATGCATATCATGAAGAATGTGTGCGAGAGTCTTCTTGGTACCCTGCTCAACATGCCAGAGAGGACCAAAGATGGGCCGAAAGCAAGGGCAGACTTGAAATCAATGGGCATCAGGGAGGAGCTTCACGCTAATGATCATGATGATGATGAGGCGAAGCAGGACACGGAAAGTCGTCGCAAAGGCAAAAAGGCCAAGAAGACCGGAAATGACTACCCTCCCGCGTGCTTCACTCTAAGTCAGGAGGAGATCGATCAGTTTTTCACCTGCCTCGTAGGAGTAAAACTTCCTTATGGTTACGCGGGGAAGATAAGCAGATACCTAGACCCAGCGAAGCAGAAGTTCAGCGGGATGAAGTCTCATGACTGTCAGGTGCTGATGACGCAGATACACTAGTAGAAAAAGGGTCAAACGTGAAGCACATTAGTGCCGGTTTGTATTAGAGCCGGCACAAATGTATACATTAGTGCCGGTTCCAACGGCTAGCCTTTAGCACCGGTTCGTGGCTAACCTTTAGCACCGGTTCGTGCCACGAACCGGTATTAATGAGGGTGGTGGCAGGATGTTCTCAGTCTGGGCCCCCTCCAGCACCTTTAGTACCGGTTCGTGCCACGAACCGGTACTATAGGTCCTCCTGCATATAAACCCTTCGTCCAGCTCGCTCTGTTCTTCCCCCTTTCCCCTCTCCTCTCCTCTCTGTTCTTCCTCTTCTCCCCTCGAGCTCATCACACATTTTGCCCAAAATTTGTCAAGATTTGAAGGCCCCCATCCATTCAAGTGATCACAAAGGTTAGCAACTTTGTCCTTTCATCTCTCATTGCTAGATTAGCTCTTGCATTGGTTTATATAGTTATTAATTTGTGAGTTTAGTAATTTGGGAGGAAATATATATATGTGCTAGTATTTGATTTATATGCAATTTGAGGTCAAAATAACACTTAGTTTGCATATGTAGGTGTGGTTTACTTAGTGCCTTCTAAATCTCTGTCGTAA
>LR880972.1:11218305-11231251 GCA_904067115.1 Aegilops sharonensis | reverse complement strand
ACCCGCCAGCTAACCTGCTCGCAGATTGGCTTTTACTACAAGTCTTGGGGCCGGGGAAGAAAAAAAAGAAGGGAGATTTGCGTAACGCAACGCAAGGAATCCACAAACAAACGCCCATCCATCCATATCCATCCCTCGTAGTAACTGCTGACATTCAAAGGTCGGTTGTTATAGACACTTCTCCAGCCACAAAAGGTACATACAAACTAGGGAGCCGTTTGGCCCTTCACCATGGCGAGGAGATCGAGTGCACGGACTGTCTTCCTTCCTGCGAAACATGCATGCATCGTCGACGACGTTAGAGATCTGAACAACGGAACCATGGAAGAAGGTATCTGCTGAGCCAGCAACGCTTAGTCGCTTACCGTTAGGGTGGCTCGATATCAGCCAGTGACGATCTCTAGCCCATGAACGGTACAGAGCGGCTGCTATGATGTTGCACCAGTACGCGGCTCTTTCTCCAAAACGACATTGGCCGGCGCCAACGTGACAGAGGATGATGGTGGCGCTGTTTGCCCCGATGCTAAACTTCGCTTGACGGCCTCAATTAGATCGGGCCACATTTCCATGACTTGGGCTGTCGCCATGGCTTTCGCCTTCACCTCGACTTCCTCTCTCATTTCTTCTTTAACTTCTTCTCTCATTCCAGCCAATCTGGATTCGAAACTAGCTCGGCCGGCTCTCCTTCTCTGCCTTGCAAGCTCGCGGTCTTCGGGATAATGCGTGTCCCATTTTTGATTCAGCCCGACGCCGTTCACACGACCATAAGCCGGCCTCGTTTTCGGGTCCTTGCCGAGCACCACGTTGATCGGCCTGTTCAGAGGGTCGTCCCACCTTGCCGAGCACTCTGACTCCTGGGAGCTTTGAGATTCCACATGATACTGCCTCTACAATACGGAGGTGACAGTTTAGAAATGTGACTACTTGGAAAGAAATCTACTTAATTAGCATAACAAAAAGCAAGCAGGTTAATCAATTACCAGGAGTTCCTTGACTTTCGCCGTTTTCTCGTCCAAGACCCATGTCTTTGTCGCTTCATCATATTTGCACCGGCCCCTGATGTAATCATTTTCACGCGGGTTCTCAAATTCCTTGAAGGGGTTTGGTATGCCCGCTGCAGCAAACTCAGCATCCTGCTTGTCCCACTTCGGCTTCTTCCCTGGGTAACCACGGCTTCCAAGGGTGTGGTGACCAATGTTCCTTGCCCGCATTTCCTTCCCCCATTTTTCCATCTCCTTGACTTCAGGGGTCTCGCAGTGCTGCTTGAACAGGTTCCAGTCCTCCTCAGAAATCGAAGGCCACTTCTTTCTTATCTCAGTTTCGTAATCTTTCTCAAGGTATTCGCTTTTGGCTTTGGATTTCCAAGTGCTCAAAAGCTTGGTCCACTTGTAGAGGGTTGTGTTATTTACCGGAGTGGTCTCGTCTAGGGACTCATCCGGGAACTTGTAATGAGTGTGCAACTTCGATATGAGGAGTGCTCGCAAATTCTCGTTGGCTTTCGACCTGAGATTGGTTTCATTAATGCTCACGGTTTCGCGAAGGATGCAGCCTATGCCATTACTGTAACCTTGTTCGGCCTTCTTGGGACTAAGAGGTAGACCTGCCTCAGACACTCGGTTGATAACAATCCTATCGGTGCCAAACATGTTTGGGCGCCTAGGTTTCCGTTGCTTTTTAGGTTGTCCAGCTGCCTGGTCCCCTTGGCCGGTCCCTTCGTCGCGATCGGTCACATCTTCAGAATTTATGGGGTAGCGGACTCATCATGAACAGTTGATGTGTAGTCATCCTGCCCATCTGTGTATGTGCCCAAGGCGTCGGGACCGCCCTGACGTGATGACGGTTCTACAGCTTCATCGCTCGCGCTTATCGTCCGTGAAGAAGAGGCCGCGGCAGAGTCGTTTCCAAACATATCTGTAAATTGTCAAATAAAAGAATTAAGCTACACAAAATGTAACTACATTAAAAATGCTATAGAATTACTAAAAATATCTATAAAATCTATAATTACTGAAAATTTCTATGAACTAAATATTTGCTAGGAACTAGAACTAAAAATCCCCCTGTTAGACCTTGTACAATGCAAGACGCTTAGGGGAGATGCTTAGAGAACTAAACCAGTCTTTCTTTAAGCACCGGTGCTTATTTGTAGAGGGTAGACGCTTAATTAGGCGTCTCTCTTGTAGAAATAGGCACGGGTGCTTCAGAAAAAACCCGGTTTATTTTTCTAAGCGCCTAGCATTGTACAAGGCCTTATGGGATTCGATTCTTCTTGGGTTATCAATGGCTTAACCATATAATTAATGCTCTACAGGTGTCGCAGCTGGGAAAGATAGCAATCAGTTGAGCGTTGGGCAATAAGGATGTTATTCCATCTAGTTTCAGTAGTAGGCTACTAAGACTTGTCATGTCCATATCTTTAGTTGAAGATTCATCTACAGCTTCAAGCAGTGGGACCTAATCATGAACTAGATAATCTCATTGTAATAGATTTTCTGGATAACTCCTGAGGAAATAACTAGCAGCAGTTATGATGGCCCTTTTCACCAAAAGTACGAATTAGGGGGGACTTACAATCCAGTGATGCCTCCATGTGAGTTGGTTTCTTGTCACCCTGTAACCCTAGACATCTATGCCTACACCTCTACCACTGTACAGCTACAGGTCTCTAGGTAATCTATTTGGTGATTACTACTACTGATGTGCTGTGGGATTAAAAAGATTTACGGTGGTAGTACAGTCTTCCACTTACCAGAGCGGACACTGGCTGGCGCCTCCCCCCTGCTACCGCCGTGCGTGAGTCGAGTGCGCTGCAATGACGGCAACGCGGTCTCCGATGTGCATGGCTCCCTCTGTTTCTGACTACTTCTCATCCAGTTTCATTTCATCGCTAGCTACCTCTACACTTGACAGACAGACAGCCACACATTCAGTCCGCATCTCCAATGTACTCCCTCCGTCCCATAATATAAGAGCGTTTAAGAGCGTTTTTTACACTGGTTCGGGAGTAGTACTACAACCTTACTGACTTGCCAACAAGCAAGATTCCAACTTACAATAGCATATATTACCCACTTGCATTCACTTGAAGTACGAAACCCATGCAACACTATCTTATATTTACTAATTGGAGGCACCTTTCAAGCATTCTCATTAATCCACATCATCAAAAATAATTACACCGTTGGATTAGATAATTCACGTCTAAGATAAAGCGAGAATTTACGTAACACAGGTAGTCCAAAAAAAGACTTGACACGTTCATCATTTTTTTAGATAGAGACGTTCAACGTTGGTGCAACAGAACAAGGAAAGAGCCTTGGTTCCTTAAAAAAGGTTAGCCTCTTTCCCTAAAAGCTCCACGGATGACTAATTGGAGGCACCTTTCAAGCATTCTCATTAATCCATATCATCAAAAATAATTATACCGTTGGATTAGATAATTCACGTCTAAGATGAAGCGAGAATTTACGTAACACAGGTAGTCCAAAAAAAGACTTGACACGTTCATCATTTTTTTAGATAGAGACGTTCAACGTTGGTGCAACAGAACAAGGAAAGAGCCTTGGTTCCTTAAAAAAGGTTAGCCTCTTTCCCTAAAAGCTCCACGGATGAAAAGGAAAAAAAATAATAGATTGCATCTGACACGTTTATGTTTACCGTTGGTAAAATAAAATATGGAAAGCTTCCACGATTCCTTTTATAAGGATAGCCTCCTTCCTTTTCAAAACAAAAAATATAGCCTGCTTCCATATAAACTCCACGAATCAAAAGGAAACAAATAACCAAGAAAAAAAGGAAAGAAATAACAGATTGCATTTTACACGTTTAATGTTGGCGTGATTTCTTAAAAAACGATAGCCTCCTTCCATAAAAATCCATCGAAGGAAAGTAAAGAAAACAGATCCGCTTGAGGACCCTTAAAATTCAGTCAATAAAACATTTTCCCGATTGAAAAAGGAAAAAAACATCCATGCAAAAAAGGAAAAACCTCTCTCCCTCGACCCCTGGCCACTGAAACTTATACGTAACATATAAATCGTCCCGTCCAGAAAAAAACATCTAGCACGTAATGTTGGTGAGACAAAAGAAAAAAAAAGCATCCATCGGTTCCTTTTAAGGATAGCAGCCTTCCATAAAAACTACGCCAATGAAAAGGAAAAAAAAACATATCCATTTGAGCTCCATTACCTGTACGTAAAGAAATTCTTCTGCCGATTGAAGAAAGGAAAATCACTCACAAAAAGAAAGGAAAATCAGCTCCCTCAAAAAAGGAAGGAAAAACATCTCTTTTGACTACTGTACATGGCCTCTTCAATTCTTCTCTTCAATGGGCGTTGGTGACATTTTTTTCTCACCAAACGATATACCCATCACCATCAAGTGCGCTCGCCTACCCGCATGACCAAGTGCGAACCATAAAGGATCCAAAGCCAAGTGCTGTGAGGGATGATGAGCGAACTAAGTGGCAACCGGTCTTCATGTTTCTTAGAATCACCACATCTCTCTCGATCCACCGCAAGCTTCAAAGTACACTCATGTTTCTGATCTAAAAACGGACAACTATCAAATCCATCCTCTAACTATTATTATTGGCTTCAAGCTCCACCAGATTGCAATCTAACAATGATAATGGTTGATGTAGCGTATGATGAGTTGTACCTATGGTGGTCTAAAGTAGATCGTGTCGTTATCCTAATTGGTACGCTGCCCATTGGAAAATCTGTTGCGGATGGAAGGTATAGCAATACGTATAGTACGAATAGAAAATTTAAAATTTCAAGGGGCATACAAAATATATTCATTTGCAAGATATACAACTTCGACTTTTAAAATACGTATATTATTTTCTATGATATCATATATGTTGATAGAAAGCTGTGCATGCATGTGTCCGTTATTGTGTATAGAAACAAAGTTTGTATAATTCGATCGTGCTTCCATGGCCAAAAAAAAGATGTATGTCTTTTTTTGGTTGAGTAAGAAAGGAAGATGTATGCTACAGTAGGGCACTTGATCTTTAATACCTTTTAGAAACTTATAGGACACGAATACATGCTACATGCAACAACTTTTGTGTTTGTAGCCGTGATTTCTACGAACATAACACATATACCCTTATACATCCATGTTTCCACATTTCTTCTATAAATCTGAGATGGTTTAACATCACACGGCGATATAATTTATACCATTGTTACAAAATTGGACTTAAACAATATAGTCACAAAATAATAACCTATATAAACATATTCAAATAACATTTGACATTTCTAATTTGTCAAAACTTTGTTATAAATAATATTAAAATTTCTAGCTCGTGCAAGTGCACGGGTTGACGACTAGTAATATAAATGCCGCGAAAGAATAAGACCATCCAAAAAGGACTGAACCTTGCTAACAGCAGTCAGTGCATGTTCTTCTGACCTGTTTGGTCACTCGACGCAGCTCCGTTCAGCAGCAGAAGGAGCGAATTCAATTATACCCTGCAGAATGTAACAATCCGGCCACAACCACAAGAATTATAAAGCAGGCTGCAATACTCCTCGGTCTTTACAGAGTGTTTTTCTATCGAGTATACACTAGGCAAATCTTGAGTTTAACTATTGTCAAATTTAAATGCACTAAAAAGTTTAAATATATATATAGCAAATATAATGAACCCCTAAAAGTACTTCAATATAGCAAACGGAGGGCATCGTAAGTGCTGTGGTGTCGGCGGTTCTCCATAGCTAGGTACTCTCTTCCGATCGTTGCAGGTGTTGGCTTGGTTTGGTTTGGTTTGGTGGGGTTGTGTTTTCACATTCATTCAAATATTCCATTCCAGAGACTGAGCGGGTGGAGGGGGTGGAAGGAGGAGGGCGTGATGGCGTTCTAGACCGGGTTTGGTGAGTAAAGAGAAGAATACGATGGTGCGCGGACGATGGGGTAGAGGGTTGGGAGATCCGAGGTCACCGAAGGCCGTGGTTGAGCAACCTCTCGGGGTGCGTTTGAGGCCGAACCCTTCAGACGGCCCTAAGGTGCAATGTTAGTTTCGTTGGGCGACATCTGTTGAACTGACTTTAGGTCATCGGAGCCACAACTCCATGGAGATCGAGGGTAGATGGCTCACTACGAGGGGGCATGTCGTGTGGCCGTGTTGGAGGTCAGACGAGGAGGCATGGCAGTCGTGGAGGTTGAGCGGGGATGCCCGACAGGTTTTTTGTGTAGAAATAAATCCCGGTTGAGAGAGATTTCGGTGTAGGTTGTTCGCACATGAGAAAGTGAAATGTTAATGCTGTAGAGAGGGAGATCAAATCGGCGCCGCATCTCCCTCGCGTGGGATTCGGGCTCCGCGTCCTGGCCGGCGCCGGCGGCAGCGGTGGGCGGGGACTTTGTCGGTAGCACGGAGAGGGGTGTGGACACGATGGTGCGGCGTAGATGAGCCAAAGTTGCGGGTTCCAGCTGTTAGAGAATAGCTTAAGATAGAGATAGGTTTGGTAGTCTGTTTGAATTACTTTCTATCTCTTCTTCTGTACCTGCGTGTACACCTCTTCCTCTCTCTCTCGTGCACTGAAAAAAATAGCGCGCTATAACGCCGCTAATAGCACGCTATAGCATATAAAGAATTGTCTCGCTAAATAAATCATTGTATAATGTCTCGCTAATAGCACGCTATAGCGTGCTATAGCAGACTAATATCATATTTTCAGGGGCCACGTTATTTTCTGTAGCGCGCTATTTTTTTCATTGCTCTCGTGTACTTCACGGACGTATCCTTGTGATCGTCTACAACTTGTAAGCCACGGCATATTCACTATATATAAAAACCACGCGGCCCGAGAGGGTTATACGCTTCCTGCAGTCTTACATGCTAATCAGAGCCGCTTCCTCTCGCATCTAGCTTTACGAGAGAAATCGAAACCTAGCGTATACAAAGAACTAGTGAGAGAAACCAAAAAGCCATGTCAGGCACCGCTGCATCCACCGATCCTTCCACCCTCGCCGGCACCATGAGTGCCCTAGTTACCCAATCCTCCGCTTCCACCTTTGCGTCATCTTCATCCAGCAGCAGCGGCACCTCTCTCGGTTCTCCACCAACAGAAAAACTCACGAGGACTAATTTCCTCTTGTGGAAGGCAATCGTGCTCAAAGGAGCGCAGATGGAGCACTTCCTCGACGCCACAAGCCCGGCGCCGCCTGCTACCCTCACCATCACCAAAGATGGGAAGGAGGAGCAGGTCGTGAACTACGCCCGCGCTATCTGGTACGCCCAACAGCAACAGGTACAAGGTTATCTGATGGCTTCGCTTTCTCGTGAAGTCCTTGCACAGGTGGTGACTCTGCAGACGCCGGCTGAAGTATGGAGAGCGATCCATGCTACCTTTGCTACACAAACCCAGGCGCAAGAGGTGAAAGAGAAAAAATAATCGCTTGACACCTTCGCAAAACCGGTGAAAGGTACTGACCACTGCTCTTCAACCTTATCAAAACCGTTTGACTGGACCGACCCACCAAGGCAACGAAGCAGCAAGCGGATGAACTGAGATTGACAGAGCTATGTTCAGTGCTACTTTGAAAGATTCTACTGTAGACAAGATGGTGGCTCTGCGTTTATGTTTTTTTTTTTTTGACAAGAAAGCTTCAGGATTCCCCAAAACCAAGGGAAGAGTCTACCGATTGTTGTTGTTAGCCGAGTGACCAAAGAGTAGGGAAGAACATGTAACGATTGTTGTCGTTAGCCAGGGGAACATGCGTTGTGACTATTGTTGGCTAAGGTTCAATGTTTTTTTCTCGGTCAAGAATGGTTGGGGCATGTGTTAGACGATAGGCTTGTAGAGGTCGTGACAACTTGTAACATTATTGTGTACGTGTATCTTGTTGTAAACCAGGCCGGTGGTTAGACTAGATTGATCTTTATCTCTCTATCTTGTGCATGACTTGGAGTAGAGGTCAAGACTAATAACCACCAGCCAAACCCTGTAATCTTATGCTATATAACACGTACGCGTCCCTGCCTAGAGGTATACGCTTCCACCAATTATTTCATGGTAATTAGAGCAGGCCTCGACATCATCCATGGCAAGCTCTTCCACTTCCTTCCCCTCCTCTCCATTTGTGCACGCCACAACAGAGAAGCTTACGAGAGGGAACGAAGCTCTATGGCGTGCCACTGTCCTGTCGGCGATCAGGGGGGCTCAGATGGCGGAGTTCCTCGACGTCGAGCAGGAGGTGCCGCCCCAGACCATTGAGGTCACAAGCACGACAACCAGGGAATGACGGATTCCCAAGGAGCACAACAACTCCAATGCCATGAGAAACTGAGTAACCTGCCATTTTTCTCACATAAACTCCCACTACTTCAGTCTAGTCTAATAACTAATCAAGTGTCAAAACAAAACCACAAAAAACAGAGCAAGACGCCGGCCTGGCCATCAAAATACCACAACAGGAGGAGTGGCAAGGATTCTTTCAGTTTAGTTGCAAGCAATTCAAGATAATAGGCAGGCCAAAAATTAGCATAAACTACTTCATCTGATAACAAGGGGGGTGTTACTTATTTCCGAACCAAACACAAGTACACACAGAATCAACTGAACATTTAAACAAGGGGAAATGTTACTTATTTCCGAACCCAATGCCATGCGACTATTTCCTTTAGTGATCTATAAACCTCAGTTACTGTCCTTCTTGCCTGACCAGAGAGCAATCAAATTGAGAAGGACCTTAGGTTGCTAGTTTAGTTAAAGCTATTTTTGAAAGATACGTCGATGAGAGAACTGAAATTCAACTCAGTGGCAGATGCAGTGGGGGTGCCGTGAGTGCCTTGGCACCCCCTCCTAAAATGAAAAACTTTTTTAATCTAGTATTAGTTAGTCTAATCCTATGTGTATAGGGTTAGACTGATGAACTGACAATCTTTCTATCATGCATTATAAGGTTGGCACCCCCCGTGGTCAAGCTCTAGGTCCGCCACTGATTTAACTAAAAGAACATTTTTCAAGACACTGATACAAAACCTAGGAGTACACCACGACCATACTTGATTTCCATGTCAATGTGGGCCTTAAAGAATCGAAGTAGTGAATACTAATACAGAGATCTTGAAGTAACAACATAACATCAGTTATATACAAGTGGTGGGTTCTTTACTCTTAGGAACAGATTAATCATAACACCATTCAGATAACGTAGATGCTACAGTTATGTCATACAAATCGATCTTCAGAATACAAAACCATCACTTCCAGCATGCAAACAGCCAAGGCAACATAAAGCATGCAACAACATCATTTCATTTACCTATGCAAAAACTTGATGTGGAAATGACTTATGATGGTATCGATGATGGACCGTTCTGAATGTCGTGGTGACCACAAGATTGGTTCTTCAATAACATCATCATCCAACCCGCCACAAAACACATGTAACAAACGTGATTAACCTCACCATAAAGCATGGTAGCATTATTTTCTTAAAAAAGGATTGCCACGACATAAAAGATGCATACAATCTAATACAATAGGTGTCACTGTTCAATTAAAATTACTCACAAAGAGAAAGCCGACAAGAAAATTGGTGTTCCTATGATTAACCTCACCATAAAGCTGGGCAGTCACTCTAACTGAGAGGACACCGCAAACATACATTTTTGCCAGGTGAGTGTGGGTCTGAAAGAATTCAAACAGTAATACACAAGCAGTTCGTTCCTTTACTCTTACAAACAAGCTAAACATATCACCCTAAAAAGTTTTGGTATTTTAATTTAAACTACCACCACATCTTATATTTAGGATTAGAGGGTGTATCATCTATGCAGCCTGCAAAATCAGGAAAAAAGCTATTGAGGCGCCAACGTGGTGGGTTTGTCATCATGATCTTCATACACGCAATTGCTTAAAACACATATGCTCTGCTCTGCGGGTGAAATGTTCTCAAAAGTACTAAAAGGTTTAAATATATATAGCAAATGAACCCCTGAAAGTACTTCAATATAGCAAACGGAGGGCGTCGTAAGTGCGGTGGTGTCAGCGGTTCTCCATAGCTGGGTCGGTCGAACGAGGTACTCCTCCGATTGTTGCAGGTGCTGGGTTGGGTTGGCTTGGTTTGGTTTGGTGGGTTTGTGTTTTCACTTTCAGTCAAATATTCCATTCCAGAGACCGAGCGGGTGGATGGGGTGGAAGGAGGAGGGTGCGATGGTGTTCTAGACCAGGTTTGGGGCTTCCCTCCCTGTGAAGAGAAGAATAGGATGGTGGGTGCGGACGATGGGGTAGAGGGTTGGGAGATCCGAGGTCACCGAAGGCCGTGGTTGAGCAACCTCTCGGGGTGCGTTTGAGGCCGAACCCTTCAGACGGCCCTAAGGTGCAATGTTAGTTTCATTGGGCGACATCTGTTGAACTGACTTTGGATTGGTTGGAGACAGCGGAATTTGTCGGGCCGCCGGTTTACAGTTGCCGCCATTGCCGGAACCACGTCTACCTCCACGACGATATCATCTCCAAGGACTTCCAGGTGAACAACTTCAACAAGGATTATTTATTTATTTGGTGAACAAATTGCTTTGCCCCCTGTGTTCGGGATCAAGATTGGATGTACAGAGCTTAATAATCAATAAGCAGGAACTTAGATGGACCAGTAATATATGTTGGACTGGTTGGGGATGTCATGCTAAAATTACTAGTAGTATCAACTAGGGACTTTAAATAGGCACATCAACTGCAGTGGAGAGGTCCGACAATACGATCTGAGAACGTTTCTGTAGCTGAGTTTAGCTAGCATTTGTGTTCCTATACTTACACAGAGGAATTTCACATAACCAACCAGGGATACTGTGATCTATCCCTACCAGCTTCAGATGTCAAGACCTCGATACGCTATCATCTGTCTATCTCAATTTTGCTTGTGTTTGGAGGATAAATACCAGTACCTTTGTTCTTTCGTCTGCCGTTGCAGGGGAGGAATGGCCACGCATTTCTCTCCTACCACGCCATGAACGTCACCTCAGGGGCCAAGGAGGACAGGCAGCTCATGACGGGGCTCCACACGGTCGCCGACATCCATTGCCGTGATTGCAAGGAGGTGCTCGGGTGGAAGTACGAGAGGGCCTACGAAGGAGTCCGAGAAGTACAAGGAAGGCAGGTTCATATTTGAACAGGCCAAGATCATGCAGGAGAATTGGTAGGCAAGTAAACGAAAGATTCAACAAGCAATGCACCAGCCAGAATGCTCTTATGACTTTGTAGTTTGTACATAGCTGTCTGTTGGCCTTATTTCCGTGCCATTTGCAATTTGTTGTGTGTGGAGACAAAATTATGTTCATTTGTGTGGGAACCGTTTTCTCATTGATCATAAATAAATGGATGGTTTCATAATGTGTGGTTGTATCTCCCCAATTTTGTTGTGCTTCAGCATCTATCAAATTAAGTAATGTGTCAAGGGTTGGTCCGTACCTTGTTCAGACCAATTGCATTTTCTCATTGACCAACAAACAGAGATGGACCATGACATGAAACACAAACACATTCACGTGAATACCTGAGCGATTTTAACATTTTTTCATGGCAATAGTCATTCTGTGTGAATGGATCAATGGAGTGAAGTTGTTTCTACAGTACTTATGTTTAGCTGCGAACTTTCATTGCAGGATCTTGACCTCTTCGGTAATTAAGTGTAGCTCCAGTAAGCTGAAGGAATTGGAATACAATCCTCAGTATGATGGTATGTCAAATAGCTGATCATGTCCTCACACCTAGCAACAGAAAGAGTTTGCACACGTAGAAGGAATACAAGCTTTAAAGACATGCCTGAAAATGCAGATGGTTTTACCTTCTAGATGGAGAAGTTCTCTAGTAAAGGGTGTAGTTGCAGTATTCTGGACTTTGTGGAAAGTCTGAATTGCGTCTAGGTTTACCCGCGTGATTCCAGTGTTATTACTTTTCAGATCGCTCACTGATTGTCCTGTTGGTCCAGGTTACAGAGAGGAAAAGTGGTGTCGCTGATATCTAAAGTTGCCGCGGATTTCTTGAACACGAGCAGATGATGTCCGCCAATGACTCGCAGACTAGGGGTGGACTGAAGCTCCTAGTTCGCTGGCTGGTGTTATCACATCAGGTTTCCTCCAGTACTCTAGTAGATAACAGAAAAAACATATATAGAAGCATACAGGCTACGCCAAACCATGAAACTCTAAACGATGAAGCTATGGAAAAACAATCGGCACAACAACCCTCTGAACAGTAGAAAATACAGGAATTCAAAAAATATTATCGTATACGCACATAGACAACTATGAATCATAAATATCCATTACAATAACTTCAAGCAAGGAAATACAAGAGTCCCATGATGATGCTATGCCAACTGTGAAACTCTAAACGATGAAGCTACCAAACTAACAATCAGCACAACATCTGAGCAGTAGCAAATACAGGAGTTCAAAAGTATTATCATACACGCGTAGATGATTACAAATCATCAATATCCTTTATATTAACTCCAAGGAAATAAAAATCTCAGCATAATATGCTGCTTCATGCTTCTAAAGAGCTCTTACTCAATTTGTAGCTCCCTTTCTGGCCCAGCTTTTCCATCTAAGAACGGCAAACACATACATCTGATCATATGTCTTGTCAACCGTGCAGAAATAAGCAGTCCTCCATTCTCTCTTAAACAACAAGACACAAAACACCACCCAGAGACCCAAAATAAATCCCAGAGCGAGTCCAAAATGAAAGGTCATTGGCTCAAAGGAATGTCCATTCCCTTTTTGATCATCTTGCCTTGTTACATTCTTCCCGGTGCAACTGTTTGGAAGAGGAGGACCACAAAGACCACTGTTGCCGCTGTACATGGAAGGTTGCTCTGTGTAGAGGGTGTCGAGCTGACGTCCTGATGGTATTCTCCCTGTTAGATTGTTATCAGACAAGTCCAAGTAGCTCAAATAGGTTATATCTGATAGGCTTGAAGGGAT
>LR880972.1:11204325-11218300 GCA_904067115.1 Aegilops sharonensis | reverse complement strand
CTAATGGCGCACCTGCTGCTGGTGTGCCATTAGAAGTTTTGCAAAAAAATAAAAAAAAAGTATATATTCTAATGGCGCACGGCGGCACAGTGCGCCATTACTAGTTTAAACTTTTCGTGATGCGCTATTAGAAACTTTGGAAAAATAAGAAAAAAAAATTACTAGTGGCGCACCGTGTGTATGGTGCGTCATTAGTGTCTTCCACTCTAATGTCGCACCTGCACATGGTGCGCCACTATTATATAGTAGTGGCGCATCACATGACAGGTGCGCCATTAGTGGCCATTCCATCTATAGCCCTTTTTGTAGTAGTGCCAGCTTCAGATGTCAAGACCTCGATACGCTATCATCTGTCTATCTCAATTTTGCTTGTGTTTGGAGGATAAATACCAGTACCTTTGTTCTTTCGTCTGCTGTTGCAGGGGAGGGATGGCCACGCATTTCTCTCCTACCACGCCATGAACGTCACCTCAGGGGCCAAGGAGGACAGGCAGCTCATGACGGGGCTCCACACGGTCACCGACATCCATTGCCGTGATTGCAAGGAGGTGCTCGGGTGGAAGTACGAGAGGGCCTACGAGGAGTCCGAGAAGTACAAGGAAGGCAGGTTCATATTTGAACAGGCCAAGATCATGCAGGAGAATTGGTAGGCAAGTAAACGAAAGATTCAACAAACAATGCACCAGCCAGAATGCTCTTATGACTTTGTAGTTTGTACATAGCTGTCTGTTGGCCTCATTTCCGTGCCATTTGCAATTTGTTGTGTGTGGAGACAAAATTATGTTCATTTGTGTGGGAACCGTTTTCTCATTGATCATAAATAAATGGATGGTTTCATAATGTGTGGTTGTATCTCCCCAATTTTGTTGTGCTTCAGCATCTATCAAATTAAGTAATGTGTCAAGGGTTGGTCCGTACCTTGTTCAGACCAATTGCATTTTCTCATTGACCAACAAACAGAGATGGACCATGACATGAAACACAAACACATTCACGTGAATACCTGAGCGATTTTAACATTTTTTCATGGCAATAGTCATTCTGTGTGAATGGATCAATGGAGTGAAGTTGTTTCTACAGTACTTATGTTTAGCTGCGAACTTTCATTGCAGGATCTTGACCTCTTCGGTAATTAAGTGTAGCTCCAGTAAGCTGAAGGAATTGGAATACAATCCTCAGTATGATGGTATGTCAAATAGCTGATCATGTCCTCACACCTAGCAACAGAAAGAGTTTGCACACGTAGAAGGAATACAAGCTTTAAAGACATGCCTGAAAATGCAGATGGTTTTACCTTCTAGATGGAGAAGTTCTCTAGTAAAGGGTGTAGTTGCAGTATTCTGGACTTTGTGGAAAGTCTGAATTGCGTCTAGGTTTACCCGCGTGATTCCAGTGTTATTACTTTTCAGATCGCTCACTGATTGTCCTGTTGGTCCAGGTTACAGAGAGGAAAAGTGGTGTCGCTGATATCTAAAGTTGCCGCGGATTTCTTGAACACGAGCAGATGATGTCCGCCAATGACTCGCAGACTAGGGGTGGACTGAAGCTCCTAGTTCGCTGGCTGGTGTTATCACATCAGGTTTCCTCCAGTACTCTAGTAGATAACAGAAAAAACATATATAGAAGCATACAGGCTACGCCAAACCATGAAACTCTAAACGATGAAGCTATGGAAAAACAATCGGCACAACAACCCTCTGAACAGTAGAAAATACAGGAATTCAAAAAATATTATCGTATACGCACATAGACAACTATGAATCATAAATATCCATTACAATAACTTCAAGCAAGGAAATACAAGAGTCCCATGATGATGCTATGCCAACTGTGAAACTCTAAACGATGAAGCTACCAAACTAACAATCAGCACAACATCTGAGCAGTAGCAAATACAGGAGTTCAAAAGTATTATCATACACGCGTAGATGATTACAAATCATCAATATCCTTTATATTAACTCCAAGGAAATAAAAATCTCAGCATAATATGCTGCTTCATGCTTCTAAAGAGCTCTTACTCAATTTGTAGCTCCCTTTCTGGCCCAGCTTTTCCATCTAAGAACGGCAAACACATACATCTGATCATATGTCTTGTCAACCGTGCAGAAATAAGCAGTCCTCCATTCTCTCTTAAACAACAAGACACAAAACACCACCCAGAGACCCAAAATAAATCCCAGAGCGAGTCCAAAATGAAAGGTCATTGGCTCAAAGGAATGTCCATTCCCTTTTTGATCATCTTGCCTTGTTACATTCTTCCCGGTGCAACTGTTTGGAAGAGGAGGACCACAAAGACCACTGTTGCCGCTGTACATGGAAGGTTGCTCTGTGTAGAGGGTGTCGAGCTGACGTCCTGATGGTATTCTCCCTGTTAGATTGTTATCAGACAAGTCCAAGTAGCTCAAATAGGTTATATCTGATAGGCTTGAAGGGATNAGGACAGCAGGGCGTCCCGCTCCCGCGGTATGCAGTTTGTGCCGGCCGAACCGCTGGCCGGCCCGACCTGAAGTGCATCGGGGGCCAGCAAGGCGGCGGCGGCTAGGACGCATATGAGCAGGAGCTCGGCACTGGTGGTACGCATGGTGGGTTCAGCTGTGTGCCGCTACGAACGGAGTTTTGTGGCAATTGTGAGCAATATTAGTCCATGTTTCTGACTGAGTCCATGCCCCTTGCAGACCGGCAATCTGAGGGCAACCCTGTGAGCAAGCATGTACACAGGTTTTTTGGGCAAGTTCACATCAGGAATGGAGAATCCCAAACAAACTCCAAGGCCTGAATTCGTCTACTTGTGACAGTCCACAAGCACCGACGTGCACGTTAGGCAAGTGAAGAGCACCACATGGTTTAGTGGAGGTGCAGGCTTTTCCTTCCATTTCTCAGCTCACTGAACGATATACCATAAGTGAAGATAATTTCACGGCAGTTTTATTGTTTCTTTTAGTCCTTGTTGCTGCAGTTGTCCCTGAGAAGTAGGCTATTAAGAACTTGTGCAGGGCTGTGCAATGATCCAATGGTGAGGAGGTTCATCCATCCTGGATAAGCTGAACAGAACTGGCAAGGGAGCTCAGGGTAAGGTGCTTTTTTCATGCTCCTTCACGAGGATGAAAAAAATGAAAGCAATGTTAATAATCCTAACAGTTTATCAGCATGGTCACGCGCAGTTGGAGGGTTTGAGAGCGTACTGTGTTCACCTGGAGCCAGTGTCTGTCGTCAAAAATAAGGCAATGTTGTACCGATCGAAAAGGAAGACTGCAGAAAAGGGAGAGAAGCAAGTGAAGCGCTCCAGCAGAATCAGTACCATCTCTCCTCTGTTAGAACGATGTGAACTCCTGGGATCGTGATTCGTCTACAGCGCCTGGGATCGTGATTTGTTGTATGTGTGTGGAGACAAAATTATGTTCATTTGTGTGGGAACCGTTTTCTCATTGATCATAAATAAATGGATGGTTTCATAATGTGTGGTTGTATCTCCCCAATTTTGTTGTGCTTCAGCATCTATCAAATTAAGTAATGTGTCAAGGGTTGGTCCGTACCTTGTTCAGACCAATTGCATTTTCTCATTGACCAACAAACAGAGATGGACCATGACATGAAACACAAACACATTCACGTGAATACCTGAGCGATTTTAACATTTTTTCATGGCAATAGTCATTCTGTGTGAATGGATCAATGGAGTGAAGTTGTTTCTACAGTACTTATGTTTAGCTGCGAACTTTCATTGCAGGATCTTGACCTCTTCGGTAATTAAGTGTAGCTCCAGTAAGCTGAAGGAATTGGAATACAATCCTCAGTATGATGGTATGTCAAATAGCTGATCATGTCCTCACACCTAGCAACAGAAAGAGTTTGCACACGTAGAAGGAATACAAGCTTTAAAGACATGCCTGAAAATGCAGATGGTTTTACCTTCTAGATGGAGAAGTTCTCTAGTAAAGGGTGTAGTTGCAGTATTCTGGACTTTGTGGAAAGTCTGAATTGCGTCTAGGTTTACCCGCGTGATTCCAGTGTTATTACTTTTCAGATCGCTCACTGATTGTCCTGTTGGTCCAGGTTACAGAGAGGAAAAGTGGTGTCGCTGATATCTAAAGTTGCCGCGGATTTCTTGAACACGAGCAGATGATGTCCGCCAATGACTCGCAGACTAGGGGTGGACTGAAGCTCCTAGTTCGCTGGCTGGTGTTATCACATCAGGTTTCCTCCAGTACTCTAGTAGATAACAGAAAAAACATATATAGAAGCATACAGGCTACGCCAAACCATGAAACTCTAAACGATGAAGCTATGGAAAAACAATCGGCACAACAACCCTCTGAACAGTAGAAAATACAGGAATTCAAAAAATATTATCGTATACGCACATAGACAACTATGAATCATAAATATCCATTACAATAACTTCAAGCAAGGAAATACAAGAGTCCCATGATGATGCTATGCCAACTGTGAAACTCTAAACGATGAAGCTACCAAACTAACAATCAGCACAACATCTGAGCAGTAGCAAATACAGGAGTTCAAAAGTATTATCATACACGCGTAGATGATTACAAATCATCAATATCCTTTATATTAACTCCAAGGAAATAAAAATCTCAGCATAATATGCTGCTTCATGCTTCTAAAGAGCTCTTACTCAATTTGTAGCTCCCTTTCTGGCCCAGCTTTTCCATCTAAGAACGGCAAACACATACATCTGATCATATGTCTTGTCAACCGTGCAGAAATAAGCAGTCCTCCATTCTCTCTTAAACAACAAGACACAAAACACCACCCAGAGACCCAAAATAAATCCCAGAGCGAGTCCAAAATGAAAGGTCATTGGCTCAAAGGAATGTCCATTCCCTTTTTGATCATCTTGCCTTGTTACATTCTTCCCGGTGCAACTGTTTGGAAGAGGAGGACCACAAAGACCACTGTTGCCGCTGTACATGGAAGGTTGCTCTGTGTAGAGGGTGTCGAGCTGACGTCCTGATGGTATTCTCCCTGTTAGATTGTTATCAGACAAGTCCAAGTAGCTCAAATAGGTTATATCTGATAGGCTTGAAGGGATNTTCAAGCAAGGAAATACAAGAGTCCCATGATGATGCTATGCCAACTGTGAAACTCTAAACGATGAAGCTACCAAACTAACAATCAGCACAACATCTGAGCAGTAGCAAATACAGGAGTTCAAAAGTATTATCATGCACGCGTAGATGATTACAAATCATCAATATCCTTTATATTAACTCCAAGGAAATAAAAATCTCAGCATAATGTGCTGCTTCATGCTTCTAAAGAGCTCTTACTCAATTTGTAGCTCCCTTTCTGGCCCAGCTTTTCCATCTAAGAACGGCAAACACATACATCTGATCATATGTCTTGTCAACCGTGCAGAAATAAGCAGTCCTCCATTCTCTCTTAAACAACAAGACACAAAACACCACCCAGAGACCCAAAATAAATCCCAGAGCGAGTCCAAAATGAAAGGTCATTGGCTCAAAGGAATGTCCATTCCCTTTTTGATCATCTTGCCTTGTTACATTCTTCCCGGTGCAACTGTTTGGAAGAGGAGGACCACAAAGACCACTGTTGCCGCTGTACATGGAAGGTTGCTCTGTGTAGAGGGTGTCGAGCTGACGTCCTGATGGTATTCTCCCTGTTAGATTGTTATCAGACAGGTCCAAGTAGCTCAAATAGGTTATATCTGATAGGCTCGAAGGGATCGCACCAGAAAGCATGTTCCTTGAGAGGTCAAGAGATTCCAAAGCCTTCAAGGCCCCAAGCTTAATTGGAATTTTCCCACTTAATTGGTTCCATGATAGATTCAAGTTCATCAACGCATCAAGAGCAACTATTTCTTCCGGTATTCCCCCAGTTAATTGGTTGAAAGATAAGTCAATGCTCACCAAATCCCAAACGCCAACACTATAAGTAAGTTCCTGTCCCTTGACGACCGCAGAGGAAAAATCATACATACGGATCGTATCAAAGTAAGGGTCCTCATATAGGTTATTCTCATAATCCGTCGCATCCTTTCCGATCATGGCCGTCATATTTGACAGATTCCATGGTATGGCACCTGATAAGCCATTGCCTGCTAGGTTCAAATGTTGAAGACGACTAAGATTTGAGATGGTAGTTGGGATTTCTCCAGAAAATGCATTATGGTTTAGCCCCAGAAATCTCAATTCAGCCAACTCTCCAATCCACAATGGCAACCTTCCGGAAAAATTATTATGTGATAGATCTAGAGACTGCAATTGACTCAAATTTTTTAGAAACGATGGGAAGTTGCCAGAGAATCTGTTGTTCCTCAACATGAGAAAGGCAAGATCACGGAAGTTGTCCATCACCCCAAAACACTGAGGAAGTTGTCCCTCCAAACGGTTGCTGCTTAATTGCAAGACAGCCATTCTTTCCACTTTGCAGAGAGATTCGGGAATACAACCAGTGATTTGATTGGAGCGTAGCCATAAGAGCTCCAAACTTGGAATCCCAATGTTTGATGGCAAATTTCCGGATAAACGGTTTTCAGACATGTCCAGGATGGTAATATTTCTTGGTAAGTTGGGGATTTCACCAGTTAGTTTATTTGAATGGATAAAGAAAGTTTGCAGTGACATGAATTCCATGTTTCCTGGCAACCTTCCGCTTATTTCATTGTTGGAGATGTCTAGATATGTGACCTTTGCAAATGTAGTGTTGAACCAGTCAGGAAGCCTATCAGCAATACCTGTGCTTGATATGTCCATCAAGAAAATGTCCACTTGGAACTGAAGCCATGCAGGAAATGAAGGGCCGAGTTGGCAAGAGCGAAGTTCTACTCCTTCTAAACTGAAGGGTGGTATCCAATCTGGACCAACTGTCATCCTCAAGGAATTCCCACTTAAATCCAGCTCCTCTAACCTCGTTAGACTTGTAAAATGTTCTTCAGTGAGGTCACCATTCAAGTTGTTGCTGCTGAGATCCAAAATGGTCAAATTGCCGAGCATGCCGATCTCAGATGGCACAGGTCCACTGAGATTATTGTCAGAGAGATAAAGGCTGCTTAAACTAGAGAGCAGCCCCACCCATTGTGGTATTCCTCCACTTAGGTTGTTCCGAGAGATGTCAAGAACGACTAAGCTGGTCAAGTGTGCTGTCTGATCTGTCATGATTCCAGTAATATTATTGAAGCTCAAACGCAACTCCTGCAGTTTGTTCAAGGGACATTGGGGCATCCTCCCTATAATATCCTTTATATTTCCACCCATTTGACAAAAAGAAAGGTCCAGGCTTCTCAGATTGCATAGATTTCTGAAGCTTGTACTCATCATCCCCATGTTACTATTAAGTGACAAATCAAGGTCTTGGAGGGACGTCATATATGCTAGTGCATCAGGAGCTTGACCGTATAGGTGAGCTTGGGCAAGGTGGAGATGCTGGAGTCCTGTCAAATTCCAAAACCAGCTCCACGCCATTGGGTGGGCAAAACTGTTGTCAGAGAGATCAAGGCTCTCGAGTTTGGTAAGATTAATGTGTGGGAGTGAATGATTTGCGGTTGAAAGAGAGCAAAACCGAAGATTGAGGGCCTCCAAAGAAGGAATCATGTTGACAACATAAGGCCAATCATTTACTGTGCTGAGGTCTACAAAATTCATTCCAAGATACTGCAAATTAGGGATGCGTGCTACCCATGAAATGTCTCTTGAGTACATAATTCCTCTGCAATATTCACATGAGAGGTCAAGATGCTGCAAGTTTGAGAGGTTGCCGAGGTGAGGGGGCACTTTGCCAGAAAATGGTATGCCGGAGAGGTCAAGATATCTCAAGCTCGTCAAAGAGCCCAAGAACTCCGGCATGCGGCCGCTTGGGCCCTCAAGGTGATTCATGCTAAGATCAAGGTGCACTAGACGATCCATGGAGAGCAAAGATTTACTTATCTGGCCAACCAAAGCTGTGTCTCCTATGTAGTACCCATCTGGAGGCAGATTCCGAAGACGAAGCCTAAGAACATGGCCGGTTCGGTTGCTGCACTTGACGCCCCTCCAGCGACAGCAGTCTTCGTTGTGCCAAGAGTGAAGGACGCCCATGGGGTCGCTGGTAATGCCGCGCTTGAAGGACAGCAGGGCGTCCCGCTCCCGCGGTATGCAGCTCGCGGCAGGCGAACTGCCGGCCAGCCCGAGCTGAAGTGCATGGGAGACCAGCAAATTGGCGGCAGCTAGGACACATATGAGCAGGAGTTTGGCAGTGGTGGTACGCATGGTGATGAAGACGAAGATCCGTCGATCCGTCTCTGAGCTGCTACGAACTGGAGTTTATGGCAAATATTAGTCCATGTTTCTTACTGATGAGTCCGTGTCCCTTACTGACTGGCAATCTGACTGAGTCCATGTTTCCTGACTGAATGGCAATTTGACGGCAACCCTGTGAACAAGCATGTACACAGGTTTTGGCCAAGTTCATGTCAAGAACGGAGAATTCCAAACAAACTCCAAGGCCTGAATTTGTCTACTTGTGACAGTCCCCAACCACCGACGTGCACGCTAGGCAAGTGAAGAGCACCACATGGTTTACTAGAGGTGCAGGATTTTCCTTTCATTTCTCAGCTCACTGAACAATATATAAGTGAAGATAATTTCAGATTCTTTTAATCCTTGTTGCTTCTGTTGTCCCTGAGAAGTAGGCTATTGAGAACTTCTGCAGGGTTGTACAATTATCCAATGGCGAGGAGGTTCATCCAGGATGAGCTGAACAAAACTGGGCAGCAGCTCAGGGTATTATGGTGCTCGATAGAAGAGATGAAAACTTATGAAACTTCCGTTAGTATATGGATTTTCAAGCTCCTTATTGAGGATGGAAAAAAGGAAACTTTAATTTATCAAAGCAATATTAATAATTCTAACAGTTTATCAGTATTTTCACCTGGAGCCATATCAGTTTAACAGTTTAACAGTTTATCAGTGTTCTACCGTACAAGGGCATTTCAGGATTCGAAAGGCTAGAATTGACCAGCTTTGTAATGACAAAAGGACAAGTATCTTGTCACAAGATCCTACACACAAGAAGCAGCATAAAAATATCTAGCAATTTTTTTTTACTATTGAGGTTTTAGGATTCAATAGGCTCAGTTTGCGATTCAATTTCACCAAGATAACTTTCACTTTGATGCTCCATGCTTCATTTTCTACTGGCGTTTGGTACTGTACATTTGAGGGCTTCCATTTGCTACTGGTGTTTGGTTCATCAAGGGTCATGTGTTGCTTGTGTAGCCCTGGTCCTTCATCAAAGAGAAAAATAGAGTAAGAGGGGAATACTGAAAGAGTAGTGCATACATGCTCCCAGTTGACCATACATGCTTGTTGGTGAAGTACATGTGAAATGCTGTTAGCATGGCGGTTCAGATAGTTGTTTATTACTGTATTAGTTACATGTGAAATGCTGTTAGCAGGAGCTTGGCGGTGGTCGTACGCATGGCGAGGAAGACGATGGATCCGTCTCCGTGACGCAAGGAATGGAGTTTCATGGCAATTGTAATCAGTTTGAGTCCATGTTTCTGACTGAGTCCATGTCCCTTACTGACTGGCAACCCTGTGAGCAAGCATGTACATAAGTTTTACTTCTGCTTTGGTACATCCCCTTAAACACATCAAGGGCTGAGATTCGTCCATACCCCTTCACTGGCAGGGGCAGGATCGTCTTATGTAAAAATTTAACCCCGCGCGTCCAGGCTGATACCCCCGCGCGCCCGTGTATACGGCTGCGGGGCGAGCCGAGCCGCCCAGTAGCCGACAGGACGCGAGCCGATCTGCACCCCATGGGCCCACTATGTCAGGCGCCATGCGACGTACATGCTGACGTGGCGCGAACGGGCGTACCGTCTTGCCGTAACTGCCCGCGGTAAATGCTGCGTGACTGAAGGCGGCGACTGCCTTCAACTGCCGCGCGTGCGTCGACCGCCCGCCTGCCGCCGTCCGCCTCGGGGCGCCCGCCATGCACCTTCCATTGCCGCGCGTGCGGCGACCGCCCGCCTGCCACCCGCCCGCCTGCCGCCGTCCGCCTCGGCTACCGCTACCTAGCCCGCCTTCAGACGCCACCGATGCCCCGCCTTCCGCCTCGGGTCCGCCGTTGACGCGACCGCTCGGCTGCCGCGCCTGCCGCCCGCCCGCCTTCACACGGCACCGCTGCCGCGCCTGCCGCCCGCCACCCGCATCGGGCCGCCCGCCTACCCCCTCGTGGCGCGTGCCACCGACGGTTCCCGCGCCACCGACGGCTCGCCCGCCCCTCTCCCTCCCCCGCCGTCTATAAAAAGGTCGCGCCAGCCCCTCTCCACGCTGTGACATCTCTTCCTCTCTTCTCAAAGCCAGCCCCTCTCTTCCTCTCTTCTCCACACCGGCGATGTCTTCCAGTGACTCCGACGAGGGCGCGTGGCCGGGCGGCATCTGGCCGCTGAGCCTCACCATCGGCGACACCGAGGACTTGGCCCGGTATGGCCTGTTTCTGCCGCCGGCTGCCAAGGTGCCGGGGCCATGGCGGATCGGTGCAGACGGCATCCCCACCATGGGAACGCCGCCGACGAGGGAGCAGCTCCGCGCCTTCCCTGGCGGCCGGTACAACCAGAGGGCCCTCCGCAGGTTCTGGCGCGGGAAGAACTTCGACATCATCCTCGGCGCGTTCAGGGCAGCGGCGGCCAGCCTCCCCGTCGGGGACATTACCGGCGAGGACGGCTCTTCCCGTCGCTGCCACGGCCCACCTCCAGCCGCCCCAACTGCCCCGGCACAGCAGGCGCCCCCTGCCCCTGCGCTAGTCGAGATCCCGCCGGCGCAGTTCGCCCTCGAGCAAGACGGAGACCCCGACGACACACCGGGGATACTTGCAGTGCTGGCCTGGTCGGCAGAGGAGGCGACGGCGGTGGCAACTCGCGAGGAACGAGAGCGGCTGGCGGCCATAGCGGCGGTGCAGGAGCAGCATGCACGGGAAGAAAACTGGTGTGACTTCAGCAACGACGACGACAACGGCGGCGGCGACGGGCGGCGAAGGAGAGGCCGGCGGTATGGCGCCGGTCGTCGACCTCACCGGCGCCAGCGACGACGAGTAGTCTAGTTTTAGGGTTTAGATTTAAATTTCGTTCCAAGTTATGTGAGAGCAGTGCTCGGTTATGTTTAGGGTTATGTAAAATATCTTGAATTATGAATGAACTCGGAATGGTTTATCTGGAAAAAATATATCCTTATGTTTAATTTGATGTTAGTTGTGCAATAAAACTTCAAAAAATAAACGGAAATACATGCATTTGAACGTTACGAGACGATAAGTGACACAAAAATTGTAGAAAAATCAGTGGCAAAAGGCATGCATGGGGCCTTCGCTCATACCCGAACGGTCTCCGGAGTACTTGTGATGCATGGACACCAAAAACATATTGCGTCACGTCCGGGGTGTGCTATGTGGTGTTTTCACCGAAAAAATTATAGAAAATTCATTAAGTGGCACAAGGCCACGAAACTTGTCATGCATCCTAGTGATGATGGTGAAACACTATGAAAAAAATTTGGGTTCATTTTAAGGATGTCGAAAAAAACTCCTTTTGGATGGGGCCTTCGCTCCTACCCGAACGGTCTCCGGAGAAGGAGGTCAATTTTAGACATATTTGGATGACCTCAAATTTTGCAAGTGAGTTGGTATGGCCACTCCCACACTCAAGTGAGTTGGTTATTGATCGGAGACGTGTCTCGGTCATGTCTACATAGTTCTCGAACCCGTAGGGTTCGCACGCTTAAAGTTCGATGACGGTTATATTATGAGTTTATGTGTTTTGATGTACCTAAGGTAGTTCGGAGTCCTGGATGAGATCAGGGACATGACGAGGAGTCTTGAAATGGTCGAGACGTAAAGATCGATATATTGGACGACTATATTCGGACATCAGAAAGGTTCCGAGTGATTCGGGTATTTATCGGAGTGCCGGGGGGTTATCGGAAACCCCAGGGGGACTATTGGGCTTACATGGGCCATAGGGAAGAGGGAAGGCAGCCCACAAGGGACAGTTGCCCCCTCCCTATAGGGGGTCCGAATTGGACTAGGGAGGGGGGCATGCCCCCCCTTTCCTTCTCCTTTCCCTCTCCTTCCTTCCCCCTTCCTTTTCCTAGTTGGACTAGGAAAGAGGGGAGTCCTACTCCTACTAGGAGGAGGACTCTTCCCCTCCTTGGTGCGCCCCAAGGCTGGCCGGCCTCCCTCCTTGCTCCTTCATACACGGGGGCAGGGGGGCACCTCTAGACACAACAATTGATCCCTTGGACCTCTTAGCCGTGTGCGGTGCCCCCCTCCATGATAATCCACCTCGATAATATCGTAGCGGTGCTTAGGCGAAGCCCTACATCGGTAGAACATCATCATCGTCACCACGCCGTCGTGCTGATGGAACTCTCCCTCAAAGCTTGGCTAGATCGGAGTTCGAGGGACGTCATTGAGTTGAACGTGTGCAGAACTCGGAGGTGCCGTGCGTTCGGTACTTGATCGGTAGGATCGTGAAGACGTACGACTACATCAACTGCGTTGTGCTAACGCTTCCGCTTTCGGTCTACGAGGGTACGTGGAGACACTCTCCCCTCTTGTTGCTATGCATCAATGATCTTGCGTGTGCATAGAATTTTTTTGGAAATTACTACGTTCCCAACAGTGGTATCAGAGCCTGGTTTTATGCCTAGATGTTATATGCACGAGTAGAACACAAGTGAGTTGTGGGCGATACAAGTCATACTGCTTACCAGCATGTCATACTTTGGTTCGGCGGTATTGTTGGATGAAGTGGTCCTGACCGACATTACGCGTACGCTTATGCGAGACTGGTTCTGCCGACGTGCTTTGCACACAGGTGGCTGGCGGGTGTCAGTTTCTCCAACTTTAGTTGAACCGAGTGTGGCTACGCCCGGTCCTTGAGAACGTTAAAACAACACTAACTTGACGAACTATCGTTGTGGTTTTGATGCGTAGGTAAGAACGGTTCTTGCTCAGCCCGTAGCAGCCACGTAAAACTTGCAACAACAAAGTAGAGGACGTCTAACTTGTTTTTGCAGGGCATGTTGTGATGTGATATGGTCAAGGCATGATGCTATATTTTATTGTATGAGATGATCATGTTTTGTAACCGAGTTATCGGCAACTGGCAGGACCCATATGGTTGTCACTTTATTGTATACAATGCAATCGCCCTGTAATTGCTTTACTTTATCACTAAGCGGTAGCGATAGTCGTAGAAGCAATAGTTGGCGAGACGACAACGATGCTATGATGGAGATCAAGATGTCGCGCCGATGACGATGGTGATCATGACGGTGCTTCAGAGATGGAGATCACAAGCACAAGATGATGATGACCATATCATATCACTTATATTGATTGCACGTGATGTTTATCTTTTATGCATCTTATCTTGCTTTGATTGACGGTAGCACTATAAGATGATCTCTCACTAAATTTCAAGATAAAAGTGTTCTCCCTGAGTATGCACCATTGCCAAAGTTCGTCGTGCCCAGACACCACGTGATGATCGGGTGTGATAAGCTCTACATCCATCTACAACGGGTGCAAGCCAGTTTTGCACACGCAGAATACTCAAGTTAAACTTGACGAGCCTAGCATATGCAGATATGGCCTCGGGACACCGAGACCGAAAGGTCGAGCGTGAATCATATAGTAGATATGATCAACATAGTGATGTTCACCATTGAAAACTACTCCATTTCACGTGATGATCGGTTATGGTTTAGTTGATTTGGATCACGTGATCACTTAGATGATTAAAGAGATCTCCATCTAAGTGGGAGTTCTTAAGTAATATGATTAATTGAACTTAAATTTATCATGAACTTAGTCATGGTAGTATTTTGCAAATTATGTTGTAGATCAATAGCTCGCGTTGTTGCTTTCATATGTTTATTTTGATATGTTCCTAGAGAAAATTGTGTTGAAAGATGTTAATAGCAATGATGCGGATTGGATCCGTGAT
>LR880972.1:11189134-11204122 GCA_904067115.1 Aegilops sharonensis | reverse complement strand
TCAAGTTAAACTTGACGAGCCTAGCATATGCAGATATGGCCTCGGGACACCGAGACCGAAAGGTCGAGCGTGAATCATATAGTAGATATGATCAACATAGTGATGTTCACCATTGAAAACTACTCCATTTCACGTGATGATCGGTTATGGTTTAGTTGATTTGGATCACGTGATCACTTAGATGATTAAAGAGATCTCCATCTAAGTGGGAGTTCTTAAGTAATATGATTAATTGAACTTAAATTTATCATGAACTTAGTCATGGTAGTATTTTGCAAATTATGTTGTAGATCAATAGCTCGCGTTGTTGCTTTCATATGTTTATTTTGATATGTTCCTAGAGAAAACTGTGTTGAAAGATGTTAGTAGCAATGATGCGGATTGGATCCGTGATCTGAGGATTGTCCTCATTGCTGCACAAAAGAATTATGTCCTTGATGCACCGCTAGGTGATGAACCTATTGCAGGAGAAGATGCAGACGTTATGAACGTTTGACTAGCTCAATATGATGACTACTTGATAGTTTAGTGCACCATGCTTAACAGCTTAGAATCGGGACTTCAAAAATGTTTTGAACGTCATGGGCCATATGAGATGTTCCAGGAGTTGAAGTTAATATTTCAAGCAAATAGCCGAGTTGAGAGATATGAAGTCTCCAACAAGTTCTATAGCTAAAAGATGGAGGAGAATTGCTCAACTAGTGAGCATGTGCTCAGATTGTCTGGGTACTACAATCGCTTGAATCAAGTGGGAGTTAATCTTCCAGATAAGATAGTGATTGACAGAGTTCTCTAGTCACCATCACCAAGTTAGTAGAACTTCGTGATGAACTATAGTATGCAAAGGATGACGAAAACGATTCCCGAGCTCTTCGCCATGTTGAAATCAACGAAGGTAGAAATCAAGAAAGAGCATCAAGTGTTGATGATTGACAAGACCACTAGTTTCAAGAAAAGGGCAAAGGGAAAGAAAGGGAACTTCAAGTAGA
Source organism: Aegilops sharonensis (assembly GCA_904067115.1). Classification (NCBI taxonomy): domain Eukaryota; kingdom Viridiplantae; phylum Streptophyta; class Magnoliopsida; order Poales; family Poaceae; genus Aegilops; species Aegilops sharonensis. The sequence goes on along the minus strand of LR880972.1, from coordinate 11,203,133 downwards.
ATGACAAGCAAGTTGTCACTCCCGCGAAGAAGCCAAAAGCTGGACCAAAGCCTGAAACTGAGTGCTTACACTACAAAGGAAATGGTCACTGGAAACGGAAATGCCCTGAATATTTGGTGGATAAGAAGGATGACAAAGTGAACAAGGGTATATTTGATATACAGGTTATTGATGTGTGCCTTACTGGTGTTTATAGTAGCCCCTGAGTATTTGATACTTGTTTGGTTGCTAAGATTAGTAACTCGAAACAGGAGTTACATAATAAACAGAGACTAGTTGAGGGGAAGTGATGATGAGTGTTGGAAGTAGTTCCAAGATTGATATGATCATCATCACACACTCCCTATACTTTCGGGATTAGTGTTAAACCTAAATAAATGTTATTTGGCATTTGCGTTGAGCATGAATATGATTTGATCATGTTTATTGCAATACAGTTATTCATTTAAAGTCAGAGAATAATTGTTGTTCTGTTTACATGAATACAACCTTCAATGGTCATACACCCAATGAAAATAGTTTGTTGGATCTCGATCGTAGTGATACACATATTCATAATATTGATGCCAAAAGATGCAAAGTTAATAATGATAGTGCAACCTATTTGTGGCACTGCCGTTTGGGTCATATCGGTGTAAAGCGCATGAAGAAACTCCATAAAGATGGATTTTCGGAACACTTGGTTATGAATCATTTGATGCTTGCGAACCGTGCCTTTTGGGCAAGATGACTAAAACTCCGTTCTCCAGAACAATGGAACGAGCTACTGACTTGTTGGAAATAATACATACTGATGTATGCAGACCAATGAGTATTAAGGCTCGTGGCGGGTATCGTTATTTTTTTACCTTCACAGATGATTTGAGCAGATATGGGTATATCTACTTGATGAAACATAAGTCTGAAATAGTTGAAAGGTTCAAAGAATTTCAGAGTGAAGTGGAAAATCATCGTAACAAGAAAATAAAGTTTCCGCGTTCTGATCATGGAGATGAATATTTGAGTTACGAGTTTGGCCTTCAGTTAAAATAACGTGGAATAGTTTCACAAACTCATGCCACCTGGAAGACCACAGCGTAATGGTGTGTCCGAACGTCATAACCGCACTTTATTTGATATGGCGCGATCAATGATGTCTCTTACCGATTTACCAATATCATTTTGGGGTTATGCATTAGAGATAGCTGCATTCACGTTAAATAGGGCACCATCTAAATCCATTGAGACGACACCGTATGAACTATGGTTTAGCAATAAACCTAAGATATCATTTCTTAAAGTTTGGAGTTGTGATGCTTATGTGAAAAAGTTTCAACCTAATAAGCTCGAACCCAAATCGGAGAAATGTGTCTTCATAGGATACCCAAAGGAAACTGTTGGGTACACCTTCTATCACAGATCCGAAGGCAAGACATTCGTTGCCAAGAATGGATCCTTTTTAGAGAAGAAGTTTCTCTCGAAAGAAGTGAGTGGGAGAAAAGTAGAACTTGATGAGGTAATAGTACCTTCTCCTGAATTGGAAAATAGTTCATCACTGAAATCAGTTTCAGTGATTCCTATACCAATTAGTGAGGAAGCTAATGATGATGATCATGAAACTTCAGATCAAAGTTACTACAGAATCTCGTAGGTCTTCCAGAGTACGGTCCGCACCAGAGTGGTACGGTAATCCTATTCTGGAAGTCATGTTACTAGACCATGATAAACCTACGAACTATGAAAAAGCTCTGCAGGTGTTGCAGCTGAGAGAGCCAGCAATCAGTTGGAATTTGGGTTGTAAGGTTGTTCTCTTCCATCGAGTTTCAGTAGTAGGCTACCAAGTAAGACTCTTTTGTTTTGAGAATGCTGCCAAGTAAGACCTATCATACCCATAACTTTATTTGAAGATTCATCTGCGGCTTCAAGCAGAGGGGCCTAATCAGAATGTAGATAATCTAACTGTAAAGAGATTTTCTGGGAAATGGAATAGCGATAAATCGCTTTGGCCATCCCTTGATTCATGTTTCTAGCTTGAAAAGCAAATAAAAGAAGCATCACTGGAGTAGGAGAAGAGCACTTGTATAATTTTATTATCTCCTGATTACTCCCCACTTAACCCTAGACACACCTAACCTCTGTTACTGTGCAGCTACAGGTCTCCAATTAATCTACTTGGCGATGCGGAACTAGAGCCCTGTGCTTACAGGCGCGGGATTCAGACAGGGAGAGGGATTTCACCGGATGAGCCTTCACCTTGAGCAGCTCAATATCAGAGTCATCTCCGCCTCGACGTCTGACCTCACCGCCACAGATCCGAGCATCCACCCCTCTTCCTCCCCTATCTGGCCCTCGAGCCCTTGGCTGCTGCAGCTTCCTTCTTCGAGCCTTTGGCTGCAGAAGCTTCAGCACCGGGGGCTTCTTCGAACCCTTGGCCGCAGAAGCTTCATCAAGCATAAGCTTCTTCGAACCCTCTGCGCGAGCATCAGTGGTGAACAAGAACCTCGTGCTCACAGAGGTAGCATCGCCTCTCGTCTGTCGTCCCAAGTCCTAAGTTGCACGCGCACCCCGCACGCGGAAGGGCGGCTATCTCTTGTATATATAGAGATGGGGCATGGTGGAGACAACAAGCTTGCAACTGCATGGTCCACGTCAGGAGGCAAGGCCGTGCCTTGGATCGGTGACATGGCGCAATCTAGACCATCCCTCCTTGGGTGGCTGATGCGCAGGCAAGGCCGTGCCACGGCTCAGTGACATGGCGCAATCTAGACCATATCTCCTTGGGTGGCTGACGCGCATCCCTAGAATTTTAATCACATCTGCATAACCTTGTAGGTATGGAGTTCTTTTCCAGACTGCCTGTCTTCAAAAATGCTCAAGCTTCCAATCTTTTTCCCGGTACTCTCCCCAGACACACGAGATTACAACTTAGTGACAATGATATAACGATTAATTGTATTTTCATTTGCTGGCATCTCAATTGCAAAGGCTCATATTGGATTTAAAGGGCTTTTCCATTAAGTAGCTACTCTGGTTTAGAGGTGTAGGCAAGAAAATTTCATCGGCCAGCTCCACATCGACCTGAAGCTCTGCCATTAGTTTCAGAGACAGAGCTTGCCATGGCTGACATACCATACAAGCATAATTAAACCCTGAAGCCTATTCTAGCACCAAATATGTAAACAACCCTCTAATTTGAGAACTTCTTAATCCAGGTGGTAGACGGTGGCCAGATTTTTTTTACAAGCATAACATTTGTATTTCTACTGAGGTATCACATATACAAAAATGAGAGCAAATATACATAGTACCATCAATTCAAGGATGATGGTTTCTCCAAAAGAATGCATCCTACCAAAGAAACAAACTAGTCACACATGTGTCTGGTATTCACACTTCCAAAAAGAACCAAGACAAACTAACTAGTCTTGACGAGAACCAACAGCTCCATCCATCATGATGGTCTAGAGCTTCACCATGGCTTCGGTCCCGTCCTTCTTCGGTCACACAAGCTAAGAGGCAGCAGTGCGCTTGTTGATTACAAAATGAGCCAAGGCAGCCAAACAAGAACCATCAATCAGGCCCTCGCCGCCGTAACTCATCCGCATTCAGCAGCAACCAAAATGGACGACGAGCTCAGATTTATACCATCCATCTCTCTTCTCGCAGGCCCCTACCTGTGCAGAGAGAGAGAGAGAGAGAGAGAGAGAGAGAGAGAGAGAATAAGATTCATTAATTAGTGGCCAAGTTACAAGCTCCGATGAACGTACAAACTGTGATAGGTACACACACACAACACTAACATGCCCAGGCTATACATTTTCTCCATTTGGTGGGTACAAATAGAATCACAACATTGTACCTTAGCCTTCAGCGGCTTTGCAACCCGACATTAGAAACCATGGCTTGTGGTCTTTCTTTACATTCAATTAACAACCAGAGTGTCAGCTTAATACTTCACCTAAAAATAGGTCCAAAAGGCAAAAGGTAAGCGTACNATGGCTTCGGTCCCGTCCTTCTTCGGTCACACAAGCTAAGAGGCAGCAGTGCGCTTGTTGATTACAAAATGAGCCAAGGCAGCCAAACAAGAACCATCAATCAGGCCCTCGCCGCCGTAACTCATCCGCATTCAGCAGCAACCAAAATGGACGACGAGCTCAGATTTATACCATCCATCTCTCTTCTCGCAGGCCCCTACCTGTGCAGAGAGAGAGAGAGAGAGAGAGAGAGAGAGAGAGAGAGAATAAGATTCATTAATTAGTGGCCAAGTTACAAGCTCCGATGAACGTACAAACTGTGATAGGTACACACACACAACACTAACATGCCCAGGCTATACATTTTCTCCATTTGGTGGGTACAAATAGAATCACAACATTGTACCTTAGCCTTCAGCGGCTTTGCAACCCGACATTAGAAACCATGGCTTGTGGTCTTTCTTTACATTCAATTAACAACCAGAGTGTCAGCTTAATACTTCACCTAAAAATAGGTCCAAAAGGCAAAAGGTAAGCGTACAAGAGTAACTCACTATTTTGCTTTCTCCTGCCAATGCTCGATTAATCCATGGAGGGGTGGCCACTAATAAGGGCTCCATCAGGAAGTTAGAAGACAAAACTACCTAATCTTGAAGATAATCTAATCCAAGATGGCTCCATCCATCAGGATAGCCTTGGGGTCTTCTGTCCCTCCGTAAGATCAAACTTCCCTGTGGCTGCATGTCGAGGCCCCTACCTGGGCACAGATATAGAACAAGGAGGCCAACTTACTAATTCAAACCAAAGAGAATGTGTTCACCCTGCCTTGCTCACCAGCTCCAGCTGTCAAGCACGAGAACAGGGGAATGGTGGATTTCCAAGCAGCACAACGACTCCAATGCCATGAGAAACTAAGGCAAAGAGTAACCTTCCATTTTGCTCACATAAACTCCCACTACTTCTGTCTAGTCTAATTAGAAACCAACAAACTAAAATGGAGGAGTGGCAAGGATTCTCTCAGTTTTAGTTGCAAGCAATTCCAGATAATAGGCAGGCCAAAAATTAGCATAAACTACTTCATCTGATAACAAGGGGGGAATGTTACTTATTTCTGAGCCAAACACAAGTACACACAGAATCAACTGAACTATTAAAGAAGGGAAAGTGTTACTTATTTCCAAACCCAATGCCATGCGACTATCTGAGCAGCACAACGACTCCAATGCCATGCAAAAGACCAACAAAGTGGATAGTAAAAAATAACATGCCACTTTGCTCGCATGAACTCTCACTGCTTTCATCTAGTCTAATCAGAAAATCAACCAACAAAGTGGTGAACGAAACCAAACAAATCAAAAGAAAAGCACGGTCAGTAGGAGCAGCTCCAGTAATAGATAGCAATAAGAAGCAAGCAACAATATGAACATATCAACTACCAAAATTGAGAGAACCCAGTAGATAAGTTCAGTCATGGTGACTGAAAACAAATCTCAATCACTATACAATAATAAAATTACTAACTGAATAATTCAACCAAATAAGAACACGTTGACCCAGCCTCACTTAACAGCCCCAGGGTAAGTGGCCAGCGAACAACAAAAACAATCCCAACAGCCACGTTTTGGCTCCGAGGGAGCTTGAAATTTTAAAACAACTAAAAAATGCCATTCTGGACACTAAGAAAACTACAAAGCAAGGAGGCCAGCTGACTATTAATTCAAACCAAAGAGACTATGTTCACCCCGCCTCGCTCACGAACTCCAGGGCAAGTACAATGACTCCAATGCCGTGAGAAACTAAGGCGCAGAGTAACCTGCCATTTTGCGCGCATAAACTCCCGCTAATTCAGTCTAGTCTTTCTACTAAAACAAATAATTTCTTCTACTAGGCTTCAATTATAGTGCATGAAGCTTCAAGTATAGTGCATGAAACTGAGCATGACACTTGAACAAGCGACAAAAGGGAAGATTGTGATATGGTGCAAAAACTGGACAAGACAGTTAAAACTCGAAAGATTTACGAGGTTGCAAGAGCTGGGGCTGCCGACAAGCTGTTTTTAGTGATCTCAGACATGTATGTTTCAAGCATCACGTTGATTCATTATCTAGAAGCATAACCTTGATTTCTGAGCAGCACAACGACTCCAATGTCATGCGAAACAGGGGCAAAGAATAACCTGCCATTTTGCTCGCATGAACTCTCACTGCTTCATCTAGTCTAATCAGAAACCAACTAACAACGTGTCAAACAAAGCCAAACAAATCAAAAGAAAAGCATGGTCAGTAGTAGCAACTTCAGTAGTAGATAGCAATAAGAACCACAACTTCAGTCTATCCAAGAGAGAAAATTGGAGAACAAGGAGGCCAACTGACTGACTCAACCAAATAGAATATGTTCACCCGGCCTCAGCTCACCAGGCCCAGGGTAAGCGGCCAACAAACAGCAAACAACATACCAGGGAGTGATGGATCACCGAGCAGCTCAACGACTCCGATGCCATGAGAAGTCGAGGCATAGAGTAACCTGCCATTTTGCTCGGCTAAAACTCTCACTACTTCTACACTAGTCACAAATCAGACCGTAATCAAAAACCGAGAACCACAAACCAAGAACACTAGTTCAATTGCAGGATCGTGTAATATCATTCCCCCCTGAGGGGCCAGCAAGAACATAGAAGTTCAATTTGCGTGTAAAAATGAAGACTGAATAAATAATAGATCCAACATAGAACACAGAGAAAAAAGAAAGGAAAATAAGTTGCTTCATTCGAATTTGATAACAAGCAACATTAACTAGAAATCAATCGACAAAATCAAGACATCTATGAAGATTCCGAAGAGTAAGAATACATCAGATGCATCGGTGCATGCAGAACTGACTCGCCAATTAAACAAGGAGAGAGAATAAATGTTCCCTAGCTCCTCCCTGCCAGTCATTTTGAAAGTGGCCAGCCAAAAATGGAGAACCAGGATATCTATCTCCAAGCAGTACAATGACTCCAATGACATGAAACAGAGGAAAAGGGTAACCTGCCAATTTGCTCGTCTAAACTATCACAAGGCACTGTCCACCTAGCCAAAAAAGGAACAATCAAATAGAGAAGCAACTTTGTTTGCTAGTCAACTTGAAGTAATTTTTGCAAAGAGAAGGCCGACAAGAAAATTGTTGCTTCAAGCGCTCAATGAATTCAGCTAAAAATATCAACATTTTCCAAGACACTGCTAAGCAGTCACACAAATTGAGAGTATACCACAGACATATTTGGCAGGTCAATGTGGGCCCAAAAGAATTCAAACTGTAAATACTAATGAAAGATCACGAGGTCATAGCAAAACATCGATAATACACAAGCGGTGATTTCTTTTCTTTACTCTTACAAACAGGATAAACATATTACAATACAACATAAAGCGTACAGCGGCATCATTTCATGTACCTATGCAGAAACTTGTGGTGGAAATCACGTTGATGAACCATTTAGTGTCTTGGTCTGTCCACGAGCCGAGCTCTTGAATACAACATCATTATCCCACCTGCGACATTATCTCACTGTCAATCAACAAAATCAGGACATCTTTTATGCAGATTCTGAACAGTAAGAACATAGAGGATGCACCCATGAAAGCAGAACTGACTAACTAAAGAAACGAGAGAAAACAAAGGTTCCCCTAGCTCCTACCAGGTCAGCCATGGAAAAGGTAGCTAGCAAACAATGGAGAACCACGATATCAGGGCCTGTTTGGCTAGTGCCCACAGGAGCCAACCAAAACCAGGGCGTGTCAATTCTTTGGCGAGCAAATTCACAGCCAGCCTTTTGCCAGCACCGCAGGCACGGAATGGCTACACATCTCAGCATGGTGACCAAAAATTTGGTAACGCTCCTAAAAATTGGCTGTGATCGAAACACCTTCGAACACATCAGTCAACAACCAAAAAATTGGCAGGGCCGCACTTGGCTCCCATCCAAACCAGCTCTCAATCTCCGAGCAGTACAACGACTCTGATATCATGAGAAACAGAGAAAAATGGCAACCAGCCAATTTGCTCGACCAAACCTCCCTAACTGTCCTCCTTGCCTAACCAGAATGCTAGTTCAGTTAAAGCCATTATCCAAATGTAAGGTCGACAAGAAAACTCAAATTCAACCAAAACATCATTTTCTAAGACACTGACGCACAAACTGAGAGTACACCACAAACATACTTATTTTCCATGTCAATGCGGGCCTGAAAGAGTTCAAATAGTAAATACTAATACAAAGATCCTGAAGTAAAGACATAACATCAGTTATACTCTTAGGAACATGGTAAGCATATCACCACTCATATTACATAGATGTTATAGTTATGTCATACAAATCGATCTTCAGAATACAGAAACATTGCAGGCTCTTCAAGCATGCAAACTGTCCAGGCAACATAAATCGTACAGCAGCACCATTTCATTTACCTATGAAGAAACTTCTGATTGTGTCATTGATGAACTGTTTTGGTGTCATGGTCACTCCACAAGACTGGTTCTTGAATACAACGATATCATCCCACCTGCGACAAAACACATGTACCAAACGTAATTAACCTCACCATAATGCATGCCAGCATCATACTTTCTTAAAAAAAGGATTGTCACAACATAAAACAAACATAAAAAGGATTGCCGCATCCAATTTTCATAATTAAATTCCTTGAGATCCAATATAGTGGGTTTAGCAACATTTAGATTTTTATTTCTTTCAATCCCACTTTTATCAATTTCATCATCAAGATCTAAAAACTCCGAACTCTTAGAACGCCTTCTAGGTAAAGGAAGATCATATTCAGTTTCATCAAGATTCATATTGCAAAACAAAGATTTAATAGGGGACACATCAATAACTTTTATATCTTCATCTTGATTTTCATAGGAATTAGAAGAACACGCTTTAATAAAGGCATCTTTGGAAGCACGCATCCTAGCGGTTCTTTCTTTGCACTCATCAATGGAAATTCTCATAGCTTTGAGAGACTCATTGATATCATGCTTAGGAGGGATAGATCTAAGCTTTAAAGAATCAACCTAAAGAGAAATTCTATCAACGTTCCTAGCCAAATCATCAACTTTAAGCAATTTCTCTTCAAGCAAAGCATTAAAATTCTTTTGTGAATTCATAAACTCTTTAACATTATTCTCAGATTCAGAGGGCATCTTATTAAAATTTCCATAGGAGTTGTTGTAGGAATTTCCATAATTATTAGAAGGATTAATAGGATAAGGCCTAGGATTAAAATTTCCTCTATACGCGTTGTTACCAAAATTATTCCTACCAACAAAATTCACATCCATAGATTCAAGATTCATTATTATTCTCAATCAAGGTAGACAAAGGCATATCATTAGGATCAGAGAAACACTCTTAGTAGCAAATAATTTTATAAGTTCATCCATCTTTCCACTCAAAACATTGATTTCTTCTATCGCATGCACCTTTTTATTAGTAGATCTTTCAGTATGCTATTGAGAATAATAAACCATAATATTATCTAGGATCTTAGTAGCATCTCCTAAAGTGATTTTCATAAAAGTGCCTCCCGCGGCCGAATCTAAAAGATTTCTAGAAGCAAAGTTCAATCCAGCATAAATTTTTTGTATAATCATCCACAAGTTCAAACCATGAGTAGGACAATTACGTATTATTAATTTCATTTTCTCCCAAGCTTGTGCAACATGTTCATGATCAAGTTGCTTAAAATTCATAATATCGTTTCTAAGAGAGATAATCTTAGCGGGAGGAAAATACTTAGAGATAAAAGCATCTTTGCACTTGTTCCAAGAATCAATACTATTTTTAGGTAAAGATGAAAACCATGCTTTAGCACGATCTCTAAGCGAAAAAGGAAATAGCTTCAACTTAACAACATCATTATTGACATCTTTTTTCTTTTGCATATCACATAAATCAACGAAGCTATTCAGTTGAATAGCGGCATCTTCACTAGGAAGGCCGGCGAATTGATCTTTCATAACAAGATTCCGCAAAGCAGTATTGATTTCACAAGATTCAGTATTGGCAAGAGGAGCAATCGGAGTGCTAAGGAAATCATTATTGTTGGTATTGGTGAAGTCACACAATTTAGTAGCATCTTGAGCCATCGCGACAAACAAAAGGCAACGGGAAGAAGAGGAGGAGATTGAGAAAGAGAGGGCGAATAAAACGGCAAGGGTGAAGTGGGGGAAAGGAAAACGAGAGGCAAATGGCAAATAATGTAATGCGAGAGATAGGGATTGTGATGGGTACTTGGTATGTTGACTTTTGCGTAGACTCCCCGGCAACGGCGCCAGAAATCCTTCTTGCTACGTCTTGAGCTTGCGTTGGTTTTCTCCGAAGAGGAGAGGATGATGCAGCATAGTAGCGTAAGTATTTCCCTCAGTTTTTGAGAACCAAGGTATCAATCCAGTAGGAGGCCACGCACAAGTCCCTTGTGCCTGCACAAAACGATAGCTACTCGCAACCAACGCGATTAGGGGTTGTCAATCCCTTCACGGTCACTTACGAGAGTGAGATCTGATAGAGATAATATTTTTGGTATTTTTGGTATATAAATGCAAAGCAAAAAGTAAAAGCAAAGTAAAAACAAAGCAAGTATAAAAGTGATGGAGATTGATATGATGAGAATAGACCCGGGAGCCATAGGTTTCACTAGTGGCTTCTCTCAAGAGCATAAGTATTCTATGGTGAGTGAACAAATTACTGTTGAGCAATTGACAGAAATGAGCATAGTTATGAGTATATCTAGGTATGATCATGTATATAGGCATCACGTCCGAGACAAGTAGACTGAAACGATTCTGCATCTGCTACTATTACTCCACTCATCGACCGCTATCCAGCATGCATCTAGAGTATTAAGTTAAAAACAGAGTAACGCCTTAAGCAAGATGACATGATGTAGAGGAATAAATTCATGCAATATGATAAATACCCCATCTTGTTATCCTCGATGGCAACAATACAATACGTGCCTTGCAACCCTTTCTGTCATTGTGTAAGAACACCGCAAGATTGAACCCAAAGCCATGCACTTCTCCCATTGCAAGAACTACCAATCTAGTTGGCCAAACCAAACGGATAATTCGAAGAGACTTGCAAATATAACTCAATCATACATAAAAGAATTCAGAGAAGATTCAAATATTATTCATAGATAAGCTGGATTATAAGCCCACAATTCATCGGTCTCAACAAACACACCGCAAAAAGAAGATTACATCTAATAGATCTCCACGAGAGAGGGAGAACATTGTATTGAGATCCAAAAAGAGAGAAGAAGCCATCTAGCTAGTAGCTATGGACCCGAAGGTCTGAAGTAAACTACTCACACTTCATCAGAGAGGCTATGGTGTTGGTGTAGAAGCCCTCCGTGGTGGATGCCCCCTCCGGCGGAGCTCCGAAACAGGCCCCAAGATGGGATCTCGTGGATACAGGAAGTTGCGGCGGTGGAATTAGGTTTTTGGCTCCTGTTCTGATCGTTTGGGGGTACGTAGGTATATATAGGAGGAAGGAGTACGTCGGTGGAGCGACAGGGGGCCCATGAGGCAGGGGGGCGCCCACGAGGGTGGGGGGCGCCCCCCACCCTCGTGACCGACTCCATTGTTCCTTGGCGTAGGGTCCAAGTCTCCTGGATCACGTTCGGTGAGAAAATCACGTTTCTGAAGGTTTCATTCCGTTTGGACTCCGTTTGATATTCTATTTCTTCAAAACACTGAAAAAGGCAAAAAAACAGCAATTCTGGGCTGGGCCTCCGGTTAATAGGTTAGTCCCAAAAATAATATAAAAGTGGAAAATAAAGCCCAATATAGTCCAAAACAGTAGATAAAGTAGCATGGAGCAATCAGAAATTATAGATACGTTGGAGACGTATCAGAACCCAACGAGGAGCTAAAGGTAGAACAAATACTCTCTCAAGTCCTATCGGCCACTGATACGACTCTACGCACGCTTGACGTTCGCTTTACCTAGAACAAGTATGAAACTAGAAGTACTTTGTAGGTGTTAGGATAGGTTTGCAAGATAATAAAGAACACGTAAATAAAAAGTAGGGGCTGTTTAGATAAAGAAGCAAATAAAGTAAATATAGCGAGTGTGGAAAAGTGGTGGTAGGAGTTGTGGAATTGTCCCTAAGCAATTGACTATGTTACTAGACCGGTAATCACTATTGCAATTCTATTTGAGGGAGAGGCATAAATTAACATACTTTATCCTCTTGGATCATATGCACTTATGGTTGGAACTCTAGCAAGCATCCGCAACTACTAAAGATCATTAAGGTAAAACCCAACCATAGCGTTAAAGTATCAAGTCCCCTTTATCCCATACACAAACAACCTACTTACTCGGGTTTGTGCTTCTGTCACTCACGCCACCCACCATAAGCAAATCATGAACATATTGCAAACCCTATAGCGGGGATCCCTCACGCTTGCGCGACACGGAGAGCACCTTAGGACAGCACCAATAATAAAACATGCAACTCAAACCAGTCATAGCAATTCATCAATCACCGGTACGACAACGAAAATCTACTCAGACATCATAGGATGGCAACACACCATTGGATAATAATATGAAGCATAAAGCACCATGTTGAAGTAGAGGGTACAACGGGTTGCGGGAGAGTGGACCGCTGGATATAGATGGGGGAAGGTGATGGAGATGTTGGTGAAGATGGCGGAGGTGTTGGTGAAGATCGCGGTGATGATGATGGCCCCTGGCAGCGCTCCGGCGCCACCGGAAGCAAGGGGGAGAGAGCCCCCCTTCTTCTTCTTCTTCCTTGACCTTCTCCCTAGATGGGAGAAGGGTTTCCCCTATGGTCCTTGGCTCCCATGGCGTGGGAGGGGCGAGAGCCCCTCCGAGATTGGATCTATCTCTCTGTCCCTCTCTGTTTCTGCGTTCTCAGATTCTGCCCCTTCTCTGTTTCTTTAATATCCGGAGATCCGTAACTCCGATTGGGGTGAATCTTTCGCCCAGATTTTTCTCATAAAATTAGCTTTCTTGCGGCAAAAGAAGAGCATCAACCGCCTTACGGGTGGCCCACGAGGGTGCCAGGCGCCCAGGGGGGAGGGCGTGCCCCCTGTCTCGTGGCCACCTCGGACACCGTTTCGCGTTGATTCTTCCTCCGGAAAATCCCAAATATTCCAAAATAATTCTCCGTCCATTTTTACCCCGTTTGGACTCCGTTTGATATGGGTTTTCTGTGAAACATAAAACATGCAACAAACAGGAACTGGCACTGGGCACTGGATCAATATGTTAGTCCCAAAAATAGAATAAAAAGTTGCCAAAAGTATATGAAAGTTGAAAAATATTGGCATGGAACAATCAAAAATTATAGATACGACGGAGACGTATCACGCTACCGCTACTTTCTTTGTAGCAGCGCATTTTATTTTAAACTCGCTACTGCTAAAGGATATAAAATTAAATTGAAAGCAAATAGAAAGGTAATTGAAAATGAAAGATATAGAAGAAGGTGAAAGGAAAAAAATAAATGTGAAGAAAAATAAATGAAAAAGGGAAAAAAAGGAGTAGTAGTAGCGCGTATCCCAGAACGCGCTGTAGCTAACGTAGTAGTAGCGCACTTTCTGGAACGCGCTACTACTACTTCTGACTTAACCACGGAGTTCGTCCTCCCCCACGACCACTTTCCCCAAATCCAACTCCTCCGCTCTCGCTGCCGCCATCGCCCGTCTGCCGGCGCGCGCTTTTCGCACACCCTCTACGCCGCCCCCGACCCCGGATTCAACGCCGCCCCCGCCCCCGACCTCAACGCCGCCCCCGACCCCGACCACGACGCCGCCCTCCGCCGCGCGCCCGAGCCCCGACCCCGACCTCGACGCCGCCTGCCCCTCTCTCGCCGCAGGCACCCGAGGTGAGCACGCCTGCTCCTCCCCTCCCCTACCTCTGCCTAGATAGGGTTGTTCAAATATTAGTTGCATCAAATTAGTTAGGGTTCATCTATGGGTGGAAATGAATCGGATACAGATGCGGCTGGGATGTTTTCTTAGATGAT
>LR880972.1:11134363-11179124 GCA_904067115.1 Aegilops sharonensis | reverse complement strand
TAACCTTCGCAAGGACCGGGCGTAGCCACACTCGGTTCAACTAAAGTGAGAGAGACAGACACCCGCCGGTCACCTTTAAGCAACGAGTGCTCGAAGCGGTGAAACCAGTCTCGCGTAAGCGTACGCGTAATGTCGGTCCGGGCCGCTTCATCTCACAATACCGCTGAACCAAAGTATGACATGCTGGTAAGCAGTATGACTTATATCGCCCACAACTCATTTGTGTTCTACTCTTGCATATGACATCAACGCATAAAATCTGGCTCGGATGCCACTGCTGGGTAACGTAGTAATTTCAAAAAAATTCTTACGCACACGCAAGATCATGGTGATGGCATAGCAACGAGAGGGGAGAGTGTGTCCACGTACCCTCGTAGACCGTAAGCGGAAGCGTTATAACAACGCGGTTGATGTAGTCGTACGTCTTCACGATCCGACCGATCCAAGTACCGAACGTATGGTACCTCCGAGTTCAGCACACGTTCAGCTCGATGACGATCCCCGGACTCCGATCCAGCAAAGTGTCGGGGATGAGTTCCGTCAGCACGACGGCGTGGTGACGATGATGATGCTCCACCGACGCAGGGCTTTGCCTAAGCTCCGCGACGATATGACCGAGGTGGAATATGGTGGAGGGGGGCACCGCACACGGCTAAGGAACGATCACGTAGATCAACTTGTGTGTCATGGGGTGCCCCCCTGCCCCCGTATATAAAGGAGCAAGGGAGGAGGTGGCCGGCCTAGGAGGGGGCGCACCAAGGGGGGAGTCCTACTCCCACCGGGAGTAGGACTCCTCCTTTCCTAGTAGGAGTAGGAGAGAAGGAAGGGGAAAGGAGAAGGGAAGGAAGGAGGGGGCGCAGCCCCTCCCCCTAGTCCAATTCGGACTAGGCCTTGGGGGGGCGCGCGGCCTGCCCTAGGCAGCCCCTCTCTCTTTCCCGTATGGCCCAATAAGGCCCAATACTTCTCCCGGCGAATTCCCGTAACTCTCCGNNNNGGCCGGCCTAGGAGGGGGCGCACCAAGGGGGGAGTCCTACTCCCACCGGGAGTAGGACTCCTCCTTTCCTAGTAGGAGTAGGAGAGAAGGAAGGGGAAAGGAGAAGGGAAGGAAGGAGGGGGCGCAGCCCCTCCCCCTAGTCCAATTCGGACTAGGCCTTGGGGGGGCGCGCGGCCTGCCCTAGGCAGCCCCTCTCTCTTTCCCGTATGGCCCAATAAGGCCCAATACTTCTCCCGGCGAATTCCCGTAACTCTCCGGTACTCCGAAAAATACCCGAATCATTCGGAACCTTTCCAAAGTCCGAATATAGTCGTCCAATATATCGATCTTTACGTCTCGACCATTTCGAGACTCCTCGTCATGTCCCCGATCTCATCCGAGACTCCGAACTCCTTCGGTACATCAAAACTCATAAACTCATAATATAACTGTCATCGAAACCTTAAGCGTGCGGACCCTACGGGTTCGAGAACTATGTAGACATGACCTAGAACTATTCTTAGTCAATAACCAATAGCGGAACCTGGATGTTCATATTGGCTCCTACATATTCTACGAAGATCTTTATCGGTCAAACCGCATAACAACATACGTTGTTCCCTTTGTCATCGGTATGTTACTTGCCCGAGATTCGATCGTCGGTATCCAATACCTAGTTTAATCTCGTTACCGGCAAGTCTCTTTACTCGTTCCGTAATACATCATTTCATAACTAACTCATTAGTTACAATGCTTGCAAGGCTTAGGTGATGAGTATTATCGAGAAGGCCCAGAGATACCTCTTCGACAATCGGAGTGACAAAACCTAATCTCGAATTATGCCAACTCAACATATACTTTTGGAGACACCTGTAGAGTACCTTTATAATCACCCAGTTACGTTGTGACGTTTGGTAGCACACAAAGTGTTCCTCCGGTAAACGGGAGTTGCATAATCTCATAGTTGCAGGAACTTTGTATAAGTCATGAAGAAAGCAATAGCAACATACTAAACGATCGGGTGCTAAGCTAATGGCATGGGTCATGTCAATCAGATCATTCACCTAATGATGTGATCCCGTTAATCAAATAACAACTCTTTGTCCATGGTTAGGAAACATAACCATCTTTGATTAACGAGCTAGTCAAGTAGAGGCATACTAGTGACATTCTGTTTGTCTATGTATTCACACATGTATCATGTTTCCGGTTAATACAATTCTAGCATGAATAATAAACATTTATCATGAAATAAGGAAATAATTAATAACTTTATTATTGCCTCTAGGGCATATTTCCTTCAGTACTAATTAGGTACTAGTTTATTTTTATTTATAGTAAGTTTATTTTTAGTAAGAACTAGTTGAATTAATAGAACTAGTTAGTAAGAACGTGTTGTTATTTTTTTAGTTAAAGCAATTTTTCCCGCATCGACGTGGACGATGCCTATCCCGCATCCTCGTCGTCGAGTCGGCGGAGGACACCTGCGTCACCAGATGGGCCATGTCTGGGACTGGGCTCAACCGGGGTGGTACTGGAAGGCGCTACCTACTGGGGGCCAGGTTGGTGAGGAGCCAGCCTGTCGTTGACCCGAACCTTCTTTGGTGGCGGTCGCGTGGGCCAGTGACGGTTCAGAGGCTCGAGGACCCCGCGGAGGTGGTGCGTCACCGTGTCAGTGAGGAGGACGCACACGTCCGTCGCTACTTGTTTGCGTTGGAGCACAGGTTCTCCAATACCTGGCAAGTTCTCCAGGGATCTCTCCTGTGATGGTTCCTTCTCTGTGGGTGTCCACCGCCCGCGCCTATACCCGTCGTGCGCTAGGATTTTAGTTGTATTAGTGATGTTATATGTATGATACTATTCGGGGTGTATTAGTGATAACATTCGACGATGTACAGACGCATGAGATGATTTACTTTTGCTTATTGAATGCATGCTAGTTTGAGTCCTATAAGATATTTTGAAATGTATATCTTGTGTTTGCCTATGTTTTGCCGGAGTGTCCTCCGAGTGGCCTATGTTTTACCGAAGTGTTGATTCATTTCTGTTCCGGCAAATTTCAGGCGTTCGATATGTCCTATTTTAGCAAAGGTCATGCCGGATTTTTCCGTGAATTTTGGCATGACTTGTGCCAAAATATGTAGGAAATATCGAGTGCCCCGGATTTGTGTGTTGAGTATCCTGGTAGTTGTCTTCGATCGATTTTCAATTAATGTTTCAACTATGAACATAGGAAATGTCTGACGATGAAAAGGATTTCGGTATTTGCAAATACTGCGAAGACGAGCGCGGCATGTGCGACGGAATCTTCCTAGATGATGATAGGCGCTTCAGCATCAAGCTGGACGAGAACTTCGAAGTGGATACAGTAAGTCACAATGATAAGTCTTTTTTCGTAATTAAGCATGACATCTGCTTCATTTGCTTCAACTTATAATTTAATTTTTTTTACTATTGTACTAGTGTTTCCCCTGCCATGCAAGAGTTTTTGTATTGGATAAGATAGGTTCCAGTCGTACTACGGAGGTAAAGAAAGTTTACTTGAAGACCGAGCATGGTTATATTTTCCACGCAAAATGATACAACGCAGACGACTACACATATTTTGGATGCAAAATATGGCGAGCACTATGCAAGACTTATGCATTTGAGCCTGATATGGCTATCACCTTTGATACTCGTCCGGAAGATGATATTGAAGATAATACCGACATCTGGGTCGATGTGCAGATGCCTCCGGTTATACCATTATGTGAGTTTCTCAACCATATTTATGTCTTTGATATTGTTTATTCAGAAATAATTGACAACTAATTTCTATTATCAGCTTATTTCCGTTCAAGCAAACATGTCCAGCGCTTGGTAGATAGGACCTACTACTGTACCGAGGCTGAACTAAATTGCGAGGAGCTAAGTCATTATGTTTCAGACTGTGATTGGTAACTATGCTCACACAGATGCCGTTCTACTATCTGGAAGATTAAAGTGCCATTGAAAATAAAGATATTCATGTGTTCATACACAAAGGTGCAATTTTAACCAAAGATAATCTAGCTAAGCATAATTGGGAAGGGAGTAGAAGATGTTGCTTTTGTGATCGGGATGAAATAATCGAACATCCTTTTATAAAATGCCTGCTAGCTAGGTTACTTTGGAGAACTATACATGTGGCTTTTAACGTCACTCCACCAATTTCGATTGCACACCAGTTTCATAACTGGTGGATGGAGTAGCGACCTAGACAGCAGCACAGATTAGAGTCGGAGCATGTGTGTTGCTTTGGGCTTTATGAAATCATCGAAATGATGTTGCTTTTAACAGACAAAATATCACGATTTTTTTGCAGGGCGTCTACTTGGATCCGTACGTGGTCCTTGCTGAGCCATACGAACCACATGGCGCATATGGATACTGGGTGTAACCGATGGGAGATGGTTGCACAGGATACCTACAACCGATATGGATGACGGTCCAGAAATAGGATAGGTATGTAGGCATCTACTTCTATTATAGCCGGTTGTGGCTTTTTTATTTTTGGCCGTGTGTGGCATTTGTTCTAGCATGACCTTTTGTGTTTGCTCGAGACTATTTATGGACCTCTTTTTTTTAATAAAATGGTTGTGTGCACCATGCGATGCAGAGGCCGAGGGTTAACCTCCTTTTTGAAAAAAAAAGATGACGTTCTACTCCCTCCATTCCAATGAGCACTTGTGTTGCCACGGAAGCTAGGAGAACACAACATGAACGTTGGAAACACACACACCATGAGCACACATGATTTTGGCGCTGCGTGAAGCTTGCAGCTTTTCTCTTTTATCTCCTTTTATTTACAGTGTAACAGAAAACAACATATTCTCACGCCATGACGAAGCAACTTGTACGTGACATCCCATGCCCAGTCAGTCGTGATCCGAACACTATACTATGCCAGTACGAGCCACACTAGGCCCCGCTTGGATTGTCGGTTTGCTCCTAAATACCCCGTGATAAATACAGACCTCCAGCCGCTGTTTTCATTCCAAACGGAATATACACCTGTAGATTATATCCGGGTATATAAATTTACATCGAATCCAAGCGGGGCCTTTGTGTCATCATGATGCGCCTATATTGACGACCTATTTGATATGCAAAGTTTTTTTTTTTGACGAAAAGGCAGGGCCACTGCTTTTCATTGCGAGTAGGAGAAATAAACAGTTACAAAAGAAAGATTAGAGAAGGGGGAATGAGTTTAGAGATACGACAGAAATACATCAGTCTGGCTCTAGGGGTCGCTCTACAAGAGCCATTGCACGCTTTCGTCCAGCATCTACCCAGTCCTTTGCTTCTAGTTGAATCTTCTGGAACAATATTGTAACAGGCAACGAGAACGTTGACCTCACAGCAGATAGCGGGTGAGCAGTCCACCGAAGGGGCCATACCAACAACTGCGGCGGAGTCGTTTGAGAGCCATTCGCATGGATGGCCTTTGCCGTGGATCCCAAACGGTGCAATCCACTCCTAGTCTGAACATAGTTGCCATCTCCTTCATGTATTGCACTTGATCTGCGATTTCCATGTCCACTTCAGTCTTGAACCTTTGCAGATGGTTTGCCATCAGATCATTGCAGTTGTTCCGTGCCCAAATCGCCAGCTGACCACCAGGTCCAGCTCCATTGGCTACTCGCCCTGTGACGAGCTCCAGCAGCACCACACCGAAGCTGTAAACGTCTACCTTCTCCGTCAGTTGGCTTGGTGTGATGCCATATTCTGCAAGTAGGCGCTAGTTAAAAGATCATGCTACTTATAGGACATAATTTTTCATTGCGTGCATATATACCTGGAGCTGCATAGCCAAAGTTGCCAATTGGAAACTGCGGGATCGGCAATGGTTGGCCGTGCCCAGCCATGTTCACCTGCGCAGCACCAAAACTTGCGATCTTGGCATTCAACTCCTGATCAAGCAAGATGTTGTTAGGGTTGATGTTGTGGTGGACAAACTGGTTGTTGCATCCGTGGTGCAAGTGCCGGAGCCCTTTGGCAACGCCGATGGCAATGGCCCTCCTCTCCGGCCAGCTTAGCGGGTGACAGGGCCCCTCCCGCCGATGCAGCCAGTAGTCAAGGCTGCCATTCACCTCGTACTTGCATACGAGCATGCTGGCTTCATCCCTCTCGATGACATGTAGGACACTGATGATGTTTTCATGACGGACAGTGGCTAGCTTGAGCATCTCTGACCTACAGCGGTTCATGTTCTGAAACTTCTTAACGACCAGTGTAGTTGGGAGACCGATGCCAGCAATGTACTGGACGTGAACTAGGTACACTTTTTCGTCCTCCCCTATCCTTCTACTAGCCCACATGTTTCTCTGATTATTTTCTGTAAGGTTGTCGACTATGCCTTGTTCGTTGTAGTCAGTAGGGAGTGTCACGGCAGGACGGCTGCTGCAGCTGAACGGCGGCCGGTGTTGAAAGATCAGCGGGGCCGCCATCCTTATTGTTGAGTAGCAGGAGTTCCTCCCAGCGACAGGGTAGCACGTGAAGAGGTTCGTGTCGAGGGTGGATCAACCTGCAAGCGTGCACATACTTATTTATGAGTAGCCAAAATGGATTTCCACTATTTAATTATGAGTAGCTAAAACGGGTTTTTGGCTCTGGAGTGCATATGCTCCCTAATTAACAGTAAAATCAAAATAAATACTCCCTCCGTCCATAATGTAAGACGTGTCAAAAATCGTCTTGCATTATGAGGCGGAGGGAGTAGTAAATAAATTTCAAAATGGATTTCCGCTATTACTCCCTCTTTAATTTGTCCAAAGATGGCTATACATATCATTATTAGAGAGAGAGGGAGAGAGAGAGAGAGAGAGAGAGAGAGAGATGCATTTTTGTACTCATACATGATAGGCAAGGATGAAATGATGTACTCTCTTCCATTACATGATGCAGGTAATTAGATTAAGGATCATGTACCGGATTATGTATCCCATACATGATATGGTACAGGTAAGGATGAAATTATGTACTCTCTTCCATGTTATCCTGTCTGTGGCCTGCTCTGGTCCCTCTGTTTATTATTATGTTGTATAAAGGAAAAATGATTCATGTGGGGTTTGGTTTTCCCCCGTGAAACTGACTAGAATGATGATAAATTGGTGGTAGCCCGCAGCTGCTATTACTAATGCAACACCATAGTACCTCATCTGCAGCTCTAGGGGGCTATTCAATTCAGGTTGTGTTGCATCGCCCTTAGATCATACTCCCTCCGTAAAGAAATATAAAAGTGTTTAGATCACTACTTTGATGATCTAAATGCTCTTATATTTCTTTACAAAGGGAGTGAGTACTAGTATGCTATAGAAAAACTCTTACAAAAGAGAGGAAGTAAATTAGCTGGAGAGGAACGTGTGCATGAGCAGAGGACTTTGAAGGTGGAGATCGAACCAGTAGTAGTTGGAGAGAGGAAGGCTGCTGTCCCAGGCGAGCAATTCGTCTTTGTAACGTTGATCCGCGCCTCCGGGTGCACGGAATCGATACGGCACGACATCGAGTCGTGGTGCCGTCCGACCATGTCTTTGGGGCGTACCGGGAGACCGACGGGGGAGGACAGCCGACTCGCCTGCGCAGCAACGGCGACGGCCGGCGTCTTCAACCTCTCCGGCTGCATCATGTCCTCTAGAACAAGTGCAGGCTGGGACGCACAGACTCTGCGTGGGCTAGTGCCTCGACGGAGATGAAGATTGTGGACTGGATGTTGTTTTGGATGGTAGATGGCGGATGTGTGGACAAGCTGGAGGGAATAGAGATAGATTTGGTGGGAGCTGAGGTGGGGTCCATGTGCAGAATATTCTCTCATTTTCTTACTTGTACGCACAAGTATTCATAATTCTCGGACTAGATTTCAACTGAATCTGAACCAGTTTCGGATAGAGTTGATATTTCCGCCTGAATATATACGGCCGGTGAATTCTAACCAAATGATTCCCACAATATTTCTGAGGAATCTAAATACCACTGTCCACCTAACCATTCAATCACAGGTTGATTCGCCTATTTAACGCTTTTCTATATATATAAACCAGCTTTTGTAGTTTCCCGATAGTGAAGTGCGTCGCCTGTATTGATTTCACCTCGAGCCGCACGTCCGTTGGGAATTACTTGTCGCAGAAATGGATGTAGCTAGACGTATTTTAGTTCTAGATACACCCATTTCCGAGACAAGTAATTCTGAACGGAGGGAGTAGATGATACGCACGACCAAGAAGAGGGGAGGTTGAGGTCTGCGAGGACCGAGGAGCCGGAGGTAAACAACGCCAGCTGACGCGTAAAGCAGTGCATGGACACCGGCGGAATGTGTGGTAGCTCTAGAGCACGACCTCGCTGTGGTACGTGCCCTTCCCCACTTGCATCACATGCCGGGACGCGTCGTCATCTATCTCGACGAGCGCCTCTACGCAACAGCCCGACCCCGAAGACGAGCGCTGCGAGCTCCGGCGCACTTGAGCTGTGGCCTATGGCATGCGCCAGGCGGTCACATGCATCACATGGCCTTGCCTCAGCGAGCCTCTACGCCACGGCCGCGTCCTTGCCCCAGCCTGTGCAACAACCCGACCGACCCTGAAGATGAGCGCTGTGAGCTCCGCCACACTCGAGCTATGGCGGACCCAATAAATCCGACCAACTCTAACCGAACAGCTTCAAAATATGGTGTCGTGCGTGCATGGATGACGAGAGTTATGCACATATACAACGCGTTGTACGTACGTACCTTGCATGGAGGTGGGTGAGAAGCAGATCGACGGCGGGCCGGGAGGTTGCTGCCACGGCGGCGACGGGACAAGCCTGCTTTTTTTACGTGGGATGCTTTGCGACGATCTTTAGTACGTAACTGGTAAGCAGAATCACGTCCGTATAAATACTAGACTAGAGTTTCATGAGAGCATCGCCATCGATGGACGTGGAATTAATCCGCGCGGCGTCGGCCCATCGATCGGTGTCGCTCGATCGTTCTGCGGCCGGCCATGAACGAAAGTGATGCTTTGTTCATGCGCAAAGCATTGTGTATGTTCGCGCGCGTAGCTTTCTGATTTGTTTCTTCTGTCTCTACGCCCTGGATTTTGGTCGCCAACGGGGACTCACTCGTTTGTCGACGGGATTGTTCGGGAGAAGCTTCCACGAAGCTGCGGCCGCCGCGCGATCCCGTGTTTGGATCATCGTTGTGAGATTGCTCTACTTCGAAGCTGCTTGCGTTAATTAGGAAAGGCAGCGCACGTAGGCTGTCCAGCGTGAAACCGAGATGATCACATGATTCGTTTTGTCCACGGGTAGCACCAATCCAAATCAGATTCGGAATAGATGTGGCGTTCCATGTAGTTTTAAGTACTCACTAGTAAAAGAGCTCGTGCGTTGCAACGGAAGAGAAAACATAATACACGCTCTTAACACAACAATCATCACTCAAGACCACAATAGGTCCATTTCCTTTATTTTTTCGAGGCATCATATTTGTGTTGCCGCTTATCCTCCTTCTCACCCTCGCCGGGGATAGCCTCGGCGTTCACATAAAAAAACATGTTTGAATATGGTTAATCGTAAGGCGTCTCTCTCTCCCTCTCCCCCCCTCTCTCTCTCTCGCTTTCTGTCACTCTCGCGATGAGAAATCTGTTGCTTTCCCCAGTGACATTTTTTAGAGGTATGCATATGTAGTTATTGAAGTTTTCTTTTCCTTATATGGTTATAATGGGGTGCTTATTTGCAATCCGGATCGCCGTCGGTATGAAAGAAAAACGGATGTTGCGCATAAATTATAAATTTGCTTCCAAAATAATTTTTAAAAAATATTTAACAGGTAAAATTAACAACGTATTTAGATTCCACACATTTTTTTAATAAAATTTCATATATAATATAATATGGTTTAAAAGATACGGATAATTTAGAAAATCATTTGTTTGACTTAAATATATTCCAAAATAATATTTAAAAATACTTATAACAGGTAAAAATAATCTCATATTCATATTCTAAATATTTTTTTAATCAAATTTCATATATAACATGTTCAAATCCGAGTTACGGTTTAAAAGATACGGATGATTTAAAAAAACATTTGTTTGACTTAGATATGATCCGCGGATGAATTACTTAAAACATCAGGAGGTTTCGCAAAATGTAAAATAACGGTTCAGGTGTGACTTAAATCCGGACCGCGGCTTGATTTCATCAAAACACAGGGACTTTTGTGTAAAATACAAAAAAAATCATTTTAACTTAAAACATGACTGCGAGTTGAATTCTTTGAAACAGATGGACTTCTCTGAAAAATTCCATGATGGATGACCAGAAACTCAATTTACTTTATTATTAATTAGGTAAAGATGAACCCTTCATTCCGTAATATAGTGTAATATAGTGCGTATATAATTTTCTAAAAATCAAGATTGTGAAGCTTTTAGACTCCCGAGGGTTTCATTAGTTGCAGCAGCCTCCGCTGCAAGTGATCTTTTGGTCCCCTCACCTCCAGCTGTCATCTTGGGGCTCAAAGGAGGGAGGGACACTACTAGGAAAAAGCCTAACAGTAGCACGGGTCTAAGATGTATCAGTAGCGCGGAGGTGTCCCACGCTACTGATATGGCGCTACACCTAACTTGTAGCAGTAGTGCGGGTTTAAAACCGTGCTACTACTATACATGTGTAGCAGTAGCGAGCTTCACCAAAACACGCTGCTACTAATAGCTGTAGCGCTACTGCTAAGTGCACGCTGCTGTTAATTTCATTCCCCTCGCTACTGTTAGTTTTATTAGTTTCTGATTTTTTTTTGCATATTTCTTTTGTATTTGTACATGATTTATACAATAATCTTTAGCATATCATACACATACAAATGTAATCATAGCATACACATATAAATAGTCTCATCAAATCATGGCATCATCATAATCATCATCCAACACAAAGTGGTATCTCGTCATCATCTCGAAATAGCGATACAAAGTATGGAATACTTGCAACTACATCGTCATCCATCTAAACAATGATATACACGAGAAGAGCTATCACTATGAGTGAGAGCAGAACTATGCAGTACATGAGGCGGCGGTTATTTGTCCTCTCTCGCGCTAGCGTGAACCTCAAGTAACTAGCTAGTTTCTGCTTTTTTTCTGCTTTTGAACCCTTTATGGCTGGCGCCCCAGAATCGGTTCACTTGCGCCTGACACTCGAGCCACTCGTCGTACACTCCGAGAACCTTGCATGTGTACATGACATAGCACTGCTTCTTCGTCATCAAGGATCTAGGTACCTGTTAGAGATGCATCTTCATCAAGAGAATGTACAATCATATGCAACAAAATATATTTGAGCAACACGAAAAAGAAAGGGTTAGCAAATAGTTGCAATATATACTAAACATAAATAATCAACGCATTTTCATTATACGCAAACTAATTAACTAGAGGTACGCGGGTCATCGTACCCAAACTAACAAAGTAGCGTTGCGCAAGTTCGGCAGGGACCATGGACATCACAAAGTTTCATCGCTACAGAAAGTATAGAAGTTCAACCAGCACATATCATCATCATAGGCATCATAAATCATTAGAAGTTCCATCCTTCCATATCATTAGGATGCACCCTAGCTTCTTGAACTGCGTGAGGTCCTGACGTTGCATGCATATGCGAGTCCGGACGTCAGATCGCGATATAGGGCCTTGGTGGAACATCCCTTTCTCTTCGACGACTTCTTTCATGATAATCGTCAATGTCCCTCTGGATGCGAAAGAACTCATCTCTAAGTTTATAATCCGCTTCTCCTTGAGATTCTACCCACTTGCGGATATGATCAACGCTTCTGGTTGTCATGTGAAGCTTTTGGTGATCCCTTCTGAACTCCATCATGCGATGGAAGAGGTAGAATTCATCGTTCCTGCTTGGTTTTAGGACATGAATGCAGCAGAAGTTAGTTTTATGCGAGAAACCCGTCTTGTGGTTCCTTTGTTTCCTGGTCTGCAGGTGGCCACCCCTCAAGCTGAAGCCTTGGAGAGTATCATCTAAAATATTCATTACGTGGGTGTAGTCCTTCTTCTGGTAGTTTTTGCTAGGGTCTAAATACACGGCATGGGAGACTCCCGGGTAAAGAACGATAAGCATGGCGCGCCGATTGCTGCGGAGAAAAAACACCTCAAATTATTCTCCATATGAGCGAGAAGGGATGATTGAAATGTATGAAAGGGTTGTCCGACACTGACTTACATTGGATGATAAGGCGGGAGAATAAATTCTTGGTCCTTATTCTGTATCATGAAGTTTTCGAGCTACTCCCTAGCAGTTTTATGCTCAAAGTCGCCGAGACACAAGAAGGACTCGTGCATGTAGTATGGATCCGTCACATAGATTTGCGAGACTTGTTCTCTCTTCATGACGGAGCTGATATGTAGCGCAAAAAGGCGGACGATTGTAAAATCGAGCCGCCTTGTCAGAAACATCTCGAAAAGATATGCTCAAACTGCAAGAAGAACACCTCCACTTTGCAAATTGGACATTGGTCCTTTCTTTCCCTTCCCCTTGCTATTCTCAGCACCACTTTTGTGTCTCTGCACCTTTGGCCTCCCAAGGGCCCTCTTAAGGATTGGGGCTTCAAGAAGAACTCTTTGTTCACACTTTGCCATTGAGACATTTTGGTTAGGCCAGGAAGAATAGGAGCATAAGCTGCAACAAACTTGGCAACGCTGTCACAATCATCAACGAAGTCTTCTATTGTGACCCCCCTAATTCCAGTAATAAAGCTAATTGCATGTTTGCAAGGCTTCCTGGAGACTTGAAATGCCCTGCATGTGCATGTCCTATTTGCTAGATTAGTGACATGGCGCTTGCCACCTAGCATAACACTATCACTCACCTCTGCAATCATGTCATCTATTCTCTCATATTCAATGTCCAGCCCCTGCTTATGTGATTCAACTCCTTCATGACACTTGGAAGTACACGTTGACCTTGAAATTTTCTAGCTACCCTTCTCCTCTTCTAAAACTTAACCGTAATATTTCTCCTGATCTTATCTATGAGCTGAAACAACATTAAACCTTTGTGCTTGCGGATCCAGTTGCTAAAAGACTCGGCCAAATTATTTGTCACGTAATCCACTTTTGAGGAGGTTGAATATTTTCTCCTTGACCATAGCCTGTTGTGGTACTTGTTTAAGCATGCTATTGCAGCAACCTTTTTCTCCTGTATGGCTGTCATGTGATAGTTAAACCCTCGAGGAGTCCATGAATAAGCAGCTGGCCACAAATGATCATCAAAAACTTGCCATGAATTTTTTTCTTGAAGTTCACAACCAAATGTCGCATGCATTCTCTATGTTCTGCATACCCAAATACATGTTCGATTACTGTGTCAATCTCTTTTCCTGCATCTGAACATATAGCTAGACCGGGGGTGAGCCAATAGCATCACGAAGCTTCTCCAAAAGCCACACCCAACTTTCAGTAGTCCGAGTCGATAACTCCATAGACTACAGCGTACAACCAATTGTGCCCATCAATAGCACAAGCAGTAGCTAATTGGCCTCTATACTTGCATGCCAAATGAGTGCTATCTATCGCCAAGTAAGGTCTGCAGCCAGCCAAGAATCCATCACACAAAGGCTTCAGCCCAACAAACATCCGTATGAAAATGATCGTACTCCATGTGGCCAATCGCAACTATACTTCCAGGAGACCTTTCCTCAACCTCAGCTTTCCAAGCATATAGCTTGTCAAAATAATCATCCCAATTACCAAACAACTTAGCCATTGCTAGCCCTTTTCCACGAAATACTTTTGTGTGTTGCACCTTGATCTTGTACTTGTCATGTAGCCTCCTGCATAATTCCATCGAACGAACACTAGGATCTTCTTTTACATAGTACATGACTTTCTCACATACCCAATGCTTTTGAAGCATTTTTCAGCTTCTTTTTCTTCTTTGTGCTAGAACATGTGTGCTCCTGGACATGAACTTTGACCTGCATTAAATAAACAATGGGAAAAACTAGTGTCATTACTCCATTTTATAACAAAACATCATTCAACAAAATTATCCAACTAAAATACCTCCATAGTTTCTCGGTCATCCAACCTCCCAACATGAATTCTCCACTATAACCCGTGTTGTTTGCCCAGCGATAATAAGTCTTGAATCGAGTAGGTTCACTTTTTTCAACCTTAAATTCGAACTCTTTCTTTACAGCATATGTAGCAATTGCCAACCTAAACTCCTCAATGCTGGGGTGCGTCGTGCCAACATGCATTGGCGTGTTTTCTTTGTCATAGGCAATTTTTGAAATAGCATCCGGTCTAGCATCTTCCGCAACCCATTTCTCATCATCGTTGCTATCCTCAACATAATCGGTATTTGGTATATCTTTTTCTCCGACCTCATCATCACTATCGGAACCAACACTGCCAATTGAGTATTGGTCCTCCTCGTCTACACCAACATGTTCATATTCTTCATGGGGATTGTCAAGATATGTATCTGCTAGGCATACACTAGCTTCATCTATGACATTACTTAGTTGAATAGGTAGTGCTATATATGGTGTTTGGTTCGAAGGAGTAAATGGAACATCAAGATTATCAGACTATTTGATGATCAAATGGCCACTTATATTTTGATCAAAACAGTCAAACATTTTGATGCATTCTTAAACATTTGACACGGAGATATTTTTGCCACTAATGGAATCAACATACTCAAGAATTATATTATCCTCTGAGCATAAAGCAAAAGAAAAAGTTCCCACAATAGAAGCCAGCAAATCCTTCATACTTGTCCTAGTACCCTCAATAATTGGCCAACTAAATGTCGAATCCCCATTGATTTATGTTTCACTGCCACAAACCTTCACCTCTACTGTGTAAGCACGAGACTAGATCATCCTGTGGATGATGCAAACCATGTCAATTGTGCATTCTACTACCAAAAACTNCTGGATTGTCCACTCAAACTGCCGCCGGCCCTAAATGAATTGTCATTCATCGGTGGGCGGTGGGGAGAGACGGCCGGGAGGTACTCATGATTTTTAAAAATAGAACTAGAGCGGTAGCGACGCATGCAAGCTTCCTGGAGGCACAGAGGCATGTGAATCTTCATGGACACCTAAAGATCAGAAATCTAATTGGACAAAAAAAAGGTAGTTGAGCGTAGCAAGTCAAAAGAGCACTTTCAAGATCTATCACTGCTCCTAGTCCATCCCATGTTTAGTCTTAGTCACTACTGACCAGTTTGATTACGATCTATACTATTAAAGAACATGGTTAAAGAAGGCCTAAAAAATTGTTCTTTCAAAAACTCTAGGATATTACCTTAATTAATGAGCTGATGTTACATCCTGAAA
The DNA here is from genome assembly GCA_904067115.1 of Aegilops sharonensis. Classification (NCBI taxonomy): domain Eukaryota; kingdom Viridiplantae; phylum Streptophyta; class Magnoliopsida; order Poales; family Poaceae; genus Aegilops; species Aegilops sharonensis. The sequence continues at coordinate 11,163,795 of LR880972.1, read as the reverse complement.
AGGACAGAAATTTGCTTTCACCATTTTTACAAAAAACTTTAATGAGGGAGAGAGAGAGAGAGAGAGAGAGAGAGAGAGAGAGAGAGAGAGAGAGATTACCTAGCACAAATAGCAGAGAGAGAGGTTGAGCCGCATTCGTCAACCATGTCGTCCCCCTCGTCGGGCATGGAAATCTGGGGCGGAGGGGGTGCTGCAAGTGTGCCCACAGAAGAGTTGATCTCGGGGAGAGCCTCGGCCGTCGATGCCACTTCGCTGCTCTCCACCTTGCCTGAATCCCCAATACTAGGGTTCTAGGCGAGATGGCTGCTGGGAGAGGTTGGCGCTGCTAACCCATGTGTGGAGACCATCGAAGATGCGGTCGACAAGAGGGATATAGAGGCGCGGCGGTTCCGCCATTAGGCGTCGCCTGGAGAGCGCCGAAGATGCGGTGGGTGAGAAGCCTTGAGGCGCAGCGGCGACGAGATTCTGCGGCACTGGCGGGGGTTGGGGGAGCGGCGGCAAGGGCCGTGGTGGCGGTTCCGCCATTGCCGATCGGGTGCGTGCGTTCTTTATAGGGGTATCAGGTGCGTGAGTTGGGTCGTGGAGCTTTTTTAATCTGAAGCAAGGGCAAAATTGAATTTTGCAAGAAAACTGACAAGAAAACAGAGACTTGGTAACGGCAGACTAACGGCCATGGCAAATAAGCTATAGAGTTTGTTTGTGCTTGGTATAGAAGCACTCAAGCTTTGTTGGATGGCAAATAAGCCATTGTAGATGTTGTCAAATGGTATAGGAGCAATTTTTTCTAAACGAATTGTGCGACCTTTGTCCCCAATGCACGGGATAAACTTGTGACCGCCGGAACCTCCTTCCAGTCCCACCGTCCTCTCTGCTCTCAAGTGCGTGCTTGTTTACTTTGCTCTGTATGATTGACGAGTGTAGAAAATTATAGGATGGCTAATAATTCTGTTGTATTGATCTGACCCTCATATGGGTATATATAGAGTACATCATGAGGGAAGAGACTTGGAATACAAGACTAAACACAATATGTTTAAACTAATTCTATCATTATCTTTCCTTATCTCTAACTACACGTATGTATTCTAACATTCCCCCTCAGTCGTAGCGAGAGTGAAGCGGACGATTGCAACTGAATTTGAAGTTTTGCGCTTCTGTCGCCTTCTTCTCCGCTGCGTCATCATAAACTGTGTCTCTGATGGGTCGGCACTTAGGGCGGTGACTGCGTCCCCTTTTGGTGCCTTCCTGCCTTCTCCTCTATTCCCTCCCGCAGTCATAGCGGGAGTGGCGTGGACGCTGGTAACAACGCGGACGCTATTGACTGGAGTTGTTACCGATGTGTTGCTGTAGACTAGTCGTGTGGTCGATGTCGAGGTCACCGATTGTGATGTAGCCGTGGTCGAAGTAGTCGTGGTCGATGTAGGAGTTGTCATGGATGATGAAGCCGCACAAAGCCGGAGGCGCAAAAAAATGTGCTATGACGAAGCTGCAGACGTGGACGGTGCACCTTGCGGATGTCAGAGGATGCCGTCGGCGATGAGTCCACCGGTTTTGCCAAGACCGGAGGAAGCCCATCGAGCACACATCGGTTTTGCCAAAACCGTGTGGCCATGTGGGGTCGTCACTGTAGTGATACCATGTCGATGCAGTCGTGCTGTCGTGGATGACGCGGTCGATTCCGTCGTCGTGACGCGGTCATTGCGGTCGTCGAGGTCGCGTCTTGCAGAAAAGTCTGTCAGAGGACGCTAGGTGTCCATCTTGTGGACAAGGCAGCGGCGGTGTGTTGACGAAGATGTTGGTGAAGACCACGTTGATGAAGACCTTGACGATGAAGTGTCGGAATGACGTTGCAGCAGCGTGTCGACGATGATGCGTTGCTTGAAGGCGTCCCTCCGCAACGACGATGTATCGATGTCGTGCCATGCTGAAGAAGTATGTTGGCTTGTAGCCCGGCGTAGTCGTACAGCTCAATATCGTTTGGCTCGGGTCGATGAACATTGGTGCAGATCGCTCTGTCTAGGTTGATGTGTCGGCTCGGTGTAGATGATCTCGGGCGCTCAGGCCAGCGATGCAGGAGACGTTGTAGACATGCCCGCAGGTAGGTGCAGATGGCTTGGTGTAGGTCGTTCGTGCGCTGGTGACTGATGATGCAGATGAAGTGCCCTCCTGTAATCCGAGACATGACGCGTCGTGCCACGTAGCCTCTTGCTGGAGTCTGGTGCTGACGCCGATCGACGCATATATGCCCATGCATGTGGTGCTAGATGCACGAGAACATCATGAACTCATACATGTGCATGAGGCTAACCTTGCATGGATCCTGAAACTGGCCGCTCGCCGTGTTGCGCCTCTGTCGTCTGAATCGAAGGCAGCTGAAGCCGCTCGCCCAAGTCCACGGATCGCATGCGTCTGCACCTGTTGATGAAGATCTGCGCGTGTGTGTATCTGCCTCCGATCTGCGGCAGGCTCGCCACGCCTGCTGTTCGATCTGGCTCGTAGCCGAGAAGGGCTCCACGCATAGCCATCTCCGCGGCGTGTGGACATCATTGTTGGAGTAGATGCGACGAGGTGTCGCATGTTGATGCCGAAGGAGCGCTGCTGCTTGACGGGCGTGTGCGAGGCCGTCCCTGGAGGTCGTGCTAGTCGATGGGACTGCAGACATGTGGAGACACGCGCTGGAGGTGTCGGCGGGGGATCCGCATGCGAGAGCCCGCCCTCCCGTGATCGGGACAGGCATGATCTTGTCCGCTGTTGGCCGGCTCGCGTCCTGGTCGTCTCGTGCTGATGCAAGCTACGTAGCCTGCGGTTGGTGTCGTCAATTCTTTCGGGCACCGTGGATGCGCGGCCGGCACATGCTATCTCCCGATGGAGAGGCGACTGCATGTGTCGCCTTAGTTGCTCACCGTGAAGGATTGATCTGCACTGGTTTTCACCGGATAGAAGGTCGTCAGGTTTATTTGTGGCTAAGAACAATATTGATCTACTGGATGGATTTGAGAAATTGGGAAATTGGAAACCTATGGGATCGATCTAATATCTAAACTACAGAACCGATCCAATATTTATTGGGATCGGGTGCCGCGCCCCCGGGGAGAGAAGATTAATCTCCCCGAGGGCGGCGCGCTGCGGAAGTGGTGAAGAAAACCTAGGATCGGCGTCGTGAGACTAACCGCTTTAATATCATGTAAAAAATTATAGGATGGCTAATAATTCTGTTGTATTGATCTGACCCTCATATGGGTATATATAGAGTACATCATGAGGGAAGAGACTTGGAATACAAGACTAAACACAATATGTTTAAACTAATTCTATCATTATCTTTCCTCATCTCTAACTACACGTATGTGTTCTAACAACGAGAACAATAATCATGCGTTCAAACTCTAGACTCGTTTCTGTATGACGACAATGCAACTCTGGCACGTCGTAACTCTGTTTGACCGACAAATTGTGTATGACGTTAACGTGCCCTCATAAATGCTGGCGATCACCACGACCCCACCGAAAATTCTATACACACGGGGTAATACGGGCCTTTACGGACCCCTCTGCTGTTAACTAATCTTCTCCCCCCCTGATTTTCAGGGGGTGTGGGGCCCCTCACCTTAATTCCTCCAATCATATTATCTCAGCTGGGCCTCTCCGTGAACTAAGTAAAATTCTGTCCGTGCATGTAGCATTGCTCCGACCCCACCCACCGTACGTTGCATGTTCTACTAGTCAGTATGGAATTTGGTTGGTTTGTTGGATTGAGAAAAGGAGATTAGTTGGTTTGAGAGGCCAAGATTGGGGAAGGGAAGGCGAGAGAAACGTTGGTGTCTTCACGCTAGTCAAGTAGTACTAGTAGCCACACCCTTGAAAAAAGTATTTCCTCCATAAACTAGTACTCCCTCCGTAAACTAATATAAGAGCGTTTATTAACGCTCTTATATTAGTTTACGGAGGGAGTACATAAGATCTTTTAAATATGTTTAAGGTCTACGATATACGTCAACCGTGTGACAGATTGCAAAAGTACCAACCATATTTTGTTTAAATATATAGTAGTCAGTTGGGCAAAACCATACATATATATGGTCCACCAGTTATTCTTTTTCCATCGCCAAATCCAATCCCATCGACCCTTGTGTGTGTGTGTGTGGTGTTCTGCAACCCCCACACGCCAGTCCATCGGTGTTTCAGGCGGAGAACCGCCGGCGGCCTGCCGCTACCCAAGCAATGGTCGGGCGGCTATCATTCTGCCCCCCTACTCATCCCCGACGAGGTCGTCCGGCAGCCGAGTTCGTCACCGCTGCATCTGCGCCATCTTGAACTCCGCTGTCAAATACCTTTGCCATCTACCTCCTCGTTTCCCCCCTTGACTAGTTGACAAATACTCGGCGCTGTCAAGTGTCAACACTTGGCTCAAACTGATTACACGCATGCATTTCACTTCGTCTCCCAATACTTGTAACCGTCCGTATGCTTATAGTCGAGGAATGAATTATGCTTCTGCAGGTTCATGCACCGTTGACGCTCAACATCTTCACTCGCTACCCGGCTGCTGCTGAGAGGGTCAGTGAGTAAGAACTGCTGAATATGCTTCCTTTGGTCTTTGGACACCGGCGGTCTTGCTGCAGCCGCCATCCTGCGGCGAAGACGCCGCCTTCTGAGTACGATGAACAAGGCATAGTCGACAGCCTTTACGAAAACAGCAAGACAAGGGTGAGGCGTAGCAGAAGAATAGGGAAGGACGACTGCACTTGGTCCACGTTCAGAGCGCTGCTGGCAACGGTGCTCCAATCGCACTGTTTGTCAAGAAGTTCCAGGATGTTAACCCAGCAAGACTTCCAGGATGTTAACCCAGCAAGACTAGTGGATGAAAATGTCAAGAACCGCTACAGGTTGGAGACGGATGAAGCCATCATGCTCGTCTATAAGTACGAGGTGAATGGCAGCCTTGACTCCTGGCTGCACCCGTCGGTAGAGAACAGTCGACCTCTAGGCTGGCCGCAGAGGATGTCCATCGCCATCTCCGTGACCACGTACCAATGTAATAAGCCGATTGTCCACCACAACATCCGCTCTGAAAACATGTTAGCTTGATCAGAATTTCAAGGCTGGGCTCCGTCAACCGTTGCCAATCTCGGACCTGCCTCCTGGTAACTTTGGGTACGCAGCTCCAGGTACTTGCGTTGGGCGCTCTACTGATCTAAAAGATCTTATATAAGTTTACAGAGGGAGTACTAACTAATAACTGATTAATTGCAGAGTATGGGAGAGCGACGAACCAGGTGACTGAGAAGGCAGACACATGATATATACAGCTTCGGAGCACTGCTGCTAGTACTAGTCACGGGGCGGGTGGCCAATGGACCTGGAGTGAATGGTCTACTGGCAACTTGGGCACAGAAGACGTGCAATGAACTGATGGCAAACAATCTGAAAATGTTCAAGATTACTGTGGACAAAGGCATCCCTGACCAAGCAAGATACATGAAGGAGATGGCGTCCATGTTCAGGATGGGAGTGGATTGCACCGTCACGCATCCGCACGGAAAGGCCTCCAATGCTCAAGGTTGTGGAACGACTCCGCCGCGGGCGCTCTCCATTCTGTGGCCTCCTCACCTTCAATTTACCGTGAGGTCACCTGCAATCTTACTAAGTTCCAGTCGGGGTTCTTTTTCGTTGGATTGATCGTCCTGATTTTTGGTGTGTTTAAGCCTGCTGTTGCGGGTATTTGATGGGGGCCTCTGCTACTTCTTGAGCAGCATGGGCAACCCTTCAATGCTTGTTGTTGTGGCTGTACTCCACTGTTCCCTGTTAGTTTGAGCTTGAAAGAGTAATGGAGACTCTTTTGATCTCATCTTCAGATGATGTCGGTATTTATATTGTGGTTGTATCGGTCTCATATTACACGCTGTTGTTCATGCAATCCCCAGGAAGTGCAACTTCAGAAAACTGCAACAGGGGAACTCCTCTCGTTCTGTATCTGGAATTAGTAAGATCGACATACACTTCTTTGTGTATGTTCAGTGCTGATGCATGATGGGGAAATTGTTTGCATTTGATTTCAGTTTCTCCAAACTACACATGCAGTATTTGGTAGTATATCTTATCTTATTGTCAGTGTAGAATGAGTGCCAGATAGATCTTGTAGTGCTACTTGGGATGTCAGAAGAGGCTCACGCGTACATGGCACCCTGCAGCTATTCTGAATCTGATTTTCACACTGCAATGCAACCAGTTTGATCGCTCCAGTCTTCAGTAAGCAGATCACTGAAAGCACACACGCAAAGGCTGATATAACTAGGGAACTGAAGAGCCACATGAAAAAGAAACACAAGACAAGCCAAATAATTAATTCCACAGCTAATCTTCACGCCTTCATCCTGCCCTTCCATCAAAAAGAACATACCATCAACCGGTAGAAAAAGGAAAGGCTGAAGCTAGCAAGCAACATATTCAGTGCAGGAATATGTAACAAGCACAAAGATGTAGCAAGTCCTCGCAACTAGCAAGCCGCCAAGGAATCCATTATGAGTCGCAGGTTAACACTTTTTTTACTTCACTGACATTTACGAACAAGCAATTCTTGATGTGAACTCGGTCACAGGAGACAACCTTATGACTTGCAAAAAAGAACTCAGCCAGCTCAGGACGAAGCAAGTTATTCAATTGAGTTGCCATATATTCATTGGGCCATTTGTGTGCTGTGTGATCCTTCCAAAAAAGAATACAACTAGCATCAGCCTAAAACATGGGCAGACCAACAAGGCTGGAAAGATGGGACTGAAGTCGAATGTGTCACCTGAATTAAGGATCCTTTAATTCTTTTACCACTGTTTTCAAAATAATGTAAGGCTAAGTGAGGGTTCAACATAATATAACAGTGCCAACAACTTTCTAATCATTGTTAATCTGAATTTAATACCGAGCTACGTTGAATTCTTCAGAGAAAAAATGGGAGAAGGCATTATTACCGTCCACCTTTGTTTTGGCTTTATTAATTTAAAGCCGGGCTCTGTTCGTGCCTTTTCCTCTAAAGTCTAAACAAACCCATCTTAGCCCATCTACAGCACAAGCAGAACGGTTAAAATAAGCAAGACATTTACTTAGCTGAGCCACAAAATAAATTCTAGCCTGTAAATCGACTATCAATCTAGAAAAAGACTTGCATGCATAGCAAGAAGTTCAAACTCTGTTTTGCTAAAGCTGATACCCTCCTTGATCATACTGGCAGCTTCCTTGAGTTTGCCTGCTAGCTGGGTTTCGCCGATCGACTCGGATGCCGCGATCAACTGCTGTGGACCTCCCTGAGCCTCCTGATGGCCCTGATCAAACTCTCGTCAAATACTTGGGACATCTACATGATTTGGTGGAACTTGGATCCTCTGACCCACAGATACCCGGCTTCCATTAGGTCAGGTCGGAGATGACTCCATGGTCAATCTGGATCTGTTATCGGCAAGGCCCGAAGAGCAGGTTTCTATAGCATTGATAATTCGGTAGTTGTTTACTAGTATATTAGGTGCCTTGCTTTCAAGCTGAAGGTTTGCAATACTCCGCGCTATCTCTCGGCATTTGTAGAAGAAAAGGGCAAGCTCCTCCCTTGGTTTTGGGGCATCCTGAAGGTTTCTTTTCAAACAAAACACAAAAGCAGAGCCACCATCTTGGTCTACAGTAACATCCTTCAAAGTACCACTGAACATAGTTCATCCGCTGAGCTGATCTCACATGCCACTTTGCCCTTCACTTGTACTGAACCCTCACTGGCTATGTATCTGAAACAAAAATGACCCGGTCGATAAGAATTCATGAAAAGAAATGGTTATTGACACAATAGATGAATTCTTTAAATTCAAGCAGACAAGAACAACAAAATATTTCACAGAATAACGATGCAAACTAAACTGCAATTACAATCACTCACAGGGAGATGTTACATTTAGTACAACAGCCTAACATATAGTGATCATCCAAAATAGTAAAATAGTTGTGTTCTGCTAAGAGCATTTGTTTTTCTCCATCAAGTGCCCAAGAAGATCATAGATCGGCTGTCCTGAAAATGTTTTAATGGGAATACTTCCTAAAAGTTTGATATGTTGTCAGAGACATGAGCATGTTGTGCTGCCTACATAACTCAATATCCTGTAAGAAGAAAGTTCATTTCACAATTTCCAAATGAGCAAGCACTCCAAAAACTAACATCACTAAGAATACTCCAAAGTTCGTATTGTGCGAACTAGCGGAACGTCTTGCCTTCTCAGGCCGACGGCTTCGTGTTATATAGATGGGGCGCACCTCCCATGACAGCGCATACATTCGGTTGAGATCACATTCTTGGAGATAAACTGAAAGTTTTTGAGCATGAAAGCGACTAGCTGGTTAATGTGCTCGGTGTTGATGACGCGATTCGGTCTTGTGGCGGGACGAAGACGCCCATTGATCTGTGACAGATCCGACAAGGTTCACAGTCCTCGGCATGGACGAGGTCCCAGCCCCCAAGCCCGAGGTGTCCGAGCAAGGAGTTCAGCACTCCGGAGTAGTGACACGGCTCGGCCGATGTGGTAAGGCGAAGCCCCCAGTCTAGCCGAGCTGGCGGAGTTGGTCGGCGTGGTGACAATGAAGCCCCCACGCCAGTCGACGCGTCGAAATAGGTCAGCGTCGATTTACCTATGCACATGAAACAGTGTCGGCCAAAAGTAATAACATAATAGTAATTCTACTTAATTAATTTAAGTGAAGTAAATAATAAAAATAAAAATATGGCCTGAGCGCCATGGTCGATCCGGTAGAGTGGCAGCGCGGAAAAGCCGACACAGGGACGCGCGTCGAGCCGACGCCAGGACTTGACCGACGGAGGCGGGACGACGACATTGACTTGCCGAGGTGTTTAGCGTGGCCTAGCCTAACTAGATTGCCTGCACACACACACAAAGTAGTGCAAGCCGGGGATAATAGTAATAATAATAAAATATAATAAAAATTCTTAGCATAATAAATAATTTATGCAAAATGAGTAATGAGAGAAATATGGCCCGTGTGCCGAACACTCGATGAGGTAGAGCTCTCTCAGCGATGCCGAAGTCCCCGAGGCAACCGAACATGTCGGTATGGCAATTTGACCAGCAATGCGATCACGCGAGCCGATATACGCCAATTGGGACGACGACGTTGTCTTGCCGAGGTGGCAGCATAGTGACTATAGTTAACTTTCGTGCATAGGTAAAGCAGCACAAGATGGAAAATAAAAAATCCCTTTGTATAATTTATTTATGCAAAATAAATAATTTAAGAAATATAGCCTGAGAGCCGAGGTCTGTTTGCAGATGTAATGTCCGTCAGGCTGCAGATGAAAGCGTACAAACAAAACGCCGGTTAATGCAAAGCTGATTTGCACTGTTTCTCAATTAGACTTAACAAGTTGTGCTGCAAAAACTAGCACTGGATTGAGTTAGTCATGCGGCAAAGAAAAATACTACTTTGCCAGGGTGCTAATGCATGATAGCGACATCTATGTAGTGAAAAAAAAACATAAAGAGAAGGAGAGAAATCCCTTGATGGCCGTTGCCTGTGCGGGACTATCCTCGGCTCTGCATGTGCTGGCCCGACCTACGCATATACTCCTTGGGACCTAACACAATTCGGTTGACGAGGGCGGGATGACGACGGATACGTCGAGGTGACCGCGTGACGTAGCCAAAGTCGATTGCCGAGGTAGCGGTGTGGTATAGTCGAGGTCGACTATAGGGCGTCGCCGTGATAAGGTGACAAAATCCGAATCCGCGGGGTCTCTCGAGTTACGGATGCGATGCGCGCGGCTTAGCGACGACATATTGGATCCCCTGAAACAGTGGCCGCAACATAGACCGAATTGCAAAGTCTGTTGCACCAAAAATTGCTGATGAGCAAAAAATACTCTTCAAAATATTATTAATATGTACAATGCGGAACACTAGAACAATTGCATCTGATGATTTATCCGATGATGCTCAGACTGATGGCAGACGAGATGATCATAAACGCCAGGATTCCACGAGGGACGCCCTGACCGGAGTGCCTCTACTCTATGTGCAATAATTTCGCGTGATGAACAAATAGTCAGGAAAAAGTAAACTTGTTTGACGGGCAACGACCGTAGTAGACCGAAGCAAATAAAAAGAAACCGTCTGTACGAGCTAGTACCGAGAATAGACTGTTTTTGATCTATATACGTGAAGTAGTAGTACTTGAATTACTAGAATTCAGTGATCAAATGTAGGGTACCGTGCTGCTAAACTAGTACTCCCTTCATCTAGGTGTGTAAGTCATCTTATGTTGCGCACCGTGACTAAGGTGGAGGGGAAAACGAGAGAACTTAATGTGTTTTTGCTAATTAATAACAATGCATGTAACGAACTGACCAATGCATGTCGTGTTTGGTAGTCTTAAATCATTTAAAGCATGCATGACCCACATCTTTTATTGGTTGATATGTCACGAAACAAGAAACGAGATGAGAGTTAATGTACCACGCCTAAGTGTTTTGGGATTATTTGATTTTCGTAAGATGACTTACACACATAGACGGAGGGAGTAGTCATTTGGTTAGTACTCTCTCCGTTCCTAAATATTTATCTTTTTAGAAATTTCAAATGAACACCACATACGGATGTATATAGACATATTTTAGAGTGTAGATTCACTCATTTTGCTCCGTATGTAGTCACTTGTTAAAATCTTTAAAAAATAAATATTTAGGAACGGAGGAAGTAGAACTTCAGGTCTACGCTTTAGCTTTAATCAAAGAAGAAAAAGGGGAGCAGCAAACAATGGCCCTGTTTGGATACTCTAACACAGTTAAAGTTAGAGTTATTTTCTAACCCACTCTAACTCAAATAAGCATCTCTTCATCGGGATAGTTGGGTTAGATGAAACTAACCCACTCTAACCCTACCTGTTTGGATACTTTTGGGTTATTTAAGCCCTAACTAACCCAAACTAGCTCTAACCCCATGATCCAAACATGGCCAATGGCCGGCTAGGAGCTGAATTAAAAAAGGGTAGAAAACAAATCTGGCTGATGTGTTGCCGCCGATCTGAACTCCCGCCGGCCTGCCGCACGCACTGTTTTATATAATTTTGACTTGACCCGCACAAGGAATCCGCTAGCTCCAGGCCGCCGTTTGTAGGCGCACTTCTCCAGGATTTTTACGCGTGCAGGCTAGCTCGGGGCGGATCTACCGTCAGAAGGTGGATACAATAGTCGCCGCGGGATCAGTCTTTTCTGCTGACTGCTATCTGATCTACAGATAAAGCATAAGAGGCGACAGCAAAATTCCTTTGCAAACCAATCAGTTTATACAATACTGATCTAACGAAAAACATCACCTGATTATTGATTTTGATTCGCATCAAACCACGACGAACACCTAGCAGGCTCTTAATAAAAGCATCAATGTCGGTTTTATATCCGGCGTATCTCGTAGTAGGGGTCTTAAGCTAGGCGTCTTGGAGCGATGGTAACATGGACATGGAGTTTTACCCAGCTTCGGGCTCTCCCAAAGAGATAATACCCTACATGCTGCTTTTGATTGTTTTCATATGGGTGTAGTACAGAGTACATGTATCTACCACAAGATTGTAATAATAAATATCAGATTGTCTATTGACTAGCCTGGCCTCGGTTTATATAACACACCAGAGGCCTAGGGTTTAGGAGAGTCCTCGTCTTGGGCGCCAAGTCTTGTGGGATCTCCCTTGTATGTGGCATGAGCTGTCCGAACTGGCCCATGAATAAACGGGCATGGGAGTCCTCCGCCCAATCCAAGAGATCGGGAGACGACGTGGTGAGTACCCCCTAGTTCAGGACACTGTCACCCGGCCCTCCCCGCGCTCCCTTCGCCTGGTCCGGCCGAAACCCGAGCCGGGCCTGCTCCCCGTGAAGCCGGACCACGTCGACATGATGGCCCCCGACGACGAGGCCGCCCTAAAATGGGCGAAGGAGGACTACGTCCGCGAGCAGGTGCGCCGCCAGTGCCAGGCATACACGGAGCTCCAGCCCGGCGCCGCGGGCATTAGGAGGCGACGTCATCGTCCTCGATAGCGATGAGGAGGACGAGGCCGGGCCGTCCAATGCCCACCGCGTGTCGGCGACCCTGGGCAGGGGTGCAGCAGGGACGGCGGCGGCTCCGGCGAGGCGCGCGACAACGACGACGATGGCGGCGACGACTACACTCGTTTCTACAGGCTTCTCGGCATGTAGATGGAGGACAGTGGACGCAGTGTAGTGGCTAGTGTGGCATAGTTTGCATGTTTTTACTTTTTTTTACAAATTTCAATGAAATTTCGTCGAGTTTGTACTAGATCGCCGAGTTTGCACAAGTTTGTACGTAATTTCGCCGAGCTCGCGCGATATTGGCGGCGACCTGCTGGGCGACGACTGGGAACAGAGTCACCCTCATGCGTCAAACTTGCGCCAGTTTGCCCCCGCCGCCCTGGCTCCGAACGGCTGGAGATGCTCTTAGTTCTTATAACCCTCGTTCCTGTAGTAGATTTTTTTTTTTTTTTTTGAGATAACAAGATGATTACTCAGAGCTGTGCCGGGCCAGTCGGGTTCGGCGCGGCAAAGAGCGGCCACGCGTCTTGCCCCAAGGTGCCAATTGTTATTTAATTCTTTTTTCTTGCCCGAGCAGAGACTTCATGTAATAGGGTGTGTGTAGAAACAGATGGGACGGAGTACCTTTTTAAGGTTTTATGGGGTCGTCTTGTACGATCCAGGCGTCGTGCCGACCCGTTGTTATTTTATTTTGTTTCAAAAAAGTTATCGGTTGTTTTCGAAACGGACACAGTACTCTTTTTAAGGGGATCCAAGCTCTGACGTGGTGCATGCACATGGGTCTTGCTCATTTTTTTCGAAACGGACGTGGTGCATGCACATGGGTAGTCTCGTGCAACCCACGTCGATCCAGGCGTCGTGCCGACCCGTTGTTATTTTAAGTATTTTGTTTCAGTCATCGGTTGTACGACCCGACATGACCTATTTGTAGACCACCCGGCCCGGATGGCGACATGACACTCACTACACCATACAGCACAGTACAGTACAGATTACCACACCGTGATGAACCACTGACTCGTACTAGTATTTGAGTTCCCGGCGCAAGGGCAAGCCTCTAATCCGAACCCAGGTACTGTAACTGTACTGTAGTATTATTATTACTGGAGTAGTATTATACAGTAGTACTAGTAGTACTTTTTTTTTTGAGTAGGATCATATACACGCGCATACACTCACCCCTATGAACGCACACACGCACACCCTACCCCTATGAGCACCTTCGAGAGACTGAGGCGGCATATCATCTTGAGATTTACGAAGTCACCGTAGGCGCCTCGTCGTCGACGGGAACGTCTCCTCCCACTGAAAGCGCATCGCCGGAAATCCTGAAATAAATCCAGGAATAATGCGAGCACCAGGATTTGAACTCTGATGGGTTGAGGATACCACTGTCCACCTAACCATCTCAACCACAGGTTGGTTCACAGTACTAGTAGTACTCGAGCATCCATGCATCTACATCTCATTTCAGTAGCTACACCAATCCAGAGAATCAATTTGTATTTCAGCAGCCTCTGATTCGCTGCACTTGCTCTTGTATACCAGTCTAGTACCACATTTTGTCTTGCGGGCCCTCTTCAAAATACTACTCCCTCCGTTCAAAAATACTTCCACCATCCTAAAATTCTTGCCTTAGAGGAATTTTGAGACAAAGGGAGTATAATGTCTTTCTAGAGATTTCAACAAGTGACTATATACACGGAGCAAAATGAGTCTAAAAATGAATGAATCTACATATGGGATTTATATTTAGGAACGAGGGTTATTTCATTTGAAATTCCATGGGTTTCCTTTATACTCCCTCCGTAATTTTGGGACCGAGGGGGTATAAATGAAATACTCACGTAGCCGCCGCCGTCGGTCGTCCTTCCCAATCTCCACCCAGAGATAGAGATCCACGGCCTTCTCCGAAGCCGAATCCATGGATCGCCGCTTGGAGCTTCCGAAGCCGGACATGCTGCGGCCTTCTTCTCCAACTCCGACCGCCTTCATCTCCAACGCCCGTGATCCACCGTCAAATTCCTTTGGTGCACACGTTCCTCTACGTTTCCCCTCAGCTAATTTGATGCCTCCTCTCTCTTGTCTCTGTTCCAGCCTCTGAATTGAACAGCTCCTATACTACCCTAGCTACAGCAGTACAGCAGCAGGTGAGATACAGCTGGATTCTGAATGTTATCAGGTGGTTAGCGTTAGTAATTGAATCCTTTCCTAGTAGAGCATGTTTTGTTGCAAGTTGCAACCATAAGAGTCATAGTAGCTGCAGGCTACAGCCATCATCATCATTTGATCCTTGTATCATGCATGTATGAAGGAAGAACCCATGCCGAGTAGTAGTTCAAAATGCCAAAAACATTCTTCAGATTCACTCATCTTTGTCGTACCTGTCAACATTTGGCTTTCAAAATCATTAGCAATATGCATCCCTCTCTATCTCTCTCTCATAGTTAAATAATGTGTGTGCTGGTTGAGCAGCTTTGGCACGAACCTCTTCCCGCGTGACCGCAGCTGCTGAAAATGGCTGGATCACGGCTGCTCTGGCGCAGGAGCCGTCCCGTGGCCACACTGCCTATTGTGCTCGATGATCAATGCATAGTCGACAACCTCACTGAAAGTAATCAGAGAAGCATCTGGGCTAGCAGAAGGATTGGAGAGGACGAACAACTCTACTTAGTCCACATTCACGGCACTGCTGGCATTGGTCACCCAACCACGCTGGTCGTCAAGAAGTTCCACAACTCGGACGGAATAGTGGACGGTAATCTAGAGAACCGCTGCAAGTCGGAGATGATCCTATTAGCCAGCATCCGTCACGACAACATCGTCAACGTCCTACACTTCATCCAGAGGGAGAATGCCATCATGCTCGTTTACACGTATCAGGTGAACGGCAGTCTTGACCACTGGCTGCACTGGCGGGAGGAGGGTGAACTGCCGCTGAGCTGGCCGCAGAGGAAGGCCATCGCCATGGGCGTGGCCCAAGGGCTCTTTCACTTACACCATGGATGCAATAGACCGATTGTCCACCACAACATCACCTCTCTCAACATCCTGCTTGATCAGAATTTCAAGGCCGCGATAGCCAGTTTTGGTGCTGCACAAATGAACATGGCCGGGCTTAACCAACCATTGCCGATTGCGGGAACTGTGTTTGGTAACTTTGGGTACGCAGCTCCAGGTACGGTGGGCGTTCAGTTCATGCAATGAGTTTTTTTTTAATTCCATCTTGTAACTAGTGTGGTCATTTGCTAACTAGTCATATAAATGATTAATTGCAGAATATGGGAGGGCGGCAAGCCAGCTGACGGAGAAGGTGGACACGTACAGCTTTGGTGTGGTGCTGCTGGAGCTCGTCACAGGGCGGGTGGCCAATGGGGTGGATGGTCAGTTGGCCATATGGGCTCGTGACAACTGCAGTGAGCTGATGGCAAAGAAGCTGGAATGGTTCAAGATTGCCGTGGACAATGGCATCCCAGATCAAGCATGGTACATCGAGGAGATGGCTACCATGTTCAGGCTGGGCGTGGATTGCACTGTTGAGGATCCTCAGCAAAGACCGTCCATGCAGATGGCTCTCAAACGACTTCGCCGCGGCTGTGGGCATGGGCGATTTGGTGGCCTTCTCACCTGCTATAACCTGTAATGCCACCGGCTAAGCCAAGTGACTTTTTTACTTTGGAAAAAGAAAATAAAGAGTAAAGGTCTTCCCTACTGTTCATGTGAAAAATGAATCAAAATGAGACATCCCTGATTGCAATGGGCACCTTTATATCAAAATGGTTATTCCACACTTGACAGTGTCTGTTGTGTTCCTGACTGCTCCACACATGCATATACGAACTTTGGAGTATTCTTAGTGATGTTAGTTTTTGGAGTGCTTGCTCATTTGGAAGTTGTGAAATGAACTTTCTTCTTACAGGATATTGAGTTATGTAGGTAGCACAACATGCTCATGTCTCTGACAACATATCAAACTTTTAGGAAGTATTCCCATTAAAACATTATTAGGAGAGGCGATCTTTGATCTTCTTGGGCACTTGATGGAAAAAAAAAACTCTTAGCAGAACACAACTATTTTACTATTTTGGATGATCACTATCTGTTATGCAGTTTAGTTTGCATCGTTATTCTGTGAAATATTTTGTTGTTCTTGTCTGCTTGAATTTAAAGAATTCATCTATTGTGTCAATAACCATTTCTTTTCATGAATTCTTATCGACCGGGTCATTTTTGTTTCAGATACATAACCAGTGAGGATTCAGTACAAGTGAAGGGCAAAGTGGCATGTGAGATCAGCTCAGCGGATGAACTATGTTCAGTGGTACTTTGAAGGATGTTACTGTAGACCAAGATGGTGGCTCTGCTTTTGTGTTTTGTTTGAAAAGAAACCTTCAGGATGCCCCAAAACCAAGGGAGGAGCTTGCCCTTTTCTTCTACAAATGCCGAGAGATACCGCGGAGTATTGCAAACCTTCAGCTTGAAAGCAAGGCACCTAATATACTAGTAAACAACCACCGAATTATCAATGCTATAGAAACCTGCTCTTTGGGCCTTGCCGATAACAGATCCAGATTGACCATGGAGTCATCTCCGACCTGACCTAATGGAAGCCGGGTATCTGTGGGTCAGAGGATCCAAGTTCCACCAAATCATGAAGATGTCCCAAGTGTTTGACGACAGTTTGATCAGGGCCATCAGGAGGCTCAGGGAGGCCCACAGCAGTTGATCTTGGCATCCAAGAATCGGCGAAATCCAACTAGCAGGCAAACTCGAGGAAGCTGGCAGCATGATCAAGGGGGATATCAGCTCTAGCAAAACAGAGTTTGAACTTCTTGCCATGTATAAAAGGATACAGCGTGAGAGGAGTCCCCCTGCTGCAGTTTTCTGAAATTGCACTTCCTGGGGATTGCACGAACAGCAGTGTGTAATATGAGACCGATACAACCACAATATAAATACCGACATCATCTGAAGATGAGATCAAAAGAGTCTCCATTACTCTTTCAAGCTCAAACCAACAGGGAACAGCGGAGTAGAGCCACAACAACAAGCACTGAAGGGTTGCCCATGCTGCTCAAGCAGTAGCAGAGGCCCCCATCAAATACCCGCAACAGCAGGCTTAAACACACCAAAAATCAGGACGATCAATCCAACGAAAAAAAACGACTGGAACTTAGTAAGATTGCAGGTGACCTCACGGTAATCAGAAGGTGAGGAGGCCACGGAATGGAGAACACCCATGAAGGAGTCGTTCCAGAACCTTGAGCATTGAAGGCCTTTCCTGTGGATCCCTGATGGTGCAATCCACGCCCAGCCTGAACATGGTAGCCATCTCCTTCATGTATCGCGCTTGATTAGGGATGCCCTTGTCCACAGTAATCTTCAACATTTTCAGGTTGTTCGCCATCAGTTCATTGCACTTCTTCTGTGCCCAAGTTGCCAGTAGACCATTCACTCCAGGTCCATTGGCCACCCGCCCCGTGACTAGTACTAGCAGCACTACTCCCAAGCTGTCATATGTCTGCCTTCTCAGTCACCTTGTTCGTCGCTCTTCCATACTCTGCAATATTAGTTACTACTCCCTCTGTAAACTTTTACAAGATCTTTTAAATCACTAAAGTAGTAGTGATCTAATGATAAAAGTTTACAGAGGGAGTACTAGCTAGTAAAAGTGCATTGATCGCCCAACGCAAGTACCTGGAGTTGCGTACCCAAAGTTACCAGGAGGCAGGTCCGTGATTGGCAACGGTTAGCCGAGCCCAACCATGTTTTCATCTGTGCATCGCCGAAACTAGCTATCACAGCCTTGAAATTCTGATCAAGCAAGAATTTTCAAGGCTGATGTTGTGGTGGACAATTGGCTTATTGCATCCATGGTGCAAGTGGCAGAGCCCTTTGGCCCCGCCGATGGCAATGACCCTCCTCTCCGGCCAGCCTAGAGGCCAACCGGTCTCCACAGGCCGGTGCAGCCCGTAGTCAAGGCTGCCGTTCACCGGATACTCGTAAACGAGCATGATTGTGTCTTCCCGCTGGATGAGGTCTACCACTTTGATGATGTTGTCGTGAGAATTGCTGGCTAAAAGGAACATCTCCGAATCGTAGCGGGTTCATGCTCTGGAACTTCTTGACGACCAGAGTAGTAGGTAGACCCATGCCCGCAATGCCCTGATCGTGGACCAGGTATAGTTGTTCGTCCTCCCATGCCCATGTCCTCCTGCTAGCCCACACCCTTCTCACATTGTTTTCAGTAAGGTTGTCAACTATGCCTTGTTCATTGTCTTCAACAGGCAGGGTCACCACAGGACATCTCCTCTGCCAGAATTGCGCACTCATTCTAGATTTCAAGGGCATGTGTCAACCTGCAGGAGCATTACTTATTTGTATTCAATTCGGAAATTGCTGGGCATGGACGAGCGCGCACGCTCCCGGTATCGCTAACCATTAGCTCGTTATTGAGATTCCTTAAAAGAAAAGCTCGTTATTGAGATGTGGGCCGTACGCGGTATTGTATGGGTTGCAGGGTCGCTGTACACCGTATACCGAAGTTGGGCTTGGACAGCCGTTTGTTTTCTCACGGCGCATTTGTTACGTTGACATCGCCCTTGCCGTTTACGGACGGCAGCATAGCACCGTGCACCTGTCAGGTCCACCAAGGACATTTATTACGTTGCTCAAGCCGATTGCCATCGAACATCGACATCAGTACAGTCATACAACACTTGACTCGGCTGAATTATTCACTTTGACATATTAGAAACTACTCCCTCTGTCCCATAATATAAGAACATTTTTAACACTAGTGTAGTGTCAAAAACTTTCTTATATTATGGGACAGAGGGAGTAATATTTATATATGTTACACAATTTCCAATAATGATCAATTCTTTAAATTTACGATATTATTCCCAATTATATATTATACCACTAGTATAATATGGTGCTATAATGGAATGTACATGCCAAAAAATAAGGTTTTAGGCCACAGAAAATTTTGTGGCCTTTGATACACGCTTTTCAAATCCTGGGGCAGCCCCTGTTTATACCGCCCCTGTTATTCAGTTCTCCAGGAACGAGTGCTTCAACTCTGAACATTATAGTAGCACTCCTCTATATTCAGCCAAAGCAACTCTAATCTAACTCTGAACTGCGAAGCATTTTTTGTTCAAAAAGGAGGTCTGAGCATTTGGGTACTGGGTAGTGATCGACCCTTCCTGCATTGAAGCTGAAGGCCCAATCGGGAAATTTATAAGTGCGGACGAGCGCGCCTAGTTTCGGAATCGCCAGCCCGTCTTTCGCATGGGATGCGGGCCGCGTCTTGTATCATCAGTTGTATACGGTAGTTACGCACGTAACTACATAACGGCTGCACACACGTCGATAGCTGACGGCCGTTTGGCAGTACTAGCGGCTAGGAACTGAATCCCTAATTAATAACTATAGAAGGAGGTGCATTTCCCTCCCCAAATCTATTAGAAAATCAAACCAGCTGCTGCACGGTGTTGCCTCCCGCCGAAGGTGCACACCAGGATCGCATCAACACCTGTCACCAGCCATTCGCGTGGCGTAGTTAGAGCATTTGTCAACTCGGGTCCTAAAAGAAATTACAAGCGCATCTAGTTAATCTGTGGGCAACTGAAAAATAGCATGGCAATTGAAAAGGTTGTCATGTGTTTTTTCTAGAACACATTTTCTTAAAATTTGCCAATGTGGCCATTTGCAAATTCTTAAGCTTTGTTATCCATATTTGCCATGATCTACAAAGGTATTTTTGCCATGATTTTTTTGGACCAAGGCAAATTTCCTTTTTGGACCATGTCAAATTCTTTCTTTTGTGTCATCACGAATTTATTATTAGACCCTAGAAAATTTATTTTCTTGTACAGTGAAAACATTATTTTTTTACCATGGCAGCTTATGTAATTTGGACTATGGAAAATTTGTATTTGGACCATGGCAAGTTTACTTTTGTAATATGACAAATTTATTTGTTCGGACATGGTTAATTTTTACTTTAAATTATTTTACACGATGGCAATTTTATTAAGTACACCATACTAGTTTTATTGTCGGTAACATGACACTTATAATACCTAGCAGTTTTTTTATTTTTGGTATTGTATGGAGCATTGGAGTATATTAGACCAATGGCAAATTTTCCGGTAATTTAGTTTTTCATAAGTCATGACAAGATGGAAATCATTGCAATTTTGCTAGGTGTTGGTTCATCTAGGCATTTTTGGTAGGTGCCTGTGTTCACTTACCTACAATATTTTTGCCATGAAAAATGACACATCATGGTACCTTAGTACGGGTACCGTCACTAGTTCCATTTTAGTGCAAGGGACGTGAAGCCGGCTTCAATGCGGCGCATCGGCCAGAGTAGACTTCTCTATCACTGCATCGGCATTGAAGTGCCGCCGCCTGCTCATCCGGTCACGTTCGGTCACATACTCAATTGGGCATGTATGATCGGGCTAACGGAGTGAGACATTGCCGTGATGGCAGGGTGTGATAATGTACGATTTGTCCAGGACATGAGTTCCTAGCAGATCCGTTTTGCTTTACTGCCCCTTGCTTGGATTCAAACGTTGACTACATAATGTGAGAGAATTCCTTATTTGGCCCTTTCTTAAAATTCGCTTCCTTATTTAGCCCAAATAAAAATTTCTTCTCTATTTGACACCTAAAGTACATTTCGTTCCTTATACGACACTTTGATCCATTTTAGACACTAACGGTGTTAAGTGTGAGGTGAAAAGACCATTTTGCCCCTAGTGCATTGTGTAACTATGTTGGATGTAATAAGAAAAAGCAATCAATTCACCCGTGTTTTAGGGATGTTGAACCGATACATATGTATATGTATGCTCCAATGTTCTGTTTCTTAGATATCTGGTCTGTGCGTTTAAAGGCCATACAAAACATCAGCACTTGCACTGCATATCAGTACAATACCAAATTTTGCTTAGTTAATCACGTTCCAAAGTACAATATTACACAGTCACATACTACTAAATCCTCCAATTAACACATCGCGGTAGACCTCTCGCACGGCCGGCAGACAAGGACGGCGACAATCGGACACCACGTCGATCATTGACTACACGTGCATGTACCTCTGACTCCTTTCTCTTACGGTGCAGGACGGACGCCTGCAGCCTGAGCCTTTCCTTCGTGGCTCTGTTGGAATTAACCACGATGGAGAGTCTATGTTCGGCTTGGACTGAAATAATCATCCGAGTCCTGCTTAGGGGAGGTTAGCTTTGTACTGATGATCGTGTATACGTGCATGTACTAGTACTAGGTTCACGTGGAATCAGTTCACCTGGTTGCCTGCCAGCTTGATGTGTATATGCCCCTCAACTCCGGCGGAGTCAGTTAGCTCGTGTCTCGACGGAACCAAGTTACGTACGTGCAGTCTACGGCCGGGAAGTACTCGANCGCGGTAGACCTCTCGCACGGCCGGCAGACAAGGACGGCGACAATCGGACACCACGTCGATCATTGACTACACGTGCATGTACCTCTGACTCCTTTCTCTTACGGTGCAGGACGGACGCCTGCAGCCTGAGCCTTTCCTTCGTGGCTCTGTTGGAATTAACCACGATGGAGAGTCTATGTTCGGCTTGGACTGAAATAATCATCCGAGTCCTGCTTAGGGGAGGTTAGCTTTGTACTGATGATCGTGTATACGTGCATGTACTAGTACTAGGTTCACGTGGAATCAGTTCACCTGGTTGCCTGCCAGCTTGATGTGTATATGCCCCTCAACTCCGGCGGAGTCAGTTAGCTCGTGTCTCGACGGAACCAAGTTACGTACGTGCAGTCTACGGCCGGGAAGTACTCGACCACTTTGACGATCGTAGCTTATGGCACCACTGTGGAACAAAATATTGGAGTACATAAACATGCGCAGCATCCGTTGCACATCCCTAAAACATGTGTGAACCGATTGCATTTTTACTACATCCAGTATACTCACACAACCCACTAGGGGCAAAATGGTATTTTCATCACACACTTAACACCATCAGTGCCTAAAATGGACAGAAGTGTCATATAAGGAACAAAATTTATTTTAGGTATCAAATAGCGAAGAAAAATTCGCTCTTTCCTAGTTGTCCAGCGTTGTGACAGCTCGGTTTGTTTTTCTTTTCATGTTGGCTTTTTTTAGGGATTTTTTTCCATGGTGGCATGTCACGGCCCGTCAACTGTGTTGAGCTACTTGTGTATATCAGGCCATGTAAACAATTTTGTGCTTTGTTGTGTTATTTTAGCGTTTGTTGGTCTTCACTCTTTAGCATTTTTTCACTATTTTATTTTATTTTTTATTTTTCATTTTCTATAATTTTCATTTCATTTTTATTTTTTCCTTGTTTCTTTATTTAATGTTATTTTTGTCGGCTTTTAGTTTTTTATCCTATGACATCGAAAGCTAAGGCTTCCTTTTGGCCAAAAGTATTTTTTCCCGCGAGACTTTTGTCAAAACTATATGAGTTTTAAATGGTGTCTCAACTATAAGGCTTAGAAAATGATTTACAACACCAGGTTTTCAAATATTGTCGCGACGCGAGCTTTCAAGTCGGCGGTTGCAACTGCAAGTTTTCTAGTCCGGTCGCAACGACGAGTGTTCAAATAGGGTAGCAACTGAAAGTTTTCAAGTTGGGTTGTAATTATAACTTTTCAAATGGGGTCACAACCGAAAGCATTCAAAGAGGGTCGTAAATCAAGTTTTTATATGAAGTCGCAACAACAAGTTTACAAGTCGGGTCATAACTGTAAGTTTTTTAGTCGGATCGCAACTGCATGTTCATCAAAAGGGGCCGCAATTGCATGCTTATAAGTCGGGTCGCAACTGCATGTTTTTCAAGAAGCGCCGCAATTGGGTGCTTTTCAAGAAGGGCCGCAGCTGCATGTTTTCAAGGGGGGCGCAACTACATGTTTTTCAAGAGGGATCGCAATTGCATGTTTTTAAGGTGGTGTCGCAACTGCATGTTTTTAAGGCGGGGTCGCAACTGCATGTTTTTCAAGATGGACCGCAGCTGCATGTTTTCAAGAGGGTGTCGCAACTGCATGTTTTTCATGGCAGATCAAAACTGCAGGTTTTCAAGAAGGGGCCGCAACTGCATGTTTTTCAAGAGGGGGCGCAACTGCATGTTTTTAAGGCGGGATCGCAACTGCATGTTTTTTAAGGCGGTGTCGCAACTGCATGTTTTTCAAGATGGGCCGCAATTGCATGTTTTCAAGAGGGGGTCGCAACTGCATGTTTTTCAAGGCAGATCGAAACTGCATGTTTTCAAGAGAGGGCCGCAACTGCATGTTTTTCAAGGCAGATCGAAATTGTACGTTTTTAATGCGGCCACAGCTGCATGTTTTCAAGGTGGGATCGCAATTGCATGCTTTTCAATAGGGGGTGCAATAATAAGTTTTTAAATAGGGTCGCAACTGATTGTTTCCAAAGCATGTTGCAACTGCATGTATTTCAAGAGGATCGCAAGGGCATACTTTCAAGGCATGTTGCAACTGCATGTATTTCAAGGGGGTTCGCAAGTGCATGCTTTCAATATTTTAGTTTTTTTTTTCATTTTCATTTTACTTTTTAAAATATCATGAGGTTTTTTAAAAGGCTCTGTACATTTTTGAGAACTTGTGGTTTTTCCCCAATACATGATTTAGAAAAATCATGGACTTTTTCACATTTATGATTTATAAAGTTCACTAACATTTTTTTTGAATTCATGAACATTTTAATATTTGATGAATACTTGTCAAATATGCGAACATTTTAAAATCGGCAAACAATTTTCATAATAAAAAATCACATGGTTTATGGGGAAATGGAACGACGAAAATTGACATAATTCTATTATTATACTTGCGGCACCATTTTTGCTAACGTATTGTAGCGAAATGGACAAAAAGTCATGGTTAATTAGTTTGTGGTGTTAATTTTTCCTACAAGTTTTGACGTAGCTTCATCGTCCCTACAACAACTAGTAGTTCTGCTCCTATTCAGCGTCACAATAACAACAAATAGTTCTACTCAAGCCACTTGCTGCACAACACGAAAGTTACTACTAAGCTAAGGAAAGACAAGAAAACGCATTAGGCCAGCCCAAAAACAAAAAGAAATAGGGTACAACTAGGATGACATCAGCTGAGGTGGATGAGGGACTAAAAAAAACTGAGGTGAATGAGACCATAGTTATGTCTCAGCTAGATGAGTTCTAGCCAATCCCAAAATTTATTTTGGGTCAAATAAGGAAGCAAATTTTAAGAAAAGGCCAAATAAGGAATTCTCTCATATAATGTATCCTGAAAGTCTGTACCGTGATCCCAATAAACATGTTCCATATGAATAATACATACATTTTATGGTACATACACGAGAGTTTTTTATGGCACGGCAATCAATTTTTTATATACGTGATGAACATGGCCAAATTTTATTATACACAAACATTTTTAAACGAAATATGGCCAAATTTTATTATACACGAAACATTTGAATGAACATGAATATTTTTTATATCCATGGACAGTTTTTGATGTGCATGAACATTTTTTAACACAAAAAGATTAAAGAAAACCAAAATATGTAAAAAAAAGAAACGCCAATGAAAAATAGTAACGGGGCATTCGGTTCGCTCACACTTTTTTACATAGTGCGTTCCCAGCCTTTTCTTTTTTTCAGAGAAAATGTGTTGCTAGCTTCTTTTAAGCACAAGCTTTTTTAACGCAACCTTTTAAGCACAAGTACATAGCCGGTGTTCCTCCCACGTGACGGCCGTCATGCACCAAACGAACTCAGCTGTGCATGTTTTCCGTCAGGCGCAAATTGGACGACGTTACATCTTTATTGATTAAGTACCATGTTGATGCCGGTTAAGTATCAATGGAACATCCCAAAGTCACTGTTGGAGTTACCAGCCCGAAGACAGGGCTGTTTCCGTATATCACTGTTGCCTTCTACGGTGGTACATCCCGCAATGCCGCTGGAGGCAATTGTCGCATACACGCGTCGATGTCCAGTTCGCCACCACTACCAGGAGCAGGCGAGGACGAGCGCTCTATCGCCGCACTCTATTCAATTGTACTATCTTGATTATATACATTGAATTGAAAACCATTAAGACATAAAGAGAGATGAGCTAAGTGTTGACAACAAGCGACAGAGAGTATTGAACTCTTAGAAGAAGTGTAGCTTTTCATAAAGTTGAGATGTTCTTTCAGTTAAAGCCAATCAGAACATATGCTCTATTTTTGGTGGTGGCGTGCAGTTTATTTTGCGCAGTTTTAATCTTCACGTATGATACTACAAGGATCAATTTACTAAAACGATGGTAAATTAGTATATTTTCAACAGAATGTTACGCTTCGTCGTACCCCATCCTTGCAAGTTGCACGAACTAGCAATCTGCGTACCCTTATCCTAGCAGATGGGTACCATGCAACAATACTGAATCATATCAATACAACAATAATTACTCTTATAAAGAATGCAGGAGTCCCAGTCTTGGGTTTATCCTAGCATATCGCTATCAGACCATATCCTTGGGCTTGTTTTCTTGTTAAAAAAGGTTTAATAAACAAACTGTTTAATAAATTCAATGATTTTTTTTAAAATTCATTGAACTTTTTTTATTCTATTTCGTATATATTTTTTATTTTTTGTTTTAAGTACTATAAGAGAAAGCAGGGAGCAAAAATGATTGAACCGAAGAAAAACTGTAGCGAATGAACAAAATGATTGTAGGTGAGAAGGAGCGAGGAAGGAGTAGTGGGCCGGGGGCCAATGGGGATCACTATTGTGCGTCAAGTCAGTTTTCTGGCGCCTACAGGTCCGAGGAGCTCCCCCGCAAGGGCGCTTCCTATTTGGTGCTTTAGGTGCCCGTTATAGGTCATTTTGCGAACGGGCGCCTAAAGCGCAGACTCTCTGCTGCGAGTGGGGCTGGCCCATGTATTTTCTTTTTTTCTGTTTTTTAACCAGCAATAAACGGAAACTATCAGTTTTTTGAACTGTGAGCATGGAGGAGGATTAAAACCAGGGACTTCCTGATTCAAAGCATGCCGTGATAACCACTCAGCCACCCCAATTTAATGTGATTAGTTACCTCCTTTTCCTTCTTTTCTTCTTTCTTTTTTTCCTTTTTCCTTTTCTTTTTTCCAAATCGACGAACTTTTTTAAATTTGTCTTTTTTCAAAAATGATGAACCTTTTCAAATTTGATGAACTATTAAAGAATTCTATGATTATTTTTCAAATTCAATTATTTTTTCTGAAATTCGATGAATTTTCTAAAATTGTTTAACTTTTTTTAAATAAAATTCTG
This sequence comes from Aegilops sharonensis, assembly GCA_904067115.1. Lineage (NCBI taxonomy): Eukaryota > Viridiplantae > Streptophyta > Magnoliopsida > Poales > Poaceae > Aegilops > Aegilops sharonensis. The sequence continues at coordinate 11,137,381 of LR880972.1, read as the reverse complement.
AACTTTTTTATTTTTTCTATTTCGTTTACCTTTTATTTTTGTTTCCAAGTACTATTCCCTCCGTTCCAAAATGTAGTGCTTTCTCTATTCCCGTGCTTCAATTTTGACTATAACTTTAACCAACGAGACCGGCTGCCGCGGAGCAAAAACTATAATGAGTGAATTCGTATTCAAAAGAAGTTTTTAATTATATAATTTTTTCTCCCGCCGTAGTCGGTCTCGTTGATTAACTTTATGGTCAAAGTTGAACCTGAAAGCGCGGTCGCACTATATTTTAGAATGGAAGGAGTATAAGAGAAAGCAGGGAGCTAAAAAGACCAAGCGAATGTAAAACAGTAACGAAAGAACAAAATGATTGTATATGAGAACGCGCCAAGGAGGACTAGTGAGCCGGGGCCCAATAGGGATCACTAGTATGCGCCAAATCAGTTTTCTGATGCCTACATCGCCAAATCGGTCGTGATCTTGGGCACCGGCAACGAAACAGCACTCTGCGAGGCCAGGGGCATTCCGGCATTCTTCATGGGGACATGACCCTCACCCGCTCTTCGTCGTCGCTCTCCAGAAGCGCCCAAAACCGTCCTCCCGGTCGTGTATGAACCATCGGCTCCGTCAGATCGATCATCTCCGGTAACTTCGGTTGTAAATCCAGCTGCACACAATCGCCAACAACCACGTCATAAACATCAAGTTTGAATTTAATACCTACCTCAATCATGTCGCCGTCCGGGAGAAAATCGCCAGCGAGGACGTCGTTCTCCAGATCGAGAAGAGCCATCCATCGTGAACGCGGAGTAAATCGAAGACGTCCTTTGATCCAAATGACCGGATCTGTCTCGTCAGAGAAGATCGCCTGCCATTGTACCCATCGTGCCTCCTCCCATTCGATCTCACCGTGCGGCAGGTCACGGCGGTCATCACCCGATCCCGTCGGCCCCTCCTTTCCCCCCGAAGGCGCCGCCGCTAGGGTACTAGGAGAGCACTGATGAATCTGATGTGCCCCTGCACCTCCGCCTGGCGAGGATCGAGGAAGCGGCAGCGGTAGTCCGGCCGCCTCAGGTGGCCTCATCTCCGCCTCGCCCTCTCTCATCTCCTCAGGTGGCTCCTGGTACCTCCCTCTTTAAAATGGGAGAGATTTTCACTTCCCGGTCTCTGCACCAATTAGGGATGCATACGACCATTTTAGTATGAGTACCAAGATAAACATGGTCCTCAGAATTTTTTAAATGAGTATCAAGATATTTCTTGATGAGTGGTTCCACCACACACCAAGCTTAATCCTCAATAAATGGGGGAAAACCCCTGTACATCACCTGTCAATTCTAGAAATTGAACCCGGATCGTTAGGCTGCATAACCGCATGCCCAACCATTGAGCCAAGGCTCTCTTTGCCGTTCACAATATCTATGAGAAACATCTATAATTTTCAAATGACAAGGTTTTCATTCGTACTAAATTGAATTAATCATATATCCAAATTAGATGGTCAATAGTACTAGTCTACCTGTCAATGCATCCAATTTAGCAAAAAAATTTTTTAGAAAAGAGGGATGACCCCCGGCCTCTGCATCCGGGAGATGCATACGGCCATTTTATTGATTATTCTCGAGGACCTTACAAAGTATTACAACAATAAGTCTGAATCCACCATCTTGACAACACATGCCACTACCTAAAATGATGAAGGGGTGCTAGCTGGGCCACTACCCAAACCACTCACCTAAGCCTAACATCAAAAGCCGGAAACCGAAACATATTCGGAATCCCCAGCCGAGCCACATACCGGGTCTGGGGCACCATCCGGTCGGACGCACTCGTGTGTCGTCGCCACCATCTTCTGCAGGTCCGTCTTCAGATCATATTGAGGCTTCTACCTTGTCTGGCCACTCAGCCATCGGCGTCACCATGACGCCAGACAGCAACCTCCTCCTGCGCGAGTCCATCTCCGCGCATCGGGCGGCGAACCTCCACAGCGCCGTGCCGCCGATCCTCGCCGCCATCAATGAGTGAGATGAAGTACCGCTCCACCACGGCATGGACATTAGTGCTAAGCGGAACGGCTCACAACCGCAAGTCATCGGACGAAGGCGAAGATCCATGGAGAAGGCCAAAAGGGGCATAGCCAAAGCAGTGGTAGGGATTGGACCGAGACCACGGCAGCCGCCACTGAGAAGAACAGGCTACCTCACACCGTCACCACGCCACCAGCAGCTCCACCCCACACGAGCAATCCCCGGAAGACGCCTTCAAGAAGGAGCACGGCACCGGATGCCGCCATCGACCATGCAAGGGGAGGGGAGGTCTTCACCTGTGCTCGAGGGAAAGGTGGGAGGGGAGAACCACACCAAAGCCTCCAGGAAGGACCACGGCGCCAAAGACGTCGCCTTTGGTGAGGCCGCCGCGCCGGCCAGGGGTTTCCCCCGGAATCACGCCCAACCACTAGATCCGTCCGTCCAGACCCCCAAGACGGCGACCGAAGCCACCAGGGGCTGGAGCAGGGCGCAGATCGGAGCAGATCACGGGCGGGAACGGAGCTTCTCCAGGAGCGCAGGACGACCCACGCGGGGGCGCCGCCTCGCCAAACGCCCGCCAAACGCCCGCCACCCCCCGCCGACCGCACGGCCAGGGAGGCAGCCCGCCAGCACCCGCCGGCGCAGCCCGCCGCACCGGCCACGCCGGACACCTCCCATCGGAGCCGCCGCCCCGGACGCCATGGCCCTCCGCGAAGGCGAAGCCACCAGATCCCCGCCGCCACCTTCATAGGTGTCGCGCGGCCGGGCCGGCGAGCACCTCAGGCGGTGGCGGAGGGAGGGGAGAGGGAGGGGGAGGCGCGGAGGGGATTAGGGTTCGCCCCCGGGTAGTTGTGTACAGTGTTATTTCCATTAGGTGCCCAAGCAAAAATAATAATAATCAAGGTTTGCCAGGGTTCTTGTAAGAAGCATGGGAATGCCCCAAAACAACAAAGATGCATTACATGGTTAGCTAATATGATCATGAATGAACATACAAGAAGGGGGG